>JASFAT010004192.1:0-194840 GCA_031353405.1 Baronia brevicornis | reverse complement strand
TACGTACAAGTTTATAATTTAAAATGGTTCTCTCTTAAGTATAATTTTAAAGATCAAAATATTGGTTCCTCCGCAAGAAAAATAGTTTATAAATAAATCAAGGACACGGTTCCTTCGAAGTGTATAAGTTTGTAAAATTAATCAAGCACATGGTTGCTCTGAAAGTAATGTTTATTGTAAATCAGTGTGAAAATAATTGTCAAGGACATGGTTCCTTTGTTGTAATAATAATTGTCAAGCTACTCTATTGTGAAATCTGTAATCTATGTAAGAAGAATTTAATATACGAGTGAAATTGATTCAAGAAGTTTTATTGCCCGTCGAAATATAGTCCATTAGCATTTAAGGATCTGTTGCTGAAACGCACGACAGAAAAACGGGCACTGTCAATCTGTTTTAAATGGTTTAGGCAGCGTATGCCAAGATTGCCCTCAGAGGCCAGATTTTTATGCGACTTGACATGTATCATTATGTTACGACGAAACTTACATAAAATCATTAATCTCATTTTATTGATTTCTGTACAATGTACTTAAAATATTAGTAGCACGATGTTTTTAGGCATATAGCCTAAGATTAAATAAAATGAAATTGAAATACGTAACGAGTATAATTAAAATTATATTATCTAGAGTTGTTCGCTGCACAAATCGATTAACTCCACTAGTCACATAAAAATTGTAACATTACTAAGGATTACTTAGATAAAAGCTCTATCTGTATTTATGCAATTTACAATATTTAATTTAATTTATTTAAAAAGGGAATTTTAAAAAACAATTTACATTATGTCGTTGCATTTGTTTACTTTTTGTTTAATGGAGTTAAATTTATGCAGAGAATGGCTCATTTCATAGTAGGTAGTATGAATAAGTGAATTTGTTAATTATATAATCATATAAATATAAATTATATAAACTATTTATTTTTTAATACAACTAGAAAAGTGGGATATACTCGTATATCCCTTCTGTGCACGACACATCTCCATTTATGGAGGAATGGATACGCCTGCACTTTCATAGTGCAGGCGTATCCATTCCTCCACCCAAACGTGAAATTTATTTGGTGGGACACCCAAACGTGAAATTTATTTCCACTTGTAGGCCATGCATATAAATTTTTATCCGGATGAGGGAGTTTAGTCTGCGTCCATTTACGCCGAAAACGGTATTTATTACTTTGTCATAGAGAATATTAGGTCATCATTGAATACAATTATTATCAAAACAATCGATCTGTAGGTTAGGGAAGTTATGCGGACTTGGAATATTTTTCACCTGGTGTGGAATTTGGGGCAACTGTCGCTTCTTGGGGCTCGTGGTTGGTGTAGCGGTCGCCGAACGAGACTGGAAGCGCGGCGCATACGCATGTGTCGGCAGTCGGGACACATCGCCCCGTTCCTCACATACTGCAACATATTACATTGGCTATCTCCTTTCACTATACGACATGCGACTGTACTGGATAGAAAGTATTTAAACCCCCTGTCGAATAGACAGACATACAAAACTAAAAAAAGGAAGCAAAGAATTGCCTATGAAAGAGAAATCAGATTTGAAGTGTATGTGCTCTTATGAGAATGTCGCGATACGTTCATGAAGCGATCAAATCTAAACAAAACGGTTGCATCAGCTACATGAAGGTAACGCGCACAAAATGTATATGTGAACAGCGTGCTATTAGTATAAGGTGGTCAGGACGAGGTCAGCGAAAGATGCATAAAAATAAAAAGGAAGTCGAAATAGTGAGTGACAGTAAAGTGGTGATGGTTAGACGGACACGACACATTGTGCGTATCCCTTGTGTTCCGTGCGGGGTGGTAACCCGCTCTCAGTTCCTCAGTCGCAGCAACCGCTTCCGTAATGCAGTCAACAACTACAACTGAAAGGTTTCGATGGATTAACACCGAGTAAAAGAAGACAGAAAAAAAATAATGAACGACTACAATTGTCAATCGTGTGTTCTTCATCCTCTCAATCTAACTTCGTAACTTCTGATGGTAGGTGACGCTGTGTTGGTTTTAATTAATAGTTGCAAGTCCCTGTCATGTATGGTTCCCACAGATTTTTCGGTGTGCAGCTTTCGTTCACCTTTTGCGTTGCCCTTCAGACAATACTGCTGAAGGAACTACTAGAAATACTGTGTTCTAGGTTATCGGGCTCTTTTCTATTGTGGTAAAGAATAATATTTAGATGCGACGAGTGTCCAAAAAATAAATTCTTTCGCGGATCTCTGAGTACTTAGTAGGTACGTTAATAAATAGAAATAGAAAGATAGTAATAGTCAGTTGTAGTTGCTGTTGCATAAGAACGCGGCACATTAGAACTGGAGTGTAAACGTTAGGTCCGGCGCGGTAGTGTCGAGCCGTCGGTCGCCGAGGCGAGGCGCGAGACGGCACCTGTGTAGCGCCAGGCGTCGTCGGCGGGCGGGGACAGCGAGCGTCGCGGAGACTTGCTGCGGGGCCCCGCCGCAGACTGCGACCGTGTCACGCTGTATCCGCCGTTCTGTGATATAACAATAGCTATTTTAATAGATGAACATATGTAGAATAGAAAAACTTTATTTATGACACCGCTTTTTTATAATAACTAAAATTAAATCCTTAATAATATTATATATACAAATAAATACACAAAACAAAAAGGAAATAATTTTAATCTAACGAGTGTCATAATATGGTTCTAATTCAGCATATGACGGGCGCTCTATTGGAGCACCTGGCGCTGGTTTTCAGCAAGAACCAACGTCGTCAGATCGCGGACCACAGTGACTACATTCATACTGCCACACTTGTACATCCATATATATAACTACTCATACTCATATACACATACACATAAATACACATACAGTACAATAAAATTAAAAAACAACTGACTGATGAAACTGAACTAAATTCACCGCATCCAAAAGAACAAGTTTCTCACAGCATACATAAAATTAGATTATTTTATTTTTTTACATATATTTATTGTATGCAAGGCACGAAGAGGTGGTGGCAAGTTGTTCGAACATTTAGTTGCGGTGTATTTAAAGCTACCACGAAACGCAGCTGAGCAGTGGCGAGGAACAACCAACAATGACCTAGATGCTCTGGTATCGCGAATATATAAACATATAATTCATATTGCAGTGACAGACATACCCGATCCCTGGCCATGCCGGCGGTGCGAACGCGGCCTGATGGTGACATATCGCGACGACTGCATCGCGTTGTTTCAATCTACAATAGACATTTATAATTAATAAACTTTATTTAGATGTTTTTGATTCATTATTCATTATATACAATCGATACAAACGTTACTTTCAGTAGACGACATTTTTAATTCAAAGGGCGAACTATTATCAACGGAAACAATGCTATAGATAAGTTCATGTCAGTGAAAAAGAATGTTAGAAAAAGCATGATGAACTTTACAACATGATGTAAAACTAAACTCAATGATCTGAACATTGGGTGAAAAAAATAAAATACTAATAGGTTTAGAATATTTAATTAATACAAAATAGCCAAATAGTTTGTTTTTGAACTTTAAATAAAATAATATAGGCTCGTCTAGAATGGCGTGATAAAGCATGTTCGTTGTTATCTTTCTCACTGATAATCAAGCCAAGATCAGTAGTTTAATATGATATTGTGTTAAAGTTTTTAAAAGATGTATCAGTAATTGAATATGATAATGCGTTAACCTCGTGCGGCGGTGGTGGACTGGAGCTAGACGCGAGGCTGGACAACGAATGATGGCGTCGCAAGTCACACTCGCTGGGCGTATCAGAATCTGATAGCCGTGACGTAGAAGTTGATGGCGGTGATAGGTGTTCGCCGTCTACTTCTTCCTCACGATATCTCTGTTATACAAAAGGCACCAGTTGATAATGTTTGTACTCGTAACTGGATAAATCACGAACATTGCGGTAGGTGGGCCACGTGGGAAGGATACACCAGAGCTGTTAAAACAATCTACACCTAAACCCTGTAACAGATGAGAGCCAGAGCCAGACCTAGGAAGCAGTGGAAAGAATACCTCAAGGATAGATATATTCTTCATTGTACACCAAGAACAAAGTTATATAATTTTTGATTGTAATATTATTTATATTAAAAATGACGGTCTTATCACTAATAGCGATTCCTAACCATAGCATGGACACAATGTTAAAAAGATAATTTGATGCATGTTGATTGATACATTATCGTCAGGTGTTATATATATATATATATATATATATATATATATATATATATATATATATATATATATATATATATATATATATATATATATATGTATGTATGTATGTATGAAGAAATGATGCTTTAAAACATCATCGTCATTTTGCATGAGTGTAACTTACGTTGAAATTAGAGTCTTCATGGGGTTTCAACAAGTACCAGTTGGGTTCATGACTCATCAACACACTGTCTAGATCCAGAAGAACTTCACCAAGGAAATCATTGGGACCGTAACGATTTAAGTCCCAAACGGTTACCTAAAACAAATTAACTTGTTTATCACAAGAAACTAACACTATAAATATGTTTAAAAAATAAAAAAAATCTAATTTTAAGTATACAAATAGAAACTTGTTCTTTTAGTTGCGGTAAATTTATTTCATGATTTAGTTGTTTTTAATTTTATTGTATTGCATATGGATGTGTATATGAGTATAAGTAGTAGTATATATATGGATGTATGTGTATGTATGAGTGTGTGTTCGTATCAATGTCGTCACTGTGATCTGCGATCTAACCACGTTGGTTCTTGCTGAATACCAGCGCCAGGTGCTCCAATAGAACGCCTGACTTATGCTGAGCAATAACCATTTTATGACACTTGTTAGATTAAAGTTATTTTCTTTTTATTTTGTTTATTTGTATATTATAATATTATTAAGGTTTTAATTTTAGCTATTGTAAAAAAAGGTGTCATGAATAAAGTTTTTTCCATTTCTATTTCTACTTATATGTATATAACTAGCTCTTGGAGTCCCTTAGATCCTACATTACAACTATAGCTATATATATACATAATACCAAGCGCGTTGACCTCGCCTACGATCTTATAAATTTATGTTTGTATTACTCTCTTGTTGTCTGTTTCTATGGATTTTGAGTTCTTCGTACATTTCACTTGCCAAATGTTACCTTGTTAATAATTGGTTACCAAAAACTAACTAACTTTGTTGGTGCAGCGACCCAAAATGGATCTTGGCCTCCGAACAGATCTTACGCCACTTTACCCTGTCCTGCGCCACCTCCTGCCAGTTACAGACTTGAAGGTTGCGCAAGTCATCTTCAATCATGTCTCTCCAGCGGTACCTGGGGCGCCCCACAGAACATCGTCCACTTGGGCGACCCACATACGCTCTCTTGACTGCGCGATCCTCCCCCATCCTCCCCACGTGGCCCAGCCAACGAAGTCGGTGAGCCTTAGTCACCGCTATTACATTAGGTTGGGCCACCAGACTTGGTTATTTTATATTATTATATACCAATATTTTTTAATGTTGTTAGAAATAAACTTTTGTCTCTAAGAATATTTCGGCGGTTCGAATTAGAATGAATGTCGCCCGGACTAAATATTGACTTTTATACACAAAATCGAGAAGGCGAATAGAGACAATAAACAATCAACAAAGAAACAAAATACAAATAAATAAAATTACTGCAAAACGATTCTTAAAATACAGCTCAATATTTAAATTACATTGTATTCATTTTGTATCTTTGTTTTAAGTACTAAGAATAACACCATAAAGTAAAATTACCTCCAAGGTCCTCTTTTTAATATCAGTGATTCGTATTCCGCAGTAGACGAAGGTCTGGTTCCAGCGAGGTTCTAGCGTGTTTGCAAGGGTCTTTGTTCTGCGTTTACTCTTCTCACTTTTATCGGGCAACAGGAAAATTTTGGCGTAAGGACACCGCGGCGAGCCGTCAGTACGAGGAGTAAGCCCGCTGGCGGTCACCACCGTCACCAGTAATTGTAATGCCGTGATATCGAAGTAAACCTTTAGCTGTGTGGAAGATTTTTTTTTTAAATAAATGAAGAAATTAAAGACGTTTTTGATATTTCAAATTATTCTGTTCTAAGAAGGCTGCTACCACTGCTTGGAAGTGCAATACGAGGCGAGTATAAAAAGCACTCGAAATATTGCATCATTTACGCTTTGGCTCCATCCTATTTAAATTTGTGATGAATTTGGGCATGTTCCTTAACCAAAAACCAAAAATGATGAAAGAGAAGTTAAGTTTATGCAATTTTTATTTATAATCTGTAACTTGACAATATGAGCTATGTTCCTGCAACATGAACAATATGTGTATATTTTCTTGTTTTTAAACGCAACATATAAGTAGAGAACATGACATTTATATTGCAATTCATCTTCGCTCCTTCCCCCGGTCCCTTGCGCACGAGCCCACCCAATTTCTGAGAGGAATAGACATAACATACCACACTTGTACAAGATTTAGGCAAGATACCCAAATTAGGGATAAATAACTGTAGGCTATACATATTATATGTTATATTTGTATTGAACCTGCAACCATTGCCACTGGTAGTAGTAACTTTGACACTGCTTTTGTCAGTGGTCAATTGTGGTTTATTGTCTATCAAAAAATAATTGCTTTTAAAAGAAGTTTTATATTATAGTTCTTTGTCAAATATTAAAAAAAATTACCCAGCTGTCAAGTGAACTAATTATTTTTATTGTGTATCATACTTGTCATAAGCAAACTAATCATACTCGTCATACCTGTATCCGTCCGGCCACGTTGGCGTTGTGATTGTTTTGGCGTGCGGAACGACGGCGTGCGTGGACGTCCGGCGATCCTGGTGAAGTAACCAGCACGCTCGGCTTTTCGCACCCTCCCATTACTTCCGTGTACACTTCTATTCAACAAATCAATAAACAAAAATATATTGTTCTTATTTTGGGCTCGGTTTCCTCTAAGCGCGCCACTTTACCAGGTCATGGAATAAAATATTAAATTAAATACTTTAATTTATTTAATTTTCATAATTAGAAATAAAATCTGAACTTATTATTAAATTCTACCAATGGCAATTCCCTTAAAGGAGTGAAATAATGGATTAGGCTTAACTTTGAATTTGCTTAGCTTGTGTTTAAGTTTGTACAAGAAATTATAATAAATACCAATATATAATCGATAAAATATATAATTGATCATAAATACAATCATACGTTTCGACCCGTAATGTGAATCATTATCATGTATCGCGAGACAGTATTTAACCAAAAATCAAAATCAATACCAGAAATTAATATCATTCTATAATAATGATAATTATCTATGATTAAAGACCTTTATGTGTTCTCCAAGCTTGTGGCATGGCTCGGCCAGCTGCGATTGGACGCGAGACTACCAACTCTACGTGAGAGTCGTGTTTACTATTTGCCACAACAGCCGCCACCTCCTCAGAACTGCGGCCTTGGAGAGGCACTCCATTCCATTGCAACACTTCATCACCTATGTAGAAATTATAAACCTTAGATTAAATAAATCTCAGTTGACGACCTAATTAGTTTAGTGTTCAATTTACCGTATGTGTAGGATAAATAAACATATGGCCTAAATGTTTTCATTCTAAGTCTGGGTATCCTGCCAGTCTGCCTTAGACAGGCGTGATAGGTTAATATCTATTTCTCCAGAGTTGGGGAAGCACCGTGCCCAGCACTGAACCAGTTAGCTCGTCAAATAGCTTCGCCCACTATTTATTAAACACTTATTATATTATTAAATAAATGTTATAATAAATATTATAATGAATATCTTTCTTTCAGATAATCGTAGTTAAAAAAGTTTATAATTTTGGGTTTTGGGTCACATAAGTTCGTTCGTATTTTGGCGCGCAGTTATATTAATAGGCATTAGCCTATTGGACGGAAAATATTTAGGTGGAGGGGATATTCTCGTATCGTGTTGTAGTGTACACTTGTGGCTACATTTTAGTGTAAAATATATTTAATTTTGCTACTTATCTTGTGACCTCGTGTATAGTAATTAGCAAATGAGCATTTTCTACATATTATGTTATATTATTTTCGAAAAGGGAAAAAACTCAACCCAAGCACCAAAAAAAATATGGAATATCTACGAGGCATCTGCAATTACTGATCGCGTCGAACAAAAGTGGTAAGTGGAGAATTCAGCCTTAAAGATTTCGAGCGCGCTGTACGGCCTGTAACAACTTACAGGGCCACGATATTGTCTGTGTTAGACGAAAATTAACATTTTACACTGCGTACGATAACGGACGTCATGAATGTGTCGCATAGTACCGTTCGAAGACACCTCTACACCGAAGGCTATGTCAATCGTGCTGATGTGTGGGTTCCGCATGATTTGAATGAGCGTCAGCTGATGCAACGTATACTTGTTTGTGATCAGCTCATAAAAAAGAACCAGGAAGAACCATTTCTTTAGAATATGATTACTGGCGACGAAAATGTTGTGCACCGTAAATCTTGATCTAAAAAAGATAGTGCTCCTCAGACATCGCCAATAATTAGTCTTCACCCGAAGAAAGTGATGATGTGTATTTGGTGGGATGTAAAGGGTAGTACGTCTATGTAGTCTACTATGAGCTGCTACCAAATATGCTACTTGATAGTCTGAAGACAGCTCTTGCACAAAAACATTTAATAGACGACGAATATGTTTTTACAATGACAATGCGCCAAGTAAGTAACCACAGTACAGAAGTTTTAGGTAGGATTTTCATGGGCTATTCTACTTCAACCTCCATATAGCCCGGACTATATGGAGGATCTGACTACCATTTATTCTGCCCACTACAAAATTATCTTAACAGAAAAAAATTCGCATCCTTGGACGTCATAAAAATTCATCTTGAGAGATTTTTCGAGAGCAAAGACGGAGCCTTTTGGAGATATGGCATTATGCAATTGTCTGAACGTTGAGTCAGAGTGATACAAAATAATGGACAATATAGTTAAAAATAAAAGCTTTTATTTTAGTATGTATTTTGTTTTGAATAAATGTTAAAAACCGAACGAACTTATGTGACAACCCAATATTTTATTATAATAATAAATCCCTCGACAAAAAAATTTTTTTTCTTACCTATCCTAAGCTGCCCTTCCAAATCAGCAATAGAGCCTTTCTTGACCTTCTCCACTATAGCCCCCCGGGTGCCATCAGGAAACATTTTCCCACCGACCACCTTCAGACCAAGAATCGCAGCGGAAGAATGCGAACTTCCTTCAACTACGCTCTTCCGTAAAACCATGTGACCAATCATGCGCGAGCCGTCCACTGATACTTGCCAATTCAGCGGGAACTGCCACATGGAGAATACTAATTAGAAAGTAAATTAATGCCTTAGAATAGAAAAGGAAGTGGTTTATAATGCGACAGGATCTGTGAAGTTGCTGTTTTTCACAATAAAACTAAAAGTAGTAATATCTATTTCGAATATATTTGTAAAAACCCCTTTACTGTGTAATGAAAAACATTAAATAATAAAAAGGAATTACCAATTAAAATGAAAAGAAATAAAAATTAATATGAAAAATTGATAATATTAATTAAAATAGCAACTTTACAGAATATAAATGCTAATATTATAGCGAGGGTGTGGAACGAAGCACAAAAGTGCACAATGCGCACATCAAATAAGTAGGTACCAATACATGCCCGTCAATACAAACATGCCGCAGCCAACATAAACGTCTGTACACACAATAACCCTATATTGCAATTATCTACTCTCCATCACACAGAAAAATATTTTAATTATTTGTTACCGATATCAATATTTCGTAGTTTTTTGTTCACACCCTCAGAAATAATTATACATATATATAATTCAACGTACTTTGCAGTGATTATATTATATAGAGATTATCTATTGTTTGGCTACCAGTATGGAAAACCATTGTTGTATTTGTAATGTACCTTGGGGCAATCGCCTCTGTTCGAGTCTTCGCTTGAAGTGAAAGTGCTAGAGGTATCGATGCCTGAGTCTTTCGTGGCGGAGTCCTGGCTGGTCTGCCGCTGGGACTCCCACCGTAGCGAGGTCCAGTCATGCGATGCGCCGGAAGCATCTCGACCTCCGCGCGGGAACGTCGCAGCGCCCGCGTGCCCGTCGAAGCGAACAGTCTTTTTTCTCCTCTCAGTGAAACGTCTATTGTCAGAGGAATCTTCCCACAAATAGGCACTTTTGTACACGGCACGATCGGGGCGCGGGCCTTCGTCTGGCGCGTACGTCCGTAAGTAAGCGCCCTCCGCGTCGTCACGCGCACGCCATCGGCAATCAGTCGCAGAATCGAAGCTGCGCCCACCGGCCGGCGTGGTCCTTGTATCGAACAGACCGCGCGCCTCCGGTACGTAGGTGGCCGGCGTGTGATTAGTCAAATTATAATAATTGTTGGTAGCCACAATGCCGCTGGCGCCGTGCAGGTGCGAGTGCCGTTGAACGATCCCCGTCTCAACTTGTCCTAAGAACGATATCGAATGAATTGCTAGGGAAGTTATTCTACATCCGCGCTTTCCGTGTACTTTTTGGTGAAATGCGCGCCCGTACGCGCCCGGTACCGTTTACATTGACACTATTAACAAATACTAAATATAACATGTTATTATTTACTAATGTTTCTGAAATTAATTTTGAGAGGTCTTGAAACTTAAAAAGAAATTGTTCCCTAAACATCATTACGCTACAATTATACTTCTGTCTGTACTGCTTCTGGATGGGTATAAGGACAATCACAAACGTTTAGACAATAATCCTCATCGCTAAAATAGTAAACACGAGAAAGAAAATTGCCAAGAAACATACAAGATAGATGAAAATGAATAATTCCACAGAAGTATGCATCGCAGACAAGCGGTGACCACGCACAAGCGGAAAGAATGTGTATTAGATTGAGATTAATTGACAATTAATACAGCAAGACAACGATGAATTACGAGTAGGTAGTAAACACGCTTCGAAAATAAATTGAATTGGACATCTTACACTTCTTTTACTACTAAACATATTTTACACTTCTTTTCGCCTAAGCATGCGTTGTTGTTTGAACCATGATTTAACATTAAAAGTGACTGAGGCTTACAGTCTCCTTTTTCACGCTTAGATGTATGTATGTTTTGTGTAACATTATTCTCTAGCTCGTCCAAAGACCAAATTTAAGACAAAGTTTGCGTCGGTTCAAACAACAGAGAAACAGAGGTACACGAACAGTTTACACCTGAGGTCTGCTAATACTGCACAACACATTAAACTTTTGGATGTAAACGTATTTGTGTACGTACTGCCTCTATTGTACGAAAATTACATATGACTTTGAAGAGGATATACGAGGAAGGATAAGATATAGTTAAGATCACAGGTATTTAAAGTTGATCGTCCACAAACAAGAAGTAACAAGATTCAAAGAAAACCATTCATAAACAATCACGGACATTGTAACATCTACATATATTTAGCAAAAATTTATACATGTAGAATTATATTCCCAGAAACGCCCCCTCACCGATAAAAATTTTTTCATTTTCTCGTCTAATATTGCTTGACGCTGGTTTCTGGAGCTTCCGGAATTGCTCCTATCTCTATTACCTGCGAACAGTGGGATGGCGAGGTAAGTATCGGTACTTCTGTTTGGTTAACAACCTAAAGGCTACCGGGCGCGTGGGGAGCGCAAGCTCGCAATAACTTAACGAACATTTTATGGACTTATTATGACTTTGATCTTATTTTAAATAAGAAGACTATGCATAACACAAATTATAAATTAGATATTCTTCAAATCCAGTAGCACCAGCCACTGTCTGAAAAAAGACATATTGCCATTTATACACCAAAGATGATTCTGAAAATGTTTAGTAAAATATTAAATGATAACGATAATTAACTTACTTCTACGCTACATTGTTGTTTATTGTGCTATACAAACAGATACAATGTTAACACGTTGGAAAATATAGTTCTGCTAATGTTTATTTCAATTTCATGATAGTTATATTGTTAGATATATTTAAAATTATATTGATTTATAATATAATCTACTGCTAATCGAATACCTCGCACGGAACACCTTAACTTTATCATGACGTAAAGAGGTATTGCAATTGGGAAACGCGCATTTTAATTTAGAATATTAATAAGATTTTATTACACCTAAAAAGGTTTGGATCATCTGTGACGTCATTGTGATATTGTTTAGTGTTGTGTGGTGCAATTGTAGTGTTAAGGGAAGATAGAAATAAAATTAGCGTTTGTGGAGAGGATTGTGGTAACCGGAGCAGGATTGGGCCTGGTCGGACAGCGTGCATACTTACCGCGTTCGCGATAATCGTCGTTTTCGTCGGAGACACACTCCGGAACTTCGTCGTCAGAAGAGGAGGAGCGAGGTGGGAGCGGAGCATGAGTGTGTGGATGTGGCATCAGCTGTGCAGGTGCCGTTAGAGGTGGTGCGATAGTGTCCTCAACCCCGTATGCAGCTTTCTGCCTCGGATGCACGAGATGAGGATGCGTTCGTGCTAACCCTTCTAATTCTCCATAACATCGCGCCTCTTGCTGGCTGTACTGTCGACGCAATGCACTTCCGGACCTTTGAAGTGGATGGTTCTCTTTCTCTGCTGCACTATGTGCTCGTTCTAACTTCGGTCTTTTATCAAGAGTTAACTCTCCTTGAGGTGGTAAGTCCCTCAAGTCTGACTCCATTCGCCATAGCATTGAGTCTTGCCCCGCGCTCTTATGAATCCATTGCCCAGTTTTTGAAAGCAATTCTTGCTTTTTACGGCATAATATGCACACCCATATAACCTGAAACAATTTTATATATGTTTAGTATAACTTTTGAAAAGAGTATCTAATTATTCCAACAACTGGATTTTGTATGATAGTTTGTAATGTTATGAAACATCAACTGTGAGGGGAAACACAAACAACACGTACTGACCACCATATTTTTAATATTATTCGATCTAACGATTGTACTTATAAAATTTATAGAACTACTTATAAAGTTTGTTGAGTTGTACTTTCATTCATCGTACGAGGAATTTTCATAAAATTTTAATAGTTCTTCGAGTTACCAAACTAAAATGGCAATGAGCTAGCCACGTCTGTTAGAGATGAACTTACAACCGTTGGAGAAGACGAGTGCAAAAATGAAGACCGCGCCTTGGCAAACGTAATGTAGAACGCTCTACGACTAGATGGAGTGATTATCAACGTAGAGCGGCTACTTTATGCGTGTAGCCAAAATTGGGCTAGATGACGATGATGACATAGTAAAAAGAATTGTTATACAAAACTTTCGTTCCTAAGACTATTTGGTTATGAGTAGGTACGAGGATAACCTATTTATACCACAGATTAAATATAACCACAGATCTTGGAAAAAGCTAAAGAAAAACTTTTGAAGGCTTTGAGAGAATTAAGAATTTTATATAAAGAGTCATTAAGGCTATTCTTTACACTAGAAATATTTTAATTTTTCGGAAAATAATCATCATCATCAAGATATTACAACTGCGGGTGGGTCTTAGCCTGGTTCAGTAAATTTCTACAATCGGATCTTAATTTGGCTATTTCTCTCCAGTTCTTCACACCGTTCACCGACCCTCGACTTCGTCTAGCCATCTAAGCTTAGGCAGTCCGCGGCTTCTACGACTATCTGCTTTGCCGTCTAGTAGGCATTTGGGTACTCTAGCCTGGATTGGAAAATAAAAAATTATCTAAGTCATGGACCAAGATAATGGTCATGTTATCATTAACAATAGCTTGCGGAAGTTCACTATTACGTAGACCTTTTCTTAAATATCAGAGCAGGCAAACGAGCATGCGGGTCACCTGGTGGTAAGCGACCACCGCCTCCAATAGACATCCGCAATGCCGGAAGCGACGCAGATGCATTGCCGACTTTTAACGAACACATACGCTCTACTCTTAAATGTCCTAATGTCGTGGAATCACCGCAGGTGGTAAGTTTTTCCACATTTCCACAGTTCGTCGCAGCAAAACTGCAACTAAGTCGCACAAAAGCCTGCCTAGTCAAGCCTAAATAAATTCGGACAAAACAAATTTTTAATGTTTACCTTATTGGATCGTAATGTGACTTTACCACCGCATCTAGCACAACATCTGACGCGACAGTAGTGGCAGGAGTGGCCCACCCCATCGGCAAATTTAGTCTTCAAGCATATATGACAAGTAGCTGCTAACTCCACTCCGGCTGCCCGTTGCATTTCATTCCTAGTGCGGATCGTCTGTTCCAATACGGCTACCTCATCTTGCTTACGCCTAACATTGAGGAACAAAATATAATAATATTAAAGAACTTTTTCATAGCAATCATTTTGAACTCACTTTAATGACCTCGTAAAGTATTAAGTGCGCAACTAAACTCCCACTATTTCCTTTTTTAATAAAAATGCAACTTAATTGTATAAATTAGAATGATTGTTTGTATGGTATATCTGCAGCTTTAGCTTCATTTCTTTATTTATTTCAATCATTTGATAATATATTAGGTGCGCAACTAAGTTCTCGCTATTTTTTTTAATAAAAATGCAACTTAATTGTGCAAAAATGCTAACATATATAGTATTCAAAGTATTGCCCATCGCTAGCTACAACTTTTGCCCATCTTTGTGGGAGAGCTCGTATACCTTTACAATAAAAGTGTTCGTCTTTAGAGGCTATTTACGAATCAAGTAGTTTTCGATTTCTTCGTACGAGCGGAACTGGTGGTCAGGCCGGATTTTGTGTTATCGAAAAAACAAGTCATAATTGGAAGGCGCTATATTTGGGGAATGTGGCGAGTGGGGTAGGACTTTCCATTTAAGCGTAGGTTTGAACAGGTTTGGCAACATGAGACTAAGCGTTGTCATACAGAACAATCACTTTTTCGTGCCTTTGCTCGTATTGTGGCCTTTTTTTGCGCAATGCTCGGCTCAGTCGCATCACTTGAAGTCGATACCGTTCCCGAGTGACAATTATGATTGTATATACACTTTTATTACTTATGGGTTGTTAACCCAGGACCCTCTCTCGCTCTCTCTGCGATTAAACGCCGTAACATAGAGACGTGTTTGTTTTACCTGACCTGATATATTATACTATTGGACTCTTATTAATAGTGTATTATAAATACGTTACAGTTTCAACAGCTCAATAAACATCACCGACCTGGTCCCACCAAATACATAGCATAACCTTCGCAGCGTGTATATTTGGCCGAGCTGATGACGTAGAAGCATGACCGGGCAGTTTCCATGATTTTCTTTTCTTTCTGCTATAATAAGTCCATTTTTCATCACCCGTCGCGATGCAATGAAGAAAACCTTTCCTTTTTTGCTCCTAGAGCAATTGGTCACTGGATTACTTGGATACGTCAAAATCGACCAACATCAATGCTGGAGTCATCTAATGACAAACAGCGAGAACTTAGTTGCGCGCCTAATGTATATTGGAACTAAGTTTATTAACACTTTATATATTTTTGTAAATAAAGAATTTTGTGGCACCTCTGACATTTGTGGACCAAAACTTTTTTATAGCCCAAATATATGTATGTCCCACTGCTAGTTTCAATCAGTTTCATTCGTAATTTAGGATAATTAGTGTTCATCTCTCTGTGTATGCAAATTTTAGAATATTTATTTTAATGGTATTAATCTGAGATGTCGAAACATCGTAAGGCGTATAACATCTGCCTCTATCCTATCCTCTATCAAGAATGAAGCGATTGAGCGAAGAAGAAAAAAATTAAATTAAAAAAATAACTTTTTTATTTTAAATTATCGCTTTAATGAATACTTCACATTTTCTCTTCCAGTCTGATATTGTTTATTTTTAAAACTGAGTTAACTAAATAGAGGCATCCAAACCCGAGCATATCCTTTTGAAATTATCGTTTAGAGTAAAAAGATGAAAAAATATGAATCATTGCTTTTCTAAATTAGATCAAAAGTCCTGCACTATTTTCGGCCAAAATCGTAAAATACTTTGAAAACATATTTAACAAAGGATAAGGCCTGGAATAGTATTAGTAGGAGAAGGATACTGATAGATAAGGCCTTGTTAAATTTTAATCATATTTACATGATTTGCTATATAATCACACAATAATGTTTTTAAATTATATTAAAAACGAAATTTCTACACTTCTTTGCATTTTATTGTTATATACATATTTAAGATAACTACATATTGTAATAAAACTATAAATTATATGAAAGTAATTAAAATTTGTATTGAATTAATATTGTAACTACCAAAATATTTGTATATATTTTTTAGTATTTTCGGTAATTTTTCTTCTATTCTTTCTTATTTATAGATACTATGCGTATATATCCTGAAAAAAAAGTTGAATAAGTTT
This sequence comes from Baronia brevicornis, assembly GCA_031353405.1. Taxonomy (NCBI): domain Eukaryota; kingdom Metazoa; phylum Arthropoda; class Insecta; order Lepidoptera; family Papilionidae; genus Baronia; species Baronia brevicornis. The sequence continues at coordinate 178,451 of JASFAT010004192.1, read as the reverse complement.
TGTACCACACCTAGTATCTGCTTCTCATCTATTCGACGTGTTAAGATCGTCTAGCACTTATTTTGGGTATTGTCTTGTCTGTTCTTTTTTTTTCAATTTGGCACGGGCTGCCAATTATCGATTGCATCTTGAAACTGGTCGCTGTCATAAGCAGTTTCAAATATGAAATATGTCAATACCTAATATGAGTTTGGGGCTTTGTAATATTCATTTTACTATAACTTATTTACTTTATATATATATATATATATATATATATATATATATATATATATATATATATATATATATATATATATATATATATATATATGATATGAAGGCAAACGAGCAAGCGTGTCTCTTGATGGAAAGCAATCAACGCCACCCTTAGACATCCGCGACACCATAGGTATTACGGAAACATTGCCGGCCTTTGAGGCATGTATGTGTAGGCGAATTTTTTCAAGGTGCCAATATCGTATCGGTAAGGAAATATCTTATTAATAGACTCTTAGTTGCGATTTTTGTTAAAACAAATATAATTCAATTATTCTGAATTCTTTTCACCCGAATCTTTGTTTCATCCGTGGTTCCGAATGCAGACATAATAATATATAAATTAAGGTTTTTATTTTAAAATTACAAATACATTTATAGTTTGCAATTGATAAAAGAAGAGAGTAGTGATATTTTGTTTATCATATATTTAGATTTTTTTGCTTTTGTAAAGTCTTCGAAATTCCTGTTCAGGTAGTTGCGAAAGCTATTCAAAAGGAGCACAATTTTTTATACCTACACCTTTTAAACTGTCCGGTATGAAATCTCAATGTTTGATAATTTTGAGCTCTCAATTTATCCATAAGGACAGTTTTAATTAAAATGTTCACTTAAATATTTAATATTATAAGTGATAGATACATTTTTGAGCCTTTATAGAAATTTTTTTATATAGCATTAAAATGTAATCGCACAGGAAGATATATTTCATGATGACTATTCTACATAAATCAATAAAAATAAAAAAGTAAGTTTCTCTTTCTTCTCTATTCGATTTTTAGAAAATATTTGAATTTAAAAAACGTATTTCCTTAAACGTTGAATATATACATAGGTAACAAATCATATAACAATTACATTTTAAAGACGTTTCTTTGTTTCGACTTCTTGAAAAAATTTCAGGTACACCTTGATATAACAACTCAACCTTTTAGAGGATAAAAAATAAATCTTAATTGAATTATCCCTATATCTTAATAAAAGATATTGATGGAGCGATGCGCCACTATGGTCCGTATTGTGTGAAGAATATTACTTGTTTCACTTAGGATGCGGAGTTATATATTAATTTTTAGGAGTGAAATATTAAAGCAATCAATATAGGTATTAAATATGAGTTTTAAACTTCAGCACGATAACAAGTAATCAAAATTGCAAACTCTGGCAAATAGCATTAATAAAAATGTCAACACGATATACACACCTACAGATGAGATAAGCTGATGAGATAACGGGCGGACATCGCGATTTTTTATATTTCTCAAAGCTATATATAATAATAGTGCCACAACAATATCATATATCGTGCATAGTGACGGACAAAACACAGGAAGGTGAGAGGAGACGGGATGTGGGGTGCGGATTTAGGGCGCACCTCATAATCTCGTGTTCGCGCTGTTCTTCTTGCCGCTGACGCATCATGACGCCCTCAATGATGGCGCGTTCCTCGGGCGTGAGGTGCGAGAGGTCAGGCATATCGGCCATGGCGGGCGGCGGCGAGCCGCGAGCGTACGCGGGCCCGCCGCGTGCTGCGGTCCTGTGCCCGCGGCGACGCTTAACGCGCCACTCCACCTGGAGGTTTATTTAATAATGCCGCTCTAGCCAATGGCTCACGGCGCCACACTGACGTCAGCCCTACTATTGATCGCGACTGCCGCCCGCCCTAGCACGCCGTCTTTCTTAAAACCCTTACTACTGCGCATGTTTGTCAATAACCCTGCACTATTTATAAATTTCTTCAAATTTTCAAGTTTACATAAATAGATTGAAATAATACCAAATCAATTTTCAACTAATAATGTACTCAAAATTAAACATGAATATTAGTTTAATCATTTCATAGGTTCAATCGCAGTCAAGTGGAGGCGGTTCACATTCGCCTGGCAAGTGATTCGTGTGTTCATTATGAAAAAAGGTTTCATTTCCGGTGCCCCATGGAAATCTTTTCGTGCGTCTGCGCATATACTCATAATCACGACACTCAGTCTTGGATGGAGTTTTATGTGCCATAACGCGTAAAGTTTGAATTAATATGAGTGGGAAACCAACAAAAAAAGTGATATATTTGTATTTCTTCCATGTGTCTTTGCCGTGGTGATATCGTGGAACACAAGGGTTTGGTGGTACGTTGACAACACGGCATGAAGTCGGTGGAGGAGTAATTTTTTTGTAGCTTGGTACCTTAGGTTGACAGCTGCATCCACCTGGTGGCCGCGGGGGACAACTTAATCGATAAGTTCTATGTCCAACAATCTTCTTGACTTTTGATACATTGTTAACTTTTTTGAGGATTACTGTATGAATTAATTTGGTTTTTAAAAAATTTTGATACATTTTTCTTTTAGGTAAATAAATAAAAATATTTTAAATTAATTGATTACATTTTTTTAAAAACGATTTAATATTATATTGATTTCAATTACTCATAATTTCCTAAATTGTCACTATGACATTTGTATTGTTTCCTTTTTAAACTGCAAACAAAAGTTTTAGCAACCAGGATTTTATGTCCAAAACGCAAAAAATATATACATAATAATTAAGTAAATTGAGTCTCTATCAGCTTTCTTAGCTCACTGCAACTTTATTTTTACTTTATTGATACCTCGTACGATACTCGTTTCTTGTTACAATCGCATCTTTCTAGTTGTATGAAAATAGACAAATATAATAGCAGTGGCGTACTGCTTGTAATACAAACGTCTCCTGTTCATTATTCTTTATACCTATTTAAATGGAAGTAGCCGTTAATTTTCTGAGAGAATTTCAATTCAATTCAATTATTTGATTGGATCAGTAAAATTTTACCAGTGTCAAGTCAGTCATGGCAGTCACAAATAAAAACCAAAAATAGAATTATAGGGAAAAACTCGCACCGTGCTAACATTCACGAAAGTACTAGAAAGTTAAAAAAACAACAAGAAATGAAATTGTCCATAATTTAAAAAAAGAAAAATGATCTAAATGCCATTATAATCAAAATAACAAAATGATAAAATCAATAATAATAATTATTTAATGCATATTAATGAAGCAAACAAATAATGACATATAAAGCAAAAATATGACTTCAACAACTACAAGCGAGTCTCATTAGAAACAATAAAGTCAGATAACAACTTTACAAATAGGTGAAAACAAGACCCATTAAAAATTTTAGATTGGCTGGGCGAGAAATACTTGAAGGATAAGAAAGTTTAGGACAATTGATGAAAAATATGATCAACATTACCATGTTGTAATCCGCACTCATAAAAAGAAAACTTATTGTTGCTAATATAATAATAATAATAAGATTGGACGTTTTCCGCCAACTTACATTGTGGCTTTAATTACAGTGGCGTTGTGTTTTTATTTCATTTTCATAATCGAATGTCTTCATAATGAATATCAGTTATATTTTGTAATTGTGATCGCGTATTATCGAAGAGCGTCGGAACAAACTTGTGTCTGAAATACAGACCTCATTCGACCAGTTCTAGGATTGGGGTCAGCAGAACCTAATCCAATTCAACCCCTAAAAGATACAAAATTGCGCATTTACTACCAAAAAGATTCCCTTTGTCGTATCTCCTCGCTTTGAAAACACTCCCCTTAATCTTAAACCGTATATCGGAATCCTTGGCGTTGGCATATTGCATGACGTCCAGTTTCGTGGCTATCTGGAAGAAAGGGCAGGCTGGCCTCGAAAAAGCTTCGTGTGCTCAGTAGAGCGAGATAGTATTTCACATCTGCCATTGCCTCCAATTTTACAAGGCACAAGTAAGGCTACACATGGAATACTGTTCTCACCTCTGGGTCGGGGCTCCCCAATATCAATTTCTTCCACTTGACCGCATACAAAGTCGTGCGATCCAAATCGTCGATGAAAAAGATCTCATCCACCATCCACCATCTGGATGAAGGGCGATCTACTACGGTGCGCGTCTCTTGTAACTTCTTTCCACACAACACCACTCTGTGGAACCACCTACCTTCGACGATCTTTCCGAACCGATACGACATTGGCACCATTAAAAACAAGCTTACAAATATCTAAAAGGCCGGCTTCCGTGACTCCTGCGGTGTCGCAGTTGTCTATGGGCGGCGTTAATTGCTTTCCATTAGGCGGCATGCTTACTCGTTAGCCCTCCTATCTCATTTAAAAAAATACAATATAGTTCGATTAAGGCGTATAAGTGGAGTGATATCAAATAAATGGAGTGATATCGTGACTTTTTACGTCAATTGCAAAAGTCCATAGAAGGTTTTTTTACTTATCATAGGCATAATAGTTATAATTAATTGCAATTAAAAAAAACCATAAAATTTGCTTGCATTTGTTGTAGTCTAATTTTTGTTTAATATGTTCAAGTAATTATTATTATAGTGTAAGAAATATTGTTCTTTTAATCTAAGTCCCTTATTTCTTTCCATTTATGTATGATTTCATTTTTTGTTGTAAATTTTTTAGCACCTTGTACTTTCATGAAAATAACCACAGTACAAATTTTCTACTTTTAATTTTTTTTTGTTTGACACTGGAAGAATTCACTAATAGTTGCCACAATCAAAGAATTGAATTGATTTTTTTATTCTACTGGTAATCATTTTTGAATGATTCGTATTTGAATAATAGTTTTTTCGCAGTTTTTGACTATGATATTTAATATGGCAATGTATAGTGCGATATTTTAGCTTCATTTATGGTGGAGAAATGAACTTTACATGTAAACAATCTTAAATAAATTTCCGATCTATGTTGCTATATAAAAACTATATATACATTTCGTGTGGATTATTAAAGCTCTTATGTTAAGTGAGTTTGTTTATACTATATATGTATGTACTGTAATGTATGATATCATTCGTAAACGTCTATTCATCCGTTACGCATCTTTATAGGCACTTGGTTGAGCCGCTTACAATTTTAATAATCCTTAAATTGTTTCAGTTCTATTATTAATAGTATTGTCAAGATTACACTCAACGTCCAATATAAAAATGAAAGAGGAGATGTTGACTACTTCAATTGCCCAATTTTCGGCAAAATTTTGTAATGTAAGTACTAAAACGTTATTTAATAAATCGTTATCGGACTTAATTAATCAGTTCAAATTAACACAAAATATTTATTTCATGTTAACGTAAAAATGTTTAATAAATACAATTTTATTGCATATTTAAGTAATAGTATTAATATTATAGTTTTAAGTTAGTAGATAAATCAATAAAATAGTAAATTCCTTAAAGAATAATTGTGATTAATGTTACATTGTTATGTAAACAGAGGTACATTTCGAATAATTCATAGATTTTAATCTGTTTAAGGAACTTGATGCAACTAAAAGTGTTGTTTCCTCACCATTGTCCGCTGAGTTTGTGTTAGCTCTATTAACACTAGGTACTACAGACCCAGCCCATTCTGAGTTACTGTTAACACTCGGTATTCCTGATGATGACGCTGTAAGTATTCATTCTTTCAATCTCTTAGTGCAATTCATATATATTTCATATTATATGATTTTTTAACTCTTCTGTAACTGATGTAGAAAAGAATACTGACATTAAATATATAGTATAAAAGATATTGCTTTCATAAAATCACTGTTATTACTTATCAATAAATTTAAATTAGTTGATAAGTATTTAAAATTAGACATAATAGACATGTTAGTAATAAAAATTGGTCTGTGATCCCTAATCCACTAGGCAATGTACAGCAGTATACTGTTATGATTGATTTAATAAGTTTTTATTTTTTACTTTGTCTTTAAAAATTGCTCAATACTCTCTTCTGTGTGCAGATTCGATCATCATTTTCTTTAGTATCATCTAAACTAAAATCTATCAAAGGTGTTACATTAAATGTGGCTAATAAAGTGTACATTAAGGATGGTGGATATGATTTAGAACCCAAAATTAAAGAAGATGCAGTTAAAGTGTTTGATGCAAGCTTTGAAAAAGTCAATTTTGATGATGGAGCTGCTGCTGCTTCATTGATAAATGAATGGGTAATATAACTGCTCTAATAAGCCTCAACAACAAAATTTGTAAGTAGAAGCAAGCATAGAGCAAGAGTTCTGTACCTGCATGTGTTGGATCCTGCTGATAAACAAATAAGGCTCAAACAAATGACTAATGGTTTAAACTTTCTTATATTCAAGTCTAGACATAAATTTCCATCACAAGAAAGCAGGATTCAATGTTGTCAGTCCTGCCCTGGATGATGACTACATATAAGTTATTGTAACCTGTGAGTCATACATTCAGAAGAGCTGTTATAAGTTTTTGATGATGTCTTACTAAATTATGTACATTAGTTAAAATTTTAGTTATATCGATCACCACAAAGATAATGAATACATACAGAGTATGCTATTTGATTAATCTTGATTTTTTTATGGGATAGGACAGCAAACAAGCAGGCATGTCACCTGATGGAAAACAATCAACACTGCCCATAGACATCTGCAGTGCTATAGGCAGTGTGGAAGCATTGCCAGCCTTTAAGAAAAGTGTAATTATGGGAGGGGGGTTCGGCCTCCAGAACTCAACTGTACACTAGACTAAGCGCGTTAGCTAAGCTACCACTCAGATGCCAGTTTTCTGAGAGAGTGTGGTACTTCCCCAGCCCATTCATGCTGCAGACAAATAATATGCCATTTTTGACAAAGTCATTTCTCAGTCATTCATCTGCAGTGTGGCTCTACCACTGAAAACTAACTACATAATTATCACTTAAATAGAAAACAAGTACATATTTTAATACCTAACATTTATATGTGTACCGGGTATAGCCATAATAGCCCTTGTGTTGTTGTATACTTAAATATAATAAATATTTATTAACCCCTTGCACTACAATGATGAGTTAGACTTGTCATGAATTTTTAATGTCTATCTGCGCAGTGACGAGCTGTACTCGTCACCAAAATAAAAAATATACATAGAATATTTAAATATGCGTTACATGCTTAAACATGTTTAAAAACACACAATATTTGTGTAAATGTGAAAATGTGTCAATGGATACAAAAAAATATTTTTTTACTTGTTTGATATGGCAATATATAATTCCTATGTTTTATATAATAAAATTGACAATTCAAAAAAAAGGTATTGAACATTTTAGATTATGTTTAGCAGAAAAAATACTAGAAACAGTTACACTACTGGACTATAACATTTGTGGGCGTCCTTCACATGATAACAAACCCAGCAGATTGAATGCTAAGTGTTGGGCACATTTTCCAGAACTCATTCCAGAAACTGGGAAGAAGAAAAATCCCACTAAAAGATGTCATGTATGCTATAAAAACAACATAAGAAGTGAAACTACTTGGCAATGCAATGCTATGCCACAATGCTATGAAAATTATCATACCTTGGAACATTATTAGCTAGCTGTTGTTTATCATCTTTATTCAAATAGTATGAATTGTGTTTTTCATTTTGATTATCCCTAATAAATTAATTATATTTAAACTGCTATTACACTTTTAATTTATAAAATGGACCATTAAGCCATCAATTTGCTTCTTTATATCACTTTATTTATGCAATGATTGACTCAAATTAAATGGTGCATTGTTGCAACATTTCGTAAATCGAAGTGCAAGGGATTAATTTATATATATTTTTTTAAAATAAATTTTAAAATAAAGCTACATTAAATTATAAAATTTCAATTTCAAAATTGGACTAAGCATACAAGAATGAGAGGCCCATGTCTAGCAGTAACTGTTGCAGGCTGATAATTATAAAAAATTGTAAATGAAACATACATTTTTATTACAAACTATTTTATATGTCATTGATATTTTAATTAATTATTTTTTACAGGTTGAAAATAAAACAAATAAAAAAATTAAAGACCTCCTGTCTGCGGACAGTCTCTCTTCTGACACTAGATTAGTTCTAGTAAATGCTTTGTATTTTAAGGTAAAGTTAATGAAATATCGTTATAAATATATTGTCTCATATACATACACATGCGCATACGCACGCGCACACACGCACGCGCACACACACACACACACACACACACATACACGCACGCATATATATATATATATATATATATATATACATATATATATACATACATATATATATACATACATACATATACATATATATATATATATACATACATACATACATACATATATCATACCAAATAACTTTAAATATATTTGGTGTATAGGGAACATGGAAGAAGCAATTTGACCCAGCAAATACTATGGACCAACCTTTTCATGTAGATGCCGACAACACTGTGATGGTACCTATGATGTACAAAGAAGATGATTACAAGTATTGGGAAAGTGAAGGCCTTGCTGCTCAGGTAAGTTAAAAATTGAAAAATCTGTAGTCTGTCGAGAGAGAAAGATATGTCCGCGTCTCATAGCATATATATCATCAAGGGCGTTGCAAGTGCATTGCCTCATGTAAGGACATGAATAGCGTGCCATAGAACAGCCCTACCAAAATTAGACTATTTTGTGTAGCTAGATGGTTAATAATTGGATGGATAAAACAGTCGATCGATATTATTCGAAAACTTTCTGTACGAAACTTAAAAATTTCGCTCCAACAGTGGATGACGTAATCGGACAAAAATATTGTTTTAACGCATACCAATTTTAAAAATATCTACATGTAATCCTCTCTCAGATGTTTAAGAATAACAAACGGTACGCTGCGTTTTAGCGCTTGCAATGAATTACGGGAAGTGTAGTCTGCATTAATTTTAAATTACGGATTTAATATGGATAATTTTTTGTATGTATTGATATTTACTGTATGAGTTGAGTTTTATAAGCTTTGTGTGCTGTCGGATTATTATTTTAACGGTTCAGTTATAATTCAAATATTGAGAGTTTTTAATTTATAAATACTGGCAATATTTGTAGTAACATTAACTACAAAAGTAGGTTACACTTTCACTGTACAAGTACTCATGCAGCCTATGCATATATAAATAATTACGAGCATTTCTTGCCATTTTGCCCACGAAGGTAATAAAAGATTTTCGCACTTACGCGTAGGAAACACTATTCTTTAGGTTTCTTAGTGCCCGTTCATAAAATACCTCAAGCTGAATTTAGCTTTCTTGGACCCCTTCTTCCTGTGTCTCGTTGCTGTAAAATCCCAAGAAGGTCTACCATCACAAACATCATCCAATAAGACTTAAATGAGATGTCAGTTTCATTTGTGCTGCTATCGAAACGTAATATAAAGCGTAATTCGGTTTATGAGATAATGACAGCATATTGTATTTTAAAATCTCAATGAAGTTCATATCGGTATGGTGATTCAAATATCGTCACATTTTTTGCGACCCTATAATATTACGTCAAGAAAAATAGAACCCTTCTCTCAGTTGTGATTAATATTATTTTCAAACATATATTTTTTCAATTTTATCTAAAATTTAATCAATAAATCTCTTAAATAACCAATAAATAAATAAATTTAGATAGAGTAAAATTGTGTGATGAATTAGGTTTCCTTAGACCCTCCGTTCCCACTTGTCACATTTCATATCACCAAGCTATTAGGTGTACAAATAAGTTTCCGCAGTTTTTTATAAAAAATTAGGAATTTATTGTAAAGGAAAAGTACATTACGTTTTATTCAAAGTATTTTCCATCATTTGCCACTACTTTTCCCCATCTTTCTGGCAACATTCGGATACCCCGTCGAAAAAACTCTTCATCTTTTGACGCTATCCACAAATCTACTCAATTTTTGGTGTCTTCATATGATGTGAAGCGCTGCTCAGACAGACCATGTGCCATCGACCGGAACAGGTGATAATCAGAAGGGGCTAAGTCTGGTGAATACGGCGGGTGGGGTAAAACTTCCCAGTTGAGTGTTTCCAAGTATGTTTTTACCGGCGCCGCAACATGTGGACGAGCATTATCGTGTAAAAGAATAATTTTGTCGTGTCTGGAGTAGTAATGGGCGCGTTTTTCCTTAAGTGCCCGACTCAATCTCATCAATTGTGTTCGGTAGAGAGCTCCAGTAATGGTTTCGCTTGGTTTCAGCAATTCATAATACACGACACCAAGCTGATCCCACCAAATACACAGCATGAGTTTTTTTCCATGAATATTCGGCTTAGCTGTCGATGTTGATGGTTCGCCGGGCTTAACCCATGACTTTCTCTTCTTTGGATTATCGTAGTGAATCCATTTTTCGTCAACAGTGACTATACGATGCAAAAAACTCTTTTTTTTATTCCTGGCAAGCAGCATTTCACTCATGCATAATCGGCGTTCAACGTCTCTCGGCTTTAGTTCATATGGAACCCAATTTCCTTGTTTTTGAATCATTCCCAACGATTTTAAACGATGTGAAATTGCTTGTTGAGTCACTTGTAGAGTAAGTGCAAGTTCTTTTTGCGTTTGGGACGAATCTTCCTCCAATAGTACATCTAATTCCATGTCTTCGTACACTTTCGGCCTTCCACTGCGTTCTTTGTCTTTAACGTCAAACTCACCGTTCTTAAACTTTTGAAACCATTCCTGACAACTTCTCTCACTTAAAGCAGCTTCACCATATGCTTCTAGAAGCAATCGATGCGCCTCAGCTGCAGATTTTTTCACATTAAAGAAGTAAATCAAAAGTTCCCGCAAATGATGCTTATTCGGAATAAAACTTGACATTTTTGCACGAAAAAAATTACGTGATGCTGATACGGAATCACTAGTACTTTAAGGTTATGGTGTTGCCAGATGACTAAACTTGGGATATTACGTTTTACATCTGACAATTTCTCCATAACATTCTGGTGGGGCCATCTTTTGACAAACCGCGGAAACTTATTTGTACACCTAATATATCTTTACCTTATGCGAACGTATTTTATGATAAACCCCTTGTGCGAAAAATGTTATCATCCGTTCACTTAAAAAAACCATAGCCATATCTGTTGCTTTCTGTCCCTAGTATTCAAGATGTCCATGAGTGCCGATGATTGTTTACTAAAAGGTTATGCAATAAAGTTAAATAAATAAAAAAATGTTCTTTATTATAATAGACTTTTGTTGAAGAATTTATTATAATATATTATATTTATATTTATTATAAGACTCTTATTTGACCTTGTAGACGTGTTATTCGATCAATGGTGCGATTTAAAATTTTGTTTATTGTACCGTTGAGTTTTTTAAATCCAATAGTCGATGTGTGTAGGTCCTGCGAACATAAATCAGAATATTAGATCAAGAAGACATTTATTTTTGTTCATGTTCGAGATCGCATTCGGTTCAACAAAAATTGACGTTTCTCGATAAATCTACTATTTTTACCAATTTCTTGTGTGTACAGGTTTCTTTATAAAAACTGATAAGGGCGTGGTAAATAGCGGTTCGCACTGTTTAAAATTTACCAGAGGATTTCGTAACACATGACATTTCTTTGGATGATGATGTAATGATCTCAACGGCAAAAACAATAATGCACACAAAAAACTGGCAAAGATTTGCCCACAGTTTCAATGTTTCCATAAGTTACTCATAAATTACATTATTTCTTAATTAATTATTACTTTTTTAATACAAAACTAACGTGATTTTCGTGTGTACTAGTTTCTGGAAATGTCCTACGTGGGTGACGATACGAGCCTGTTAATTATCCTTCCAAATGAGATTAATGGTCTTGGCGATGTGATGAAGAAGTTGGCGGAAGGCTATGATCTTATGTCGGAAATGAACAAGATGTACAATACAAAAGTTCAAGTCACAATTCCCAAATTTAAGATTGAAACTGAAATAGACTTGGCAGAAGTGCTTCCAAAGGTAACACAATATTTTGATATTTCCTTATCTTTGTGTTTCTTTTTATATATTTTTTTACATTCTAATATTTACTATATTAGAATGTAAAAAAATATGTAAAGAGAGTTGTTATGTAAGTATCGCCATACTATACAAATGAAATAGGCACGACAATATAGAAACTTGTGATTTCTTGACGAGCACATTAAAAATAAAGCTGTAAAATCTCAAGGAGGTCTACCAACACAAACATCATCGCATAAGACTCAAATGAGATGTTTGTTTTATTTGTGCCGCTATCGAAACGTAATATAAAGCGTAATTCGGTCGAACATTATTATTAAATTTCTAAAATGATGTCGAATCGCCGTCTGATCACGTGTTGTAAATTTGAGAATTTTAACTTTATTTGTATGTTTAAAAAAATAAATTCTGATTGACAAATGGATTAAGTTATTTAATGTTTCGTTAGTTAACTTTAGTTAGTTTAACTTTAGGTAAGGTTTCATTAATTTTAATTGCTAGCTGTTTACCCATAGGGATATTTTATTTATGACTCAAAAATTCATGGTTTTTTTAAACTTAATCTGGTCCTGTGTTGTAAGTATAATATCGTTCATAATACATTTTTTATTGATTGAGGTAATGCAATACTAAATTGTTCTGGTATGCTATTTGTCATATTGCTGATAATGATACGCATGGACACGTAGTTTTTTTTTATATCTACTGATAAGATTAATTAAAAGGAATTTATAAATTAATCTATTTATTAGTGAAGAAAGAATGACCATTTTGTCTTTCTAAATTTATGCTTACAAAGGTTTGATAACATATATTAGCTATTTTTAAACGCAATTTGGCTTCAGACTTATATGCACTTGTATGTCTCTAGTAACTGTAGGTGCATCTCAGTCTAAACAGTCCATGTATGGATGGTAAATTTAAAAAAAATATGTATTTCTGCCAAATTTACGAGTACAAATTTTATCAAAAACTAGCTGCCCGCTGCGGCTTCGCACGGGTGGTGTGCCTATTGGAAAAAATGAGACAATCTTCCGATTAAAATACAAAAATTGGATCATACGTAGATTTTTTTGTAATGCTTTATAGGATACAATATTTTTATATGAATTTTTTATAAAATATTTTTAATATGAATGAATGTCAATTTATCAATACTGACATTTTTGTTAATCATAGTAAAGGCGCCATCTGTTAGTTATATTGCGATTGAAAATGACGTAAAAGGAAAAAAATGTTTTTTTTTTATGACTTTGCGTACAATTTTTGAAAATAATCTTTTATACAAACCTTTTCCTGATAATAACAAACACAACAAAAAAAGTCTTCTTCATTATGCGCGTACATATATTACGGCGACTCATTTTTATTTATATAGATAGCACAACTATGACAAAGCATATAGTTATTTCAATAATTGTCTTTTCTTAACTGTGATTGTGTGAAAAGTGTTCATTGGAAAAACCATTTTTTTTAATTTTGATATTACGAGATTTGAATAGATAAAAAATTTTCATCAATGATCATAATGATCAAAGTCATCAATACAGTCTTAACAGTTTACTGATGGACAAAAACTAGCCTCCCTCTAAATTGAGAGGTTTTGCCTCAATCCCTACGCGTACCCGGCACACGCGGTCACAGATTGGTTTTTATATTAAGACGCTGCTGTCTGTCTACCAATATTTGCTTCATAATTCGCTTCGTACAACATCCAAGGGATGAAACTGAGTGGACCTATTCCGTGCCGGTAACCACTCAGTTGCCAGTAACTTACATAGATCATTATCAACAACCTGTGGCAGTCCACTGCTGTATATAACCTTTTCTAAGACAAGCTACCTTACTAAGCTAGTTTAATCTTCGGCTTCACGCTACCTGTTTCTCGGGAACTCTGCTCAGATCGTTGCTCCATTTCCCTTAGGACAATCTTACCTTTTGCCAAGACCCGGTGTCCATTCCATCACTTGTCTACTCCAACAGTTGATGATTTTCCTTAACTGCTGTATATTGTTTCCAATCTTGAATTAATACATAATATTCACTGGTGCTTCAAATTATGAAACCTCCCAGCAGATCCTTGTTAAACAGGTCAAGTTATTGAAATAGACCAACTATTTAACAATACGTTTATACTTTATTATCAATTTTGAACTAGATTAATTATGGGAACATAATTAATCAAGTTATCACATAAATATACGTATGTAATAAAACAATCCAGTTAATTTTTTATGTTGTGAGAATTCAGAAGTGAATCTAATATATAAATATCTCTGGTCTCAGTGTTTGTTATCGAACTCCTCCGAAACGGTTTGACTGATTTTTATTATTTTTATTTAGTAAGTTTAAAAATAAGTCGTAAACTATTTTGTATACCCCTAGGTGATAAGGGTGACCGTCCTCAATTTTTTTTATGATTTGGTATCTAAAAGTACTTATAACCCTAAATTTTAGAAATAATTTATATTGCTCAACAATGTTTGTCGGGTCAGCTAGTGTAAATATAAATCGTTTTTTCCAGCTGGGCATTAAAGCTATCTTCGACCCTCGTAATTCGGGTATAACGAAGATTTTAAACGTGAATGAGAAATTGTATGTATCGAAGGCCGTGCAAAAAGCTTTCATCGAAATTAATGAAGAGGGCGCCGAGGCTGCTGCAGCTACGGGTATGTTATTATATCTATATCTGTTGTATACTTATCTTGTTGATTTTCTTATCGACTTATGTTTTTGTTATATGTTCTATTCGATATTTTGAATAAGGCCCTCTTAAGACAAATTACATGTTTTCATGCGTTTTTATCGTTTGCGTCATGTCAATATTGTAGTTTAAACTATATGCATGTGACATTCTCTAGACTTATTTAGAAAATAACCTTATATTTCGGTACCTATATTTTTTATAGGAAGCGAAAAATTATTTTTTTATTTATCGCAAATGGAAAATGAATGACAATAATTATTAATATAATCATCTCGTTACACACTAACAGCGATTAGATTTTACATGAATTCCAAATTTTTATTCGAATAATTTAAAGGGAAGCAATAATTGAGGGGCATCCCAAAAATAAGCGATTCTTTTTTGCATTAATCTACTTTCTCTTTAGAAATGATAAAATTGTTCGATGATAGCTCGTTAGTGATCGAGCATAGGTCGTACAGGTGTTTTGCAACTGATTTTCATATACGTATACTTAGGAAGAATTCGAATATATCTTTTATATTATACATATACGCTTTCAATTTGATGTATATTTAACATCACGCGATTATGACTCGGTATCTAAATATTTCACTGATACTTATAATGAGTCATAAAGACAAAGCAGTAAAATTGATTTGATTTTATCGGAAATTGCAACGAATTAATGGATAATTGGAAAAGATAATTTAATAATTTGCATCTCTACATTTTAATGAAAGTTATTATTTACTATCAAATAAACTCCATTTTTAATAACAAATTGAATATGTGTATATTTTCTACAATTTTTAACATGATCAGGAAACTATTACAATTCTATTGTTTCGCTAACGTTTGCATATTAATTTTTATACTGTAAAATATCAGTATCATTCATCTCTATATTTAAGTATTCATACATATATAAAGTGGTTAAGAAAATGTTATGCTTTTAATATTAATATTTCATTTTAATTAAAAAGTTTAGTTATATGCAAACATATAATATTTACTAAAATAAACTCTTTTAATGAGTAAATATTTTCAAATAAATTAGCTTACGAAGTTAAAGATTCAAAAGGTTTTTGTTTTACGATCACGAGTGTAATAATTTACATCTGTTAAAAAAACCAGAATGCATTAAACTAATGACATAGACTTTTGAGCTTATCTGTACAAGCTTTTGAGCTTTTTTTCCAATTATCTATTAGTTATACGCTGATTATATTTTTATAAATGTTCTGATTATAGTTGCATGTCAGCTATACGTTGTTTATATAATATAATATATAAAAATCTCCTGTCACAGTGTTTGTTATCGAACTCCTCCGAAATAGCTTAACAGATTTTTGTGATTTTTCTGGTCTGAGAATAAGTCTTAAACTATTTTTTAAACACCTAGGTGATAAAGGTTGCCCTCCACAATTTCTTTTTTATATTTATAACAAAACGTTTGCAGTGTCAGCTTATATTTTTATATATGTTCTGATTATCGTTGCATGTTTCGTTTGCATCGGTGGTTATATCTGTATATGTTGTCATTTTGTATGTACGATTTTCTATGTGATTTGTGTGAACAGTGAGCATAAAGAGAACGAAGCGTGCTGCAAAGAGGCCACACGTGTTCAAAGTATCACGCCCAGCCTTGTGGTGTGTGATGGCTGCGGGCCGAGTGGTTGTGGGGGCAATATATCGGCCACGAGCTCAGTGGGTAGCTCGTGATGACCTGTAGCGTGTATGTGCAGGCATGGTGATGATGCTGAGATGTGCCCGCCCGCCGTCCCCCCGCTTCCGTGCTGACCGACCGTTCCTCTACATGCTTACGCACTCTCAGCGGCATTTGCTCTTCGTCGGCACCTTCCGCGGCTCGCAATAATGCCACTGAACTATATACTACATATACTTTATATGTTGCGCCGTCCCTATTTTAACACGTTAAACGCCACTTCAGCTACCGGTGGCTGACACTGAAATTTCTATTGAGGCCACGTCAGCTACCGTTGACTGTCATCGTGAAATACGAGTATGATATAAAACTAAAAAAAAATATTGTTTTAAGTATTTGCTGAAAATGTATTTAAAATTTACTTAATTGTTATAAATCACAGGATTATATCAAATTTTTATTATTTACCAGTTTAATGTATTTTATTAGAACATGGTAAACATAAACATGGTTACCCTTCGGAAGTATCACAAAATGTGAGAACTTGTTTAGTCATTTTGTGTCGCATTTACACAGCTGTGTCGAATAAATTTCAATCTGTAAGTAATGAGTGTGTTTTGTACATTGCTATACCGTAATACCGGCGCTACTAAGCGGCGCGTGTGCCTTGAAGGGGATTTCCATAAGAATTCGTACGGTGCTCAACGTGTTAATATGTATAGTCCTTAGTTGTTGGCTATTCGTATAAATATTATAAAATGCAGTTTTTTATGTAAACTACACTCATATACATATTTAGAGGAACGCCTTGAAATGGGCAAATTAATATGAAAATATATTTATTTAAAAAAGTTATATTTATTAAAAACAACCCACAAAATATCAAAGAAATTAATTGATAGCCAAAAACATCAAATAAAAGTCGTAAAATTTTGTACACAATGTTTTTTTTTTCAAATAACATAATACTCGTATATATGGCCAGTACGATATAAAAAAAATATTTTATATTATTCCACCTTTTTTTGCGTTCCTCTTAATATATCCATGAATATATGTTTGAAGCAATGTGTACGTAAATGTATAAACCGAAAAAACATTGTCGCTTTAACGTTTGTCGTGTTTTGATTATAATAATTGGTCGTAATTTTTTTATCAAGAACGAACTGGGTTAAAGTGCCTACTTGATTGACGCTTTTGTATCTTAATTTTCACGATAATCGTGCTTGTATATATTATATTATAATAATTATTTACATACCATTTAAAACTCCTTAATTAGTCAAGTGAGAGTTAAATTTGCCCACTGAGACTTTGTTTTTTATATAACTATTTCACCTTAATTAATATTGACTATAAATTCGAGTGACATCATTAAATATAGCTTGTGATGATTTAATACCAACACGTTTGCATTGCAGCTATGGGCATCGTATTCTGCTCGGCTATACTAAACGAACCTCCAGTACGACGCTTCGTGGCGGATAGGCCATTCCTGTCTATAATCTTAGTCAGCGGCACGCCCCAATTCGTGGCTATACATCGTGGAGATTGTTAAATATCGTCTTACAAAGGGACCTTCCCATTTATGGAGGAATGGACGTTAACCTGCCACGCTGCACATTCCTCCAGATATGTGGAAGCCCTTGCTAAGCAGCAGGACATATGTATAATTGCTGCCAAAAACATTTTTTACATACATCTTCAAATTATTTTATACACTGTATATATATGTATATGTACGTGTATATTATTTTATAGGCTGTCGTCCTGTTTCATTTTCCGAAAATCCCGCTAGTATTGGTCTTTGGTAGCGACTTACTATATTATACTATATGGTATATACCTAGTCATATATATATATATATATATATATATATATATATATATATATATATATATATATATATATAATTACGCTTTTGACCGAGTAAAATTATTCGGCAACACATGTTAAGTATTATAAATCTGTAAAATTCTCTTCCTTTAATAATGAATTTATCAAATTTTTAAAACTTTTTTAAATGGCTTTTCAGTCGGTTTATATAGAAATATATTTGAGAATAACTTTTTATGTATGTAAATCATTTACTTTCTAAGTAAGCGTTAATTTATATTGTGCATTTTGGATTATATTTACATTTACAATTTTTTTCAAATGTTGAAACACGACAAACTCAATGACAATTTTGAATGACAATATACCATAGACAATATTTTGATACATTTAAATACGATGTTTTCAGTGTAATATTATAAGAATAATTATTTTTGATAACTTCATAATAAGAAAGTTTGTAATAAATATGTCATGTTTACCTACTTAATTGCATTAACGTTTAAGAAAATTTACCAATTTTATTAGCTTTTAATTTGTAATGCTTTATATTCTATATTGCACTAATTTGGGAGGCATTTACTACGTTATAATCATCACGCTAGTTTTAACAGAGTACACAAGCGAATTTAAAGCTATATAGTTTATACTACAGTTGAGCTTATATTTGAGCATATACTATTTATTAATTTTGATAAATGTTTTTCCTAATTGTTAGATTTATATAAATGTATGCCTTTAATGTTTTGTGGCTATTATTTTAATATATATGTTATTATTAAAAACATTGCGTTTTTATTTTATTAATAGTAAAATCATGTATGTTCATAGTAAAAAAATATTAATGTATTTTCACAGCAACAAAGTATAAAAAAATAACGAATAAATTGGCTCAGTGTAGAAGATTACCCTTTTAGACTGGCTTTAGTTACAGGTTCTATTCCCGTATCGGAATAAGTATTTTCCGTATGGATTACGAGTCTCAGTTTCTCACCAATCCGCCTTAGGCACACGTGATGAGTTATGTTCATTATTCGCAGTGGGAGATATAAGACCTGTAAAATAATAAAAAGAATACCAATTTCTTTTACAATTGTCCGCAGCAACCCTACTGTTAAGAATGAGTGCTAACGTTGAAATAAAATTCAATGCTGCTCACCCTCTACTTGTGGTCGTGTTAGTGGGTAGAACAGCCATTGCATGCGCTGCATATCATGGAAATTAAACGAAGGTTAAACCTGTGTATATATAAATTATTTCTATAAAAATGTGTGTACACATTACGCATAAGAGCTTTAAATAACTCAACGTTCACTTTAATTAAAGCAGAAAAAAATACACTCATAATTCTAACTTATGAATTCTGTGTCGTGGTAGATTTTGTTTTCAATGTAGTAGCTCCACAACAAATTAATTATCTTCAGCGGCATTTCTGAACCACTACGACATTGAAACCTTCGAAAAGTAAGCCTACACATTTTTAAAATGCCGACAGCGCTTGTGCAATGCTGCTGGTGCTGCAGAGTCGATTGTTTTCCATCAAAGACGACGTTTGCACGATGTCTCCTTATACAATAAAAAATTAGTTCATTGTATAACCAACAGATACGCAAGGTAAATAAATATAATATAATACATACATTTACGATAGTCAGATTTTATCCGATGTCGAAAAATCTGCAGTAATTTGTGTCTTAGGTGCGGTCGTAGTAAAATATAAGATGTATGTATGTATTATTATAATCTTTATTGTACACTGGGTATACAAACGCGTTGTTATTGCTAATAGTGATTTCTCCTAGAATTCTAAAATATGATTTATTTTAAATAAAATGTATTATTCACTTCTTTTTTCATATACAATTCAGTAGTCCTAAATCGAGGAATACGTATATAACAGATATTACCTTCTTATGAAAGAACGAAGTAACTTATGAATATATATGTATATATTTTTTTAATTTTTGCAGAAAGTATAAAAAAGAAAGGAAAATATGCAGCGTTCTCAGGTTATCGCATATTACGGCATATTAATTACTTCTAGTTAATTCAAATTTAAATGGCCACTTACGAATACCCGTAACAGAACGTATTCTCTACACTTTAACACAGAATACTGCAGTTAGATTATAACTCTTGTAGTGTTTAGTGTCGTGATTATAGTCTTACGTATTTGATGTTATAAATTTATTGGATATAGTACGTGCTAAAATAGGTACGTAGGTAACCATAGCCGGAACTAATGAATAGCTGTAAATAATTGATCATATTAAACCAGGCATGACTTCTAACGGACTCACGTCACTCGGTGTGATTTTACTTACTTTAAATTCGTATGTGAAGTTACTGGACATTGCTGTTCTTAAGAAAAATCCCTATACTATATCTCAATCTATGATAAATGATAATAGTTTCGCATCTCAAGCAACTAAATTGTGTTATTTTTACGAACAAAACTGTTGGACCTTGCCTTTCTTACCAGTAACTACTTCTTATCCATTTTTATCTAATATTATGAATTTCGAAAAATATAAACGCCAAGCAAATCAATTGGCTTACAACCTCGACTCGTTATTGAATGAACGTGAACATATTCAACCACGAGCTCATAGATCATGGCGGCAAACGAAACTTTATGGGACATTAAATAATAATGAAATATATCAATCGAAGGTTCACAGAAAACTTACAAATCCACTACATTGGAGTATACCTGGATCACTTGGTGTCCAAAATGTGTCATATAATATCCACAACAGCCATATGTTTCAAACCATCAATAATCCTACCATTTATGGTATTATTACAAAGCCAGTTAGTAATTACATCATACCGACCGAACGTACTATACCGACTGCAACAGCAAGAACGAGAGTCTCACCGGTAATACTATCGTCACCATATTATGAGATCGTTGTAAGTAAAACGACATCTCAGCCTTCACCCTTCACACTGACTACACAAAATGTGCAAAGGAACTTGGATAAAAATAGCAGTGCCATTAAGATGTTCGAATTCTGGCAAGCGCTTGACCGACTAGAACGAAAGTTTTATAAGGTAAGATTTTTTATGGAACTTAGGAATTTATGATATTCTAAAAAAATATTTTGTAAGTTTAGTTTTATCTATCTGGATGCGATTTATTTGAATTCTGATATATTCGAAAGTTTTTAGTTAAAAAACTACGATATACTTAATTATGTGATCTGCATTGGATTTTCACTAATGTTTTGTATCATCGAGTCCTATTGCTAAGTCTATAGTTTAGTTAAAAAACTACGATACAATTAACTTTGTGATCTGAATTAGTTTTTCACTAGTATTTTGTATTATCGAGTTATTTGATAAGAATATTTTAAGAGGAAAACATTAAAAATATTTTTATCAAACCGATATTCTTAATCCTTTTCAATTCGTTTTACTATCTACCTTTTATACCTAGGTTTATATTATATACCTACGTTTTATACCTAATCATAATTTATAAAATAGTTGTTATATTAGTAACTAGAATAGTCATGAATATGAAAACTAGATTATACTAAATCAATAAATAAAAATCACATTGGAGTTGTTTTATGAAAATACGCAATTGTTTAAAGTTTTGCTTAATTTCTTATATATATGAGAATATACTTTTGCTTGCATTTATAATTTAAAGAAACGGTAATAAAAAATAATTCGTAATGTAATCAATTACTACAATAATAAATACAAAATTAAATAAATAATAAAAAATATTTAATCGCTAGTAGTCGCGTATTGTGTTACATTTGACATGAATACTACATAAGCGGTATTCTTTATGTACTATTCGTCCTTTACAATGACTATCTTCATATAAGGATTGTAATAAGTAAAATAAAGTCTAGTTATGTAAGTATATTAAACATCTCTACATCATCACTAGCGAAAACTTGCAGCAATCTATTACGAGATATACATACATAGGCACATATACATACAAAGACACATTTAACTAGTTCTTTTCTTGACGTATACCTACTACAATTTGCGAAAATATAGAGAAATAAATAAATTACTTTCATCACTTGCTAAGGTTTGATTTTTTTATATAATAAAAGCCTTCTTTTTGCATACAATTATACTTTTCTACATCACTCCTGAATCAAATATAAATTCAAATTCGTTAGTTTTCGACATAAGAAATTACATTTTATTTCTCAAACGTCAGTCCGTTAACAATCAAGCTTTTATCAGCATCTCGTAATGAGGTCTTTAAAAATAGAAAAGTTGCTTACCTGGACTACATAATTAGATATGATAGGTACAAATTGTTGCAACTCATGATGATTGTCGCGAGCAAAAGTCAGGTGTCAGGGAGTGGACAGGGATAACGAGTGCTACCGAAATCGTACCGAATTTTATATATAACCTTCTTGATTGTATTATATTGACTGTCAACCTCCGCTAGTCGAAGAGACATTAAAAGAAAAGGAACATATCTGAAATCCTTTTAAGTTTTATTAATATTAAATCTTATGACACAAACACACGGTCTTCTACCATTATTATTATATTTAGTTTTACCATTCGTCTATATTAAACTGGCATTAACGAGGCATGCTGTATAAAATGCAGTACAACAATATTATCGTTTCGACACGTGTTAACGATGTCGTCTATCACATACTAGTTTGTATGCTTTGATAATGTTAACGTTTAAAATATTTATAGGTCACCTTCAACAAATTGTCAGCTATAAGTCCTAAGGAACGCAGAGAAAATGGAATAAGTTTCGCTCAGTCAGGACTTTTTCTATATTTGGCGCTAATGACTATATCTTCAGAAGTAGATCCTGTCGCAAAACAAGAAATTGAACAGTGCATTGAACTTGATGTGTCTGATTTGGTAACTATGTTTTAACCCTGTTTACTTTCGATATAAGGAGTTAAAATGAGACCAATTGGCTCAGTGGCGGGGGTGCCGCCTACCAAGTCAATGATTGCGAGTTCAATGCCCATAATGCGATAAATATATGTATGGCCTACAAATATTTATTACGAGTCTGCTTATCTCGCGTCATTGGACGAGCGTGGTGGGTTAATTGTCCGTTCCTCCAGAAATGGGGAGGCCCGTATCCAGCAATAAAACATATATGGGTAGTGAAAAAATATGGAGTAACAGTCACATTTCACCTATCGTGCGTGCCAGCAAACAATGTTCTGACGACCGACTGATATAATCGTCCTGAATACAAATATAACAAACAGACGGCGCGGAAACTTAACAAAGCTATATGACTTTCTTGGCTTTCAAAAATTGGCCTGCCTAGCTAGGTGACAATGACAAATTCTCCATACTTGTCAGAGGCCTCTATCAAGTAAGGACCATAAAAGACGAAGCGGGTCTCTTAGTAGCAAGCAATCACCACGGTCCATAGACACACCTAGGGCACCTAATTTATGGAGTCAGGCGTTACTTTGCGGAAATCCATTATAAAGATGGACAGTCAAATTTGCTTTGCTAAGATCCTCGAACACGAGTAAAACAATAATATTCTGTATTTACGAAGAAGTGTATAGAGAAATAGTCACAGAGAAACGGCCGTCCGCAAATCCTCCGTCTCCTCGCCATTGACACTTACATTAACAACATCTTCAAATTAGTTCTACGTCGTGCGTGAAGTTTACAAAAGACTTTACTACTTAAATGTACTACACCCGAGGATGCCTTGCGTTGAGGCGAAACGCGTTGTGTTTGTAGTAAAAATTGATATTGTGTGTTTGACGTTGTTAACGTTGTGATCATGGCGAGGTGACGTAGGATATGCTGAAGGCCGATTCTCGATGACTAATCTTTGTGAACACACAATATTATTTTTCTTATTTGTGTTCACAGATCCTTGCAAAGTAAATTTGACTATCGATCTTTCCCTAGGGCACTATCAATACATTGCCTACCTTTTGCTTTAAAACGGTTTAATGGGATGGAAAGAAGGAAGGACAAAGAAGTTAGGCCTCTGGGTCCCTGCACTCACCTTACGAAACGCGGTAATTCGAAAATATGTTACCACTTAAAGGCGACATTCCGTGAGTGTTTCCTCATTCACTCGTCTCATTTGTGCATAGCACTACCATTATAGTGATGATGATGATATTTGTTTTTCCTAAACCAAGCCCGTAATAGACGTTGAAGTTCAACCATGATGCCATTGGCAATGTCTTGACTTATGGCCCTTAGAACTTTAGCATATTTGTAAGTTTTGATATTAACCACAGCAAGAAAATACATAATATTAAGTGTTTCATATCAAAACTTTAATCTAACGTTAATTAAGATTCCACTACACCGTGACCAATTTTAGTGCAATGTTACAATAATTTTATTTGTGATTAAAACTGAATGTTATTTTCCTATTTTTTTTTTATTCAATTCACCATTAATTACCCTATCCAAATGAAGATTACCTATAGATATTATAATCCTTAATCAAGCTTTATACTTGTATGATAGATTTCACCACAAGTTAACACTTAATAATTTTTTTTGAAGTATTGATTTAAGTATAAGACTCTATACTTCTAGACTTATAAAGCATTGTCAATTTTTTATAATGTGATAATTCTACTGTGATATTACCACAGTAAAATTTGCTTAATAAGTTAATTTATTAATCCCATTCCACTAGTAATCAAACCCTTTTTATGAAAGATTGTTCATTTTGTCAATTATTATAATGTTTTAATTATTTAAAAAAATAAATTTAATTTTTTAAGGAACAAGAAGCACATTTTATAAGAGATATAATGTTATCACTTCCGAAGTCAAGCGACGCACTTAAGTTTCGCCTTTCAACAAGATTGGTGGTACACGCGAAACAAACAATTAGTACGCAGTTCTTGCAAGGAATTGCTTCAGATTTACAGTTGCACATTACCATTTTTAATGGAACAGAAACACCTGAAGTTATGACAGAGATCCTTAACCAGATGGTACAAAAATTTATATAAGTATATTTAAAATGACTGGAACCGGTGTGTACAAAATTCATATTTTGTTTATCATGACCCAATAGCGTTTTAGTTATAAGGGAACTAATGAAATAAAATTATTTTAAAACAGTTATAATTTGTATGAAATTATTCTGGTTATTAAGTTATAGCTATTTTCCCTTAATGTAAATGTACATCTTGACAAAGATAAGTAGACGAGTGCTGTAGACGAATATCATGTCTTTATAAAAGTGGTTTACAGATCCTCCAATAAGATGGAGTGACAATCAGCGCTAGGCAACTGGCAGAGTCCGGATGCGTGTGGATCAAGCACATTGAAGGAGAAAAAAGCCCTCCTTCAATGCGCTCCATCTACATCCTCCTTATTGTAGTATTGTAGGTTGCTATTATTAAGTCTAAATATAAACACTGGGTTTAAGTTATAGACGTATTTTTAAACTGTGAAATGTACAACAAATACAAAAAAAGTAAAGTTATCATAATGCAACAGATATTTGAGCAATTTTTTCGTAAGTAATTTCAGATATGTCCATTACATCAACCCATTTAAATTAAGTATCACAATAAAGGTAGAAAAAGACTCTGGAGGAGCCATGCATGATACGTTCGACGAGGAAGAACTCTCAGAGGGGGTATGCGCTGTACTTCTCACAACTATGTACCTCCGTGCACGCTGGCGTTCCCCCCCAACTGTCCTCAACGGAACGCATGACTTCTATGATGATGGCAACGCCTCCCGACGTACCTCACGTATGATTAGAATAAACGATGTAATGCGGTATGCTGAGTTAAAAGAATGGGACGCCCAGGTGATTAAAACACTAATATTATTTATTAATTAAATTTATTTTGTAATAGATAACTTTAACACTACATATAAAGATATTTTCATTGCTTTTTTGTTGTTAAAATTAATATTTATACTTTCTAGTAAAACTTTACACTGTTGGTAATGAATTTGTAGTAAAATTTAGAAGAGGCAAATTGTTGTATCGATGGATTCGAACGATCTAATCATCGCGAGGGATATAACAAATTATTAAAATAAAATAAGCTATAAGCACAGCGATAAATATAACACTATTAAGAAAGTTAGCAAATTGGATCCAATCGGCAGTCGATTTTGCTTTCTCTTCGTTGACATTAGAGCTGTTTGCATCTTCACCGAGAACTTTTGCTTCTGTGTCGCTCGGATCGAATTCTGTGAAAACCACATACTTGCCGGGCCCATTGCTCACCAAACGGTTCACACTCACCAGCCATGTCGGCGAAGGCACCGTGCGGCGTCTCAGTGACATTAAAAACAACGTCAATAGTATTGTAGCTAAAGATATTACCATTGAATCTCGCACGAATAGAAGCAGTATGGGAGTTTCGGAACTGTGTTTGGGGATATCATATCCTATTTCAGTAAGAAAAACAAAATGGCCAAATAAACTGAAACATGCCAGGAGTAGTCTTATATTATCTTTAACATCCAGTAGGAGGGCAGTAAGCGTGAGAATCACTATGACAACAGAAGGGACGACGACGATCGCAGCCGGTCCAGCTGCCTCCCTCTTCATTTCAAATGTGTACTTTAGCATCGGATATGTGGTATTTGGACAGCATTTATATTTTCCGGGCATACGTTCGTTCACGACATTTACCAATTTCCAACCAGGTCCGTTCTGATAATCATCCATTACGACTGGTTGTTTTTGATAAAAAGTGAAATTGACCTGCTCACCCGTGTGCATCCAAGATCCAAAATACAGCGTACAATTTTGCACATCGTAAGGCCACCGACGTAAGGACGTACGACAAATACCGGAATGTGCGACAGGAGGAACGCAAGTCACGGTTCCGTCGTTAGCTAGAAGGCAAATCGTGTAAAAAGAATCTGACTGGTATAAAGATGCATCTGCATTAAATAGGGCTAAACGCGGCGTCCATATTACGTGACTCTCAATCTGAATTTCCTTTATACCGCCGTAGTCTTTTGGTGTCCATTTCAAATATTCATCTTTCCATGTCAACGCCATCCACGTATGAAGTGTGAATGTCTCTTCTAGTGAATCAAAACTAATATATTTTAAGGCAAATCTTACTTTAACGGTGATGGTAGTTTTATAGTCATTGACTGGCCGATAATCTGCATTATAACAGGAGAGCAGATCCTTCTGCAACCTGGCTTCATCGTGGGTTTCGGAGGGACAGCTATCAGCTTTAACGGTATAAATCCCAATAGTCACCAAAAAAGCTACATAGGTCAATAGCTTTAACATTGTGATTGGCTACGCAACGAATACTAAAGTGTGGTGTGCACCGTTAAACTGATCAGTAAATTCGATACACTGTGCCGCCCCCTTTGATAAAGCGTGCTAGTTATTTAAAACTAATTGTTACACATCATATGTCAGATAATGTCTATTTGAATTTGATATGTTACAGCAGTCGTTCTTTACACAATACAAGTCTGGTTCGAATCTTTGTCTTTTTAATTTATTTATTTCACAGTCCGTGTATGTCCTATTGCTAGGCACGGGCCTCTTTATTCTCTAAAGCAGAGGAGATTCTATAAAGCTATCTTATCATCATTAGACTCAAGATCTTTACTATGTGCGATCTACAAATTACATAATCATGAAAGATGAAATATTAACTGAGTTTCCATTTACTCAGTACTAAGCTCTCACTATTAAAGTAGGTAGTATTTATTTTATTGATAGGGCAAACACATTACACTAGAGCCACGCTACAGACGAATACTTTGTCAAGAATAGCAGTATATTTGTCTGTAGCATGAATGGGCCGGCTCGTCCAGGGAAGTACCACACTCCCACAGAAAACCGGCGTCTGAGTGGTAGCTTAGCTACCGCGCTTCGTATGGCGAGAGGCCGAGTTCCGGAGGCCCAACATCCTCCCCCCTCCCTCTACCCATTCCCACTCCCATAATGACACTTTCCTTAAAGGTCGGCAACTCTTCTGCACTGCCTATGGCGCTGCGGATGTCTATGGGCGGCGTTGATTGTTTTCTATCAGGTAAAACGTTTGCTTTCCTATACCATAAAAAAAAATCAAAATTTAATATTATTCTTAGTATATCGAAATTATAGTTTTATTTCTTATTTGCCACGATCGACTGGACGAATACCTACGCTCAACCGGGTGGCCACCCCTACTCTAAAGAAATTGATATTACCTGATCACCACGCTTGTACAAGGTAGAATAACAAGGTGCATAGACGTGTATGTATAAGTGATGATGGGGGATTCGAATGCGTATGCAGCAATTTCGCCAGTATACATTAATAACCAACAAGATTAGGGAATTCCGATGCAGTATCACACACACATGTGACAAACTTTGTATGTTTATAACAAATTTCCATTTCTACTGCAATTTAACTCCAGGACTCTCTTAAAATAATTATTTTCTGGTTTAGGCTGTAGAAATATCGTACGCGACTCCTGGTTTGTCACTGCTACTGTTGGTACCCCGAGGACGCTCATTGAGGAAACTATCAACACAGCTTGGCGAAACAAGTATTCATCGCGTAGTGGAACAAATGTTTACTCAACGAGTGGCTGTTGTTTTACCTCTCTACACCTTACGCATGACGCTTCTGCTACCAAGTAAACTGCACGAAGTGAGTTAGTTATACACAGCTGTTTAATTCCTACTATACAATAGGTACATTCCATTCTTTCCCGTTGGTATTGTAAGAACAGACTGTAAGTATTATTAGATAAGCAGCAGCGTCTATCTGAGAATGAAAACCAATCTGTGAGCCCCAACTCACCCGCCGAGCATAGTGATTACGTCAACACGCCTCATTTTTTCGGAGAAGCCAATTTCCAGCTGTGGACTGTTACATTTGTGCTGATTTGTTGAACTTGTGCGTGTGCGTGTCTGTGTGTGTGTGTATGCGCGCGCGCGCGTTTGTATATATTGGTAATTGAAATAATAAAGCGTCTTAACAAACGCAGGGTGACTATCAAAATCGGACAGTCTGTTGATTATCGTTCCACAATGACTTTAAAAGTGGACCTTTCTTATTCAATTACTTTTTAACGACACTGAATATTATCTACAACAGAGATATTTGCTCGCAGATGGGTATCTCACGACTTGTCGATGTGAATGGTACAGACTGCAGCGGGTTAAAACTGTCTCATGCAGTACAACGAGTTATGTTCTGGTCGGAAGCGGGGCGTAACGCTTATAAAGATGATGGTAGGTACATATTATTGTCTATTGATGTCTTGCTCTTTACATATGATGGTATTCACTAGCTAAATCCGAAAAAGTTTACCTATCTTAAGTGTTTCCAAACAAAACTACATTCTCCCTATTCAACTACTTTATTCGTTGCGATAGGAGTATAACTATAATACTAATTTGTTAGGCGCCTAATGACTGGTAACATTGTACACGTTGTCTCTGGCTACAAGTTTTTGACTACATACGTACTTAAACAATTACATTCTGAAGTTATTAATTAAATACAATAAACAAAGTGAAACTGTATTGTTTAATCTATATACATAACACTATTTATTCATTATGTTGCGTTATTTTATTGGAAAAATGAAGACGGTATATTTCTGTGAAATTGGATATATTGTCTCAAGGGTGCTTTACACATAAACACCATTTCGACCGATTTTTAAACTCAGATCCTGGTTTTCCAGTCAAGCTTGGCTAGCTTTATGACTAGTGACTATTTAGCTCAATGTTTAACCTTCCTATACCCGCGCGTTTGTCTGAGAGACCGACAGAATGATTTTTCGATTTTAAATAAAGAACGAATAATGCTAGTTTAATGAACTTGGTCACACGTCACGTCAATTTCAAGGTCGTATCAAATTAGGCAAGTACTAGAAAGTTCATTAAACTAGCATTATTCGTTCTTTATTTAAAATCGAAAAATCATTCTGTCGGTCTCTCAGACAAACGCGCGGGTATAGGAAGGTTAATCATTGAGCTAAATGTTCGTGAATACCTACCTCTACATAAAAATATAATTAGGATCAGATAAACGTCTTAGAGAAGACACATGTCCAGTAGTAGATGCCGTAAGCTGTTGACGATGATGAACGCACTTTATTACCGGACTACATTGTGTTCTGGAGCCATCATCACTCGTACCTGCGATCGCTGTAGTTTTTTTAAAGTCGCAAAATGGTGTTGAAGTGAAAACATGGCGGTAGAAAATCGGACTTTGCTTCTCCCCAAAGAGCGGGGAGATTTATTATAATATATCTTTGCGGACACTGCTCTTTACCGCCTGTACTACAATAATTCAGTCGTGAAAGATGTACATTGTTTAGTAGAATGAACCAGATGCTGCTGTTAACAATTGAACCCTGACCAGAACACGTTGCTAAAAAAATTAACAAAAAGAATGTGTCTTTTTGTTAATTTTTTTTAGCAACCTTAGGCTACATAAAGAGAAAAGAAGTGGTCATATCTATTTTATTTGCCTTGGCGCCATATATGATATTATTTAAAGCATCATCAAGATTTCTATTATTTACAATCTAAAGTCGTGGGTTCGATTTTAACATTGGATTATGGATGTGAACAATATTTTCATAGTACAGGCATTATAAGTTTAGTTAGATTGGTATTATCAAAACATTTTGTCTTTAAAAAAAAGAATAGATGTTTGCATTCTGTAATACCATTAACAGTTTGCTAACTATTACATAACTTTTAAAATAAGATTTCCATCTTCGCAGGTATTGAATGGGATGAGGCACCAAAGCGGGAGATAAAAGTTAACCGACCTTACATATTTTTTGTTCGCTGGCATAACAAAACTTTAATAAATGGCAACTTTGTATTATAAAGTATATAGAGTATAAAAATAATTTTCATTAATACATATTACTTGCTAGTTTAAATATCTTGAAACCTTTACCAATAACATTATTTAAGCTACCTTTACAAGTCTATAAAAAGGTAGAGCTTCGAAATTGTATCGTGAGCATATTACAGCACAATAAATAGGTCATACATATGTATGACCTACGGATTTAGAGTCTAGGCCCTCCGTCAATTCGCCTTGAACAACCGTGGTCGGTTAATGTCCATTCCTCCAGAATGGGAAGGCCTTGCCCAGCAGAGAGATTGGTATATACTGTGAAAAAATATAAACTTGTCTTTTTAGATTACAAAATTGCTACCAAGGAAGTTTTTAACGTACATAGTTGATTTTCGTATATATGTAAATTACAGTAATAACAGGTACTTTGTATATGAACTTTGGTTTTCGCTACATACAGAGGAACAATAAAGCGGTTTACATCCTAAAATGCTTTTCATCAGGTATATTTTTCTAAAATAAAATATTACAACTTTCAAAAGCTTTTGCAATTTTATTGATCCAGATTAACATTTCATTTGTTTAAACATTGAAATACTTAACTCGCTATTTATATTTTCCAAAGGTTTATAGAGATGAAACGGATTATTATTTGACCGAATACCAGATATTCGACCATTCGGATAAGCAAACAAACATGACGGTAGATGTATCGTAACGAGGTAGCACACGAAGGAGAGGTACAAACGATCGATCATACTTGGGTGAATTCGGGCTTTTTATGTAGAGTCGACAGAAAACAGAGTCAGCTGTGGCTTTCAAAGCTCACAACACGTTTTAATATGGCTTTAACCACGGTCTTTTATACAGGTCTTGCAACAACAGTAATCTTTGTTCTATGTTTGGATCTATGTTAGGGTCTTGCTGGGATGTGAAAATAAAAGTGGACTATA
Organism: Baronia brevicornis; assembly: GCA_031353405.1. Classification (NCBI taxonomy): domain Eukaryota; kingdom Metazoa; phylum Arthropoda; class Insecta; order Lepidoptera; family Papilionidae; genus Baronia; species Baronia brevicornis. Next base: position 146,466 of record JASFAT010004192.1, on the reverse strand, counting down.
TATCTAACATATACTCTATTTGTGGGATCGGTTCGCAACAGGGGGTACGTACCTAGGGCTAATGGTTGCGCTGTTCTTTCCAATTTACGGTCACCAGAGGCATGGCGATAGAGGGGTGTGTTGTGCAACGAAGACAGAATAGCATTCGCTCTCTTTTTTATCATAAGTAAATAAAGTGCGTAGTAAACCTTCATCACATTACTCGAATTTATTTCATAAATACCATTGAATTAATAGATTATGAAAATACAGTACCCTAGCTTGTGTTGCTTTATTCACATGTCGCTTGTCACTCTATTGGCGTGCACCCAGCCATAGCAGCGACGTACAACGGTGTTGACGCGAAAGAAAAGTTATGACACGGAGATATATATATATAAATATATATATATATATATATATATATATATATATATATATATATATCCATTATATACATATATATATATATATATATATATATATCCATATATATATATATATATATATATATATATATATATATATATATATATATATATCCATTATATATATATATATATATATATATATAAGACCATGGCTTTAACAAGGTAACTAATACGTCAAAACTCAGGACGCCCTAAAATAAGCCTCTGGGATCAGGGGCACTAATGACAATGGCTGTCGCCACTTAAAGATGCCGCACGAGTGGGGTTTACCCCCGAGGTTCGTACAAACTCACACCCCCCAAAAACGCGTGAGGTGTGGAAGACCCATTTTGCTTTGCTTTGAAGGTAAGTGGAAAGCAATAGACAGTCTAACGATCAAGAAATACTATTTAACTACTATTTTAAGTCACTGAACTGATCGACGCTTACATTTAATGGTCAGCTAACGCAACTAATACCCGATTTGAAAAAGTTTGTCAGTATTTATCTTTCAATAATCAGGAGCTACGTAAACTTCCTTCAATCAAGGATTCAAAGAAGTAAATTACGGAACAAATTTGAAAGCACCACAAAGAAAGATGTGGAAAATCTCAATGATAAATTTCGTTTGTCAAGCAAGGAAACTTGGTGTATAAAATTTTGTTTCTAAAAAGCTCATGTGTCCAAAGGTCATAAACATGCAATTAACATTTATTGTATATATTAAGATTTGATTGCTATTATTCATCAATTCAACCCTGTCTTATTTGATGTGTCAAGTAAAAAAGTATATTGTTGTCCTTGACTAATATACCAAGTTGTTTCTAATATAAAGATTGTGACAGTGGACATCAAAAATTACATACATTGAAAGGACAACTAATCTTCAAGCCAGTATTTGTCTTTTTTTATGAATTTGTGTTAAATGTTAATATTTTAGGTTTATCCTTACATCATTATTAATTTCAAAATTTAAACTTCCATTACATCACATATACTATATTTAAATGTTTATTTAATAATAAAGTGTTTATATTTTATGATCGTTTTAGTAACTGTTCTTATACTATCCATACACAAATAAGTTACCTATATGTATATGAGGAAGAAATCTTATTATAATTAATTAGCTAAAATTTAAAAAAAATCAAACTTACGATTGATTTTTTATAAATAGATAAAACCTTTTAAAGAATATGTTTTAAGGTTTTTTCCTTTCCAAATAAATGTCATTACTTTTTCTACAAGAAACTAAATAAAGTTTGTAAAATAATCCGCTATATTTCATTAATTATTATTGTATAGCTAAATGCTACCACTTCATTTCACATGATTTTGACTATTGACCTTATAAATATTTATAGTGAAAGAAATAAATTCCCCAAATGGCTTTGAAATGGAATACTTATATTGAATTGGCTGAAACATCAAAACATAGTCATACATATGGCAAATACTCAACGCTGATTTCAACAACTTTTTTCATTATATATCTCAATAATAAATAATGGTAACATTCTATTATATGTTCTCATAAACAGAAATAAATTTCGTATTTGTATTATTTTACTATCACTACCATTAAAAAACAAATTATGATACTATTCTTGAAATATCATAATAACCAAAATAGAGAGACTTGCGATTTTACAAGCAATATTTATTGACAATATTTATATATGTATCCCTTTGCGATGGGCTTTGTGAAAGTTTAAAGCTGCAATTAAATAATACATAATAATAGTTATTGTAACTAAACATAAAAGTTCATTTAAGTAATCTAAACAAAATATTTTGTACATCTTTTTGAAATAAGTAACATGATTCTATTTGCTACACAAAATTATAAATACTGGAATTAAAGACGATTTAGTATACATAATATTCATAAAATGCTTAAGAAATAAAAATTTATAGCAAAAATACTTAATTTTATAAAAAAAAAACATATAAACAAAAATAAACTAATTTTAGGCTTACATTTGTGGGTATAAAGAGTTCAGTTCTTCATTTCTCTTAGTAATTATTTTACACTACTTGTGATTACTTCATGTATATTTTGGAATACTGCTTCCTGTAAACAAAAAAGACAGTCTATTAACATTGGACGATGTAATAAAGATTTAAAAATGTAAGGCACTGGAAAATCAATGATAGATCCTATTTTTTTGTAGATATTTATTTGATTGAAAGTTATCAAGTGTAATTACATTTTAACATTCTTTTTTCACACTTTGTCATTATAAATACTCATTGACTAGTATAATAACATTAAAGAACATGTCACAGTAATACAACCTGCTTCTATGCCCATTTAAACCTAACTGTAAATTTTCAGTCACATATCTATTGTCTGTTTTGTTATCACCAATTCAATAAGTCAAAACAGGACATTATTACAACAGAAAACATACAGTATATGGACATAAATGCAGCTACAGGACTTGATAAACTAGCTAGCAACACTAGTTTTGTGTATAAAAGTGGGTGCATAAATTAATAATAAAAAATAATAGTAACCATGATAACTGTGATGTTATTCTATTACTTTCTTTTCAAAGTGCAACAATATGCTAAAATATCTTTTATAAATATGAAATGTAATATTTTGTTTTTGTTAAATTTAATTTCAATTTGTGGCCAATCATGGGGATTAAAGCAACACCCCACATTTGAGACAGAGGCCAATGTCCATCTTTGGACTGTTATTATTAAATTTATGATGTTTTTCATAACTAAATAAGTTTCATACAATATATACACGTTTAAAGTAAAACACATTTAAGTATTATAAACCAATGGGGTAATTTTCACACAGTTAAAATATTTTCTTTGTTTTCAAAAACAAACTATCTATTATAAATGCAACTACTATTCCCAATCTTAAGGCATAACAATTGTCACTTACTTTGAACAAATCTTGTAATCTATTTAATAATAAATGTAAAATAAGTTAGACACATCACATAGCTAGCATATAAAAATGAACAATCAACCATATCTAACTTTGTTAAATTAAGAATTGTGAAACTTTTATGAAATTTAACAATTTTTAATTTAACAATCATTTCAATATTAATATTTAATTATTATTAAAAGGGTTAATGAACAGCATGATATATTAATTATGCTTCCAGAAATTATTTAAAATAGTCTCACATAAAATAAAAAGGCAAAACTTACTTTTCTGAGATACAAGAAAAGAGATATATGATAAGTGTATTCATGACCAATATATAAAAAAATACAAAAACTAGTAGCCAAAATTCTGAGTGAAAAATGGCTAGTGTACTTAAACTAAAGTAAAAATAAATCATTGTTACAATCATTAACATCTTTTGGTGCTACTGATTCACCAGCACTGAATATTTTCAGTTTTTACAAGTTTTTTTATATACTGTTTCATAAACACAAAATATTGTTTTTCCAATTGTTTTTCACTTATATTGGTAAAATATATTTTGATTATTTTAATAATTCATTAATTTTTGCCATCTTAACTTTAAAATAAAAACTTTTACCAACTACGAAATCAATTTGTATGGTTTTTAATATTTATGCACTCACTATTATTTCTTATGACTGACCTAATACCATAGTTGTTACGATTTACTACGTTCTATTTCTGTTTCAGTTAGTTATTAAAGTAAATTACTTTTGAATGTTGCAGTTTAAGATGAACTTTATTGAAATCATGACTCAATGAAATAGTCTGTAATGAAAAATATTTCTTTTTTGCATTATGAATTTTAATTAATAAGAACATAATGTAATCTTGTGATTATTGTCACTTAATGAGACATTTTCATTTTTAGGCATTTATAATGATGTGTGAGTGATAATTCTCTCATCTTAGGTACAAGAAATATAATAAAGATGTCTGTGTTACTTATTACTATTATATAAGCTTGATACTAATTATGTGTTTACATCTTCAACACAATTTGGAATGTTTATTATTTCTTAGCATTTCCAAACAAGCCAGCATATGTATGAGAACAATAATGTTTATATTGAAAAGTCTTGGAGAGAACTTAACAATATTGTATGAAAACTTTTATTAAACCTATGTATACTGTACAATCAATAGAACACTACAACTAAAGAAAATTAAATTTAAAATACTTATGTAAAAATGTATACTATAAAATACAACACAATAATCATTGTAACTTATGTCATTCAAGTTGCATATTTAGCTTATATTAGCTATTTAGCATATTTAGCTATTAGGTACAAAAAAATAAAAGTTATTAAAAAATATTGTTTGATTATTAATTCCATTAACATACATTTATTTAATTAAGTAATGTTTTGGACAAATGGATGATAGACAGTTGCTGATTTGCAAAACTGCCGACTCTATATATATGATATAGTACAACATAAACAATTAAATTCGATTTTTATATTAGTTATATATCATACTGGTCAATATTATAAGTATGATGAGGTAATTTTACATCAGGACAATAGCCTCTAAAGTAAAAAGGGACTATATATCTTTCTATTCAATATATGTTGTCTATGTATTATTGTTTTACTTTATTCTGAGAGTAGATCCATATTAGATCACTGTAATCTTACAAAATAATTCTTATACAAGAAATCACTACAAAACAATATAATTTTTAAAAATCTTAACATTTTATTTAAAACAATAACATTTTTTTATTAACATTTTTAAGTGAAAATAATTTGTTTTATGTATATAGTAAGTGCAGGTGAGATGATTAGATTGATAATATACTTATATTTAAAATCATTATGACAAAAGTACATATTCACTTCTAAAAATTAAAATGATTACTATATGGTCATGAAACATATCAGTTAAGTAACATAACAATCACACAAGATTTTAGAGGAATATGAGTAAATATATCTATACATTTGAAGAAACAAAAGTTGTTAGGTATGATGATATTTCAATAAAGAATATAAACATTTTTAGAGGTTCTAATCATGTATACACATTTTAAATATAATATTTTAATGCAACCATAGTTTTAATTATCCACTGCACACACTACAAAGTTTGTGAATCAATTATATTACACTAAGACAATATGTTAATAAAATGGGAAAAATGTATCTATAAATAACGGCTTTAACACTTTACACTTTTCTGAATATTGATTAGATACCATATCTTATTAACATGAAAAAGCAAGATGTTTAAATAAATTACAACAGTATTTTCATCTATAGATATTCCTTTCTAGACATTTGCTTTAAATACATTTTGGCTTTATGAACCAGGACACAAAGAATGAATTCATAAAATTGATAAACAGACGCACTTCAAATCTGAAAAAGCAATGACAAGCAATAAATATGCCAAAACTGTTTATAAATGCAAAACTATTCTTAAAAATTATGTAATAATAAGTTTATCTAAAATTTATATTGACAATTTTAATACTTTAAATATTAATGTGAAATTCCATAATTCACCCCACCTGTGTTGAGGCCTGTGTTCTCAGAAGCTGCTGTGGTGCCCATAGCTGTCGGTGGTGCTGGCATGGCAATAGGTGGTGCTTGCTCACCACCTGGACGACCTTCCCCACCTGGTTGCACCGTAACCGCCTGAACTCCGTCAGAGTCATCTCTTTCTAGTGTATGATAATCTCCCGACTCCTCTGGTGGGCGCGGCTTGCATTTTCCGCAGCAGCAGTTACAGCAACAGAACAAGCAGCAGCAAAAGTAACATCCCGTTAATATACCGCAGACCACAAACAGTGCTTTGCACCAAGTGCTTGTTACAACGAAATAGGCGTTGACATTTTCTTCGCCGAATTGTTCCGCTATGTAAAGACCGAGTGATCCATAGTTGTCGTATATGTTTCTTTTCGTTGCGTCACTAAGAATAGTATGCGCCCGGTTAACTTCCTTAAACTTGTCTGAAGCTTCAGGATTATTCGGGTTTTTATCGGGGTGATATTTGAGTGCCAATTTGCGATAACTCTTCTTGACATCTTCCGCCGTTGCAGTTTTAGGAAGTTGTAATATTTGGTAAAGACTATCTCCCGCTGTAGAAAGTTTTCTCCTGTCCATTTTCTTTACAGTATTTCTTTTGTATATGAGGAGTAACAATTCGTAAGATAATAATTATTCAGATACGATTGAAACCCAAACTGAACTGCAACCTAATAAGATTTTTCCTACTTCAATTCTCAATATAGTTAATGGGGGATAGGAGCAGGACAGATAATATAAAGTAACTAATTAACTATGGTACAAAGTGCTATATTGACGTGTGCATTAAAAATATGATTTAATAATCCTTTACAAAAATATACATATTTATTAAACATAGCACACATGAAGAGTTACAACATAATTATTATATTAATGTCTTTGGTAAAAATAACTTCTATTATTTTACTAACACTAGATTATAAGAAAGATTGTTACTAACGATATATTAGTCGTAGCAGCGTAGTAGCTAGTCCTGAAATAAAGTTTTATTATTATAATTATGTAAGAGTTGTTTCTTAAAATTGTCTTTTTATATATCGAGTTAATTGATGCCTTCATAACTATTATTTTCTATAAGAGGTAAGGTTAAAATTGACCCATTTTATAAGTAAAATGACTTATACAATCATTGCTTATAAGCCATAAACAGAAAGTAATGTATTTGATAGCATCGCAGTCTCTTGAATAGTCTAAGTTTAAATATAATATTTTTTAGAGTAATCGCAAAAAGTAAAAAAAACTGTCGGCTCAAACAAAAACAGACAATTTGAGTCAATTTTTTGACCCCATTACTCTTCTCTTTTAAAATTACTTTATTTTTATGGACTGTAAATTAACATTCCTTGAACAATAACAATCGTTGAATAAATAAATAAAAAGTCTTCAGTTTTTTAATTTATTCATTAGGAAGCGAACATGGCATGTAGAAAAATAAAAAATTATATTATTTTATTTAATACTAGTATAATAGTTACTTATTAAACGGTCATCAACAAACTAAGTCCTTATCCTTTGTATTCTTTGATGGCATTTATTTATAACTATTATGCCAGTGTCAAGTAAAATATAATAATATCAAATATCTTGGACCGTATTAGTTTGCTTGTTACGTTACGTCTTGATAAAATGGCTGCTATTTTAGCAAAACTTTCTAGAGACTATTTCATTCAACTTAAAAAGTCACAATACACGCATTTATTTCATATCATTTCACTTATACGCCCTAATCGAACTATACTACATAATAAGCCAACACAATCAAACTAATAATTAATAATTATATAACTAATAATTATATAATATTATAGAAATTAAACAAAAACACAACTACATTTATATAAGTTGGCGGGAAAAGTCCAATTCCTTATCCTTGTCACTAATAAATAAACTCATTGCTATGATTGAACATCGTTGTAATCTGTGATTAAAACATTAACATTCTGTCAGTATTGTAATTTTTTCGGGTAACTCACTACTACACATTATAAGAAAATAATTATGTGATACAAAAATCTGAATTGAAATTATTAAATTATCATGTTTTACAGAAATGTATGGAAGGCTACGGAGTTAAAAATTAACTGGTAACCAACGTGGGTGCTTACAAACTTAATTTAATCTGACTTTTTACGTGTCTGATTATATTTTCTGTTTTAGCAAGTCAAATATTCTTAAAATAGGTTCAAATCGACTGGGCTGTGGTCATTTACAGCTCCGTAATTCTTTTAACAACGTTCGTCGCTCTCGCTCGAGACGATCTAACCTCGAACCAAATCCTCTAGATAATTTACAATATGACTCTGGACCTGTCAACGCTAAGGGGCTGCTAAAACCGTTTCTATTTACTGTTGGGGTATGAATTTAGTACTGTTATTACACAATGTAAAATTGGAAATGTTATCATTTCATGAAAGATCAAAACATTCATTGTTTTGATCTTTCATGAAATGATAACATTTAGACAATTTTTTGTCATAATTGAACCTTTAAGTAACTGAAAAGTTAATGGGAAATGAGTGTTCTTGGGACTAATTTATGACCTGTTGTTTTTTTAATAATTTGTAGTAATTAATTTTTTGATTATTTGTTTCACTATTTTTAGAAAAGTATGATGGACTTGTTACAATATGAATATTTCACACAAATAATATTGATTATTTTATCATGCCACATAAACACTATATGTGTATATACGGCATGTATACTCTACTCTCAGAATACCTTAATAAATTTTCCTTTCCATAATCACATGTATGTTTTTAATTAAAATTTTAGTTTTTGATTTATTAATAATTTTAAAAAAAGCATTTTGTTATTATATAATAATAAACAGGGTTGTCTTAAGCATATTCCGTGCCGGGGTGCAAGTAGTTAGCCCGTGCCCCTGCTTTTGAAATTAATTGAGTTTAGAGGTCAATAAAATTTCCAATTTCTAGCATTCGGCACCCCCTAGGACCCCATGCCTGGGTGCAGCTGCACCCCTTGAACCCCCGGGTAAAGACGGCCCTGATAATAAAGTGAAACTTTTAGCTTAATTTTGTTAATGTGATATTACAGTAGAGAAGTAATTTCTTTTACATTAAACTTCATATTATGAATGTATCAAAACCATACATTAATTTTATATGAATAGAAAATAGTATATTATGATTTTATAAATACAATGCTTTAAATTAAATACATAAATATTTTAATACTTTTTTCTAAAATAAAAGTTGTCTAACATAATGTAGGAATGGTGAATCAATGGCACAAAAAAATAATTTGGGCACATCATCAACAGAATTTACATTAGGTTTATGTTACAGTGGCATATGTATAAATCTAGATTTATAGTTAAAAGTAGTGAAGGTGTATTTCTTTTTGCAAATAAAAGGATTATTGTTAAAGTATTTGTTTTTTTTTATTTTTTCTTTACTCTTTATCCAAACAACACTATGCATACTGTTTTTCACCTAAGCAATTATTATCATCCAAGTAATTTTGATAGATCCATAATTTAAACCGATTCCTCGTTTTATTTGGCAATTTTGCATTTTGGCATTTAATGTAGCAAAGTTGAACTTTTAGGTATCAGCTGCTGGTCTCACTGGTTGTGTCATTTGGGAATATGAAAATTTACGCGCTCATGCCAATTTTTTACTTAAGAAACCAAGCACCTGGTTGAACTCTCATCAGAGAAAAGGGTCATCTCATCTAGTAAGCATAAAACTTTTAGTTTTGAAGTATTTTATAAGTTGTCATTAAAAAAATATTGAGTTTAGGTAATTCAAAAGTAAAGTATTAAATATTATATGCATGAGACGCCTGGCTAGATGGTGCAATGATCTGCGCAGGGTGGCTGGTAATAACTAAATGTCTGTAGTCGAAGATTGGGTTAGGTGGTGATTCTTGGGGGAGGCCCATATCCAGCAGTGAACTGTCACAGGCTGTTGATGGTGATGTTGACACTTCACAAGTATTCATCTGCAAAGTGGCTCTACCACTATTGACTTTTCTTTCAATGTCAATTGTTTGACTCATCTGGATATAAATGAATATATTGGATTTTCATTTTCTTTTCTTAGAAGAATATATCAACTTGTTTTAATATCTTTCTAAACTGTCTAATATTAACAATAGACAGAAGATCATAAATTTATATTTTTGCTACAGATATTAGAACAAGATTCTTTAAGAAAATGGTGGAGCTCATTGAAACCAAGTGAAAAGGTTTTTTACCCTATTTTAACTGCAAATCTTTTAGTATTTGGAGCCTGGAGAATAAGGTCGTTGCAGCCCTTTATGGTGAAGTACTTCTGTTCAAATCCTTCTGGCCGTAAGTGATAATCCCTCAATGATTTCCTAAAGTTGTATCCAATGTGTAACTTGTATTTAAACATTTTGCAGGGGCAGTATGTATTCCAATGGTACTTTCTACCTTCAGCCATTATTCAGCTCTACACTTAGCAGCCAATATGTATGTGTTATATAGCTTCATGCCAGGTATTATTTTATATGTTTAATTTGTTATTATATTTTGTAGTTAGTGTGCTCAAACTAAGTATATTTCAAATTATTCTGAAAACAGCTGCAGTGGCATCTTTAGGGAAGGAACAATTTCTTGCCATGTATCTTAGTGCTGGTGTGGTGAGCAGTTTTGCCAGCTTCCTCTACAAAGTATTGTTAAATCAGCCTGGACTCAGCCTTGGAGCGGTTCGTAACTCTTTCTATATTTTATGTTCAGATATATATACATTATAATTTTGATTTAAGATTATCATAGTTAACGTAGTTGTGGTAGAACCATAGGTAGTAAAAATGGGGTGGCCCAACTGGGGGAAATACTACACCTGTAGTACACAGGTACACCATATTGGTATGAAGTGTGTTTTTTATGGTGAGTGGAATGATCCCGAGGCCTATTTCATTTGTTTCCTTCCCTCTCTCCTATATATTTTTTTCTTCCAGTTGACTTCCTTCTTTCCCACCCGTAACTCACATCCTTACCGTAAGGTCACCAAAGCATTTGTGTTATCCATAGTTTCTGTCGATGGTGGTGTTCGATTATCATCTAGTGACCTGCTTTCTTCTTTGCTTATAGCTTCCAAAAAAAGGAGAATAATCATGGATAGAAAGATATAGATTACAAATGCTTACAGAAAATTATATTAGAAAAAAAGTAGAGTAAATTTTAATCATACCCTTATGGATAATGTAATAAAAAACAACTATGATTCAAAAAAGATTGAACATCCAGTGACCAGACCTAATGTGACACCATAACATGTGACCATACATAAGTGACAAATACTCTTTACTTGTCAATATATAAATTGGACAACAATCTCATTATTTGCCATTCAACTAATATATATATAACTGGCCACCTTCTAATTGTTATTTTTAATTTTTTCAGTCTGGAGCAATTATGTCAGTTTTGTCATATGTATGTACTCAGTATCCTGACACCAGGCTAAGCATTATATTTTTGCCCATGTATACTTTTGCTGCAAGCAATGTAAGTAATATCACTTTTAAATACATTCATAAGAATTTATATCATGTTCAGTCAAAACTCTTTTGGTTTTTTAATTAGGCTCATCCTCAAGAAATAAGCAAAAATAATTGTATTATTTTTGCTTATGCAAGCATAAATATTTCTATTTATTACATTATTGGTATCAGTGTAAGAAAGCAAGTAGTAGACATCATACGGAGTATATGTAACATATGGTGAGTGCATGGATCTGGAGGCCCAATTAAGTTTCTTTTCCACTTGTATTCCTTCCATTATTCATAATTTTACTCTAAGATATGCATGCAATGCCAGTAGTATTGCAGACTTCCATAGGTAGTGGTAATTATTTACCATTAAGGCTATCCACTCGCTTGTTTGCTCTTTCATAAAAAAAATTCAAATTAGGGACAGGTGAGCATAACACTAAAATAACATAAGATAATTATGAAAAATATGGAATTCCACTTCTACTAATTTACTTTTGATTCCAGGCTATTAAAGTTATTATGAGTATAGACTTGGCTGGTGTTATTTTTTCATGGAAATTCTTTGACCATGCAGCACATCTTGGAGGAGCACTGTTTGGAATGTATGTACATTTTATAACAACATTTACATATTATATGTAGACATAAGCATATTATATATTTTTTATATTCACAGATTCTGGTGTCATTGGGGTGGAATGCATATATGGGGAAATAGAGATAAGTTTCTGCAGTATTACCACAACTTCCGAAAAGACACAAGCAGATAGCAAAGTATTCAAAGGTTTTTATTTTTCATAACATTGTAAAAATTCATTTGTATAATGTAAATATACAAATAAAATTTATATAAGATAGTTATATTAAAATAAATGAAGCAACTTATAATTCCAAAAAATCATTTATTGAATAAAACCCCTGTGTAAATAAAATATATATTTTAAATAAAAATATCAAAAATTTAAATGCATCAACATCTGAAAATTATTACAAGTTTTTTAATTCCTTATTATTTATTTTGTGTGTAATTTTAAGTATTAATAACGTAAAAAGTTTGACCAATCATTTCAGATAAAACTTGTTTAATATTCTTCTAAAATTATTTGATTAAAACTGATAAATTTAAATATTTGTTATAAAATTAAACAAATGCAAAAGTCTTTTGAACACAATATTTCTTACAAGCAACACATAATTAAGACTTTATCACATGTAAATGTGTTATGCCTTTAAAATTTTTGAGTGGACATCAAAGTGTTCTGCAATGTATGTTGAGATATAGTAATAGGAATGATCATAACCCTCACGTAGGTTCAATATCACTGGCATTCCAACAGAGCGACAAGCTTCAACTAAATTCTCAGGAAGTAATTGCTTCTCAATGTAAAATTTGTCTGCAGCACCCTATAACAATTTGTATTTATTAATGAATAGGCAAATATTAGTATTGTAATTAATGTTAATTTTCATAAAAGTTAAAGTTGGTCCATAGAACAAGGGATAATGAGAAAGTGAAAATAAGATGAAGCGGGTTTGTCACTTCAAATAATAAATAGTTATGTGGAGTCCATGGATTTACTTATTACTATACTATCAGTGTTTCTTTAAATATTTAAATGCTAAATTTAGTAATCAATTATATATTATTCAATGCCTGAGAAAAGTAGATTTTTCTTCTTTACCCAGACTTCTGTTAATTATGGTCATAATGCACAATCACAATTCTTCTGTTTTAGTTGCGAAAAGTATAACTAATTTCTTTAATAAATTAATTTAAAAAAAGATTTTTTAATATTTACCTGATCAAGTACTAGGGTGAGTGGGGGTCCATCATACTTTTTAACCAACTCAGTAGCATCCCATTCAACCCATTCACTTTTATCTTCACCTAGGTATCCAGTAAAAGCCTTTACACCCCACGGGCAAGAACTTGGATTGCAAATAGGTGCAAAAGCACTCACAGACTTATATAATCCAGGATTTCTTAAAGCAGATATAAGAGCACCATGACCACCCATACTGAAAGCAAAAAAAAAATGAAAATTTATGATATTATAGAAAGGATTATATTTTACTTTACTTTTAAATGAATTAAATTGGAGTAGTCATCGAAAATTATTAATATGTAATTGTTAAGTTAGTACCAGTAAGAATGATAGCAATTGCTAAATTAGGGTTGTATGCCTTAGTTATTATAATAATTTTCATTTTTAAAGTCATATGTTATACAAACTTATCTTTTCAAGACAAACCAGAAAAATGTCTTTCTAATTTACTACACAAGTTTATTAATGGAGTCAGGCGTTACTTTGCGGAAATCCATCACTATATGGACAATCAAAAGTTTTACTTAGCTAAGATCCGCGACAAGCAAAACAATAACAGAAAATTAATAAAACTCAACGGTAGACAACCGAAACCTTTTCGGTTGTCTACCGTAAGTTACTACTTCAGTAAGTTTTTGGTTTAAGTTCCAAATAAATCCAACGGTATTTATTCCAAATAAACCCAACGGAAAAACACACATTATTAATTTTCTGTTATTGTTTTGCTTGTCGCGGATCTTAGCTAAGTAAAACTTTTGACTGTCCATATACTACACAAGTTGTCAAAGTGTATTTATTAATTTTACAACATCATTTTTATTGCCTTTGATTTAAGTAAATACAAAAATTTTAAAGTAATAATTTAATTAAAGTGATTATTATATATATATTTTATATTACAATACATTTTTATATTACGTATTTTATATTACAATTAGTTACAATAGGAGATATTAAAGATATATCTAGCAATACCATGAAGAAGTATGGGAAATACAGCTATAATAACATTATATCATATGAGTTATGTTATTAAAAGATAGAATAACATTGAATTTCACTATTTGTATAAACATAAGAAATAGGAGTTCATTTTTTTAGTATATTAATGCTTATAATAAAAAATGAACTCCTATTTCTTATATCTACAATTATTGGAATATTTTTATGAACTTAGTTGACACAGGTGAGATACTACTTAACTAGTCACTAGATTTGGTAATTGACTTATTATTAGTCAAAATAACTATATAGTAATGGTATATTATTTATGTACAAAAATGCCATTAGATAAACTATACACTGTTGCAAAAAAACGGGCACCTTACAGTCATTGGCTTTTCTGACTTTTCTCATTTTGACAAAGGATTCCTGTTATATATCTATGTGTATTTAGTGAGCCATTTTCAATGAATAGTATCTTGGTACGTAGTTGGAAGTTATACCCACCTAAAACAGCAGATTCTCCATCATAAGGGGTGATTTCTTCAAAACTCACATCAGCATAGTGTTTCTCTGGTCTTTATAACACTTGCTGTTGTCAGTCTTGACCATGCAGATATATTCAAGCCTCATCAAAGAAGAGTATGCTACCCCATTGACCATGATAGGCAATTTCTAGCAAACTTCAAGCAATCCAGTGTTCACAGAATAACATGGGCTCCTGCTGGTCATCGACTGCATATATCAACCGTTAAAACAGTCTTTCTCACACTCCATAGCCTAACTTGTGCTCATCGTACCTGTTCAAGGTCTATGTAACTGCACTTGTGGTTCATCAGCGCCTGATTTACTAAAAAGCGGTCATATCTTGGTTTTGTGCAACATTTTCTTCCAGAACTTTGCCTTTTTTGAATGGAACCTCTGTTGGTATTGAGTCCAGGTTATTTGGACAGTTGAGAACCGCTGTGGGATGTATCATTGGCTACACACCTTTTCAAGCAGCGCTATCATTTTACTAACTCCTTGCTTTTTCTGCCATTGCAATAGACACAAATATATCTGTTTCAAGTCACAATAAGGAAATGAAGATGAATGTTAGTTTAAATTTTTTTTCACAAATTAATTTTTTTCATACCCAAACTAATATTAAGTGCCAGTAACATAGTTTGGCTATTTAAACCTCTTTAGAACTAAATTATTATCAATAATGTAGAGTTAATCAAAACCGCCCATTTTTTTACAAAGGAGTGTATATTATATCATAATGGCTAAAAATAGTATAAGCAAATTTTTTATACTTCATTAGAGTGTAAAATAATTAATAGAAATCATTTTTATTAATTACTTTATATGTAACTTTGTTCAATTAACCATATAATTCGCAAAATTACATGCATATATATCTTCACACCTATCCTCCCTAGGGGTTAGCAGACACAAATTATAAACATCATCAAAAATCTAGTTTAGTAAAAGAACCAAGCAAAATCTTTAAATGATTGTACCATACCTGTGGCCCATAATGCCAATTTTATTGGGGTCAACAATATTATTAAATGCTTTTTGTATTAGTTCATATAACTCTTTATTCAAGTAACTACCCATTCTATAATGTTTTGACCATGGATCTTTTGCAGCATCCAAATAAAATCCAGCAGAAACCCCAAAGTCCCAGGATTCATCATCTCCTGCTATTTTAACTCCTCTTGGGGAAGTGTCTGGTCCAACAACTATTATTCCATGTTCAGCTGCATATCTGTTATATAAAACAAGTTATTATTATGAAATTATATAATTTATGAAATTATATTACTATTATGAAATTATATAAGATAAAGGTCAAATGGACACAATAGATAAAAATTATACATTAATATTTAAGATACTGTGAAAATAATTAATACTTATCATTTATATGTAACTATAGATAGGAAGGCATTTTATACATAACACATAAGTGGAATAATACCTTTGAAAACCAGATTTTGTGATGAAGTTTTGTTCATTGCATGTTAATCCTGATAAGTAAAAAATTACAGGTAATTTAGTATCACCTCCTTCAGCTTGTGGCGGCAGATAAATGGAGAAATTCATTTTACATTTTAACTCTAATGACTCATGGGAATATACCTTCTGGTAACCCCCAAAGATTTTGTTTGAAGAAACCAATTCCAAAGCATCCATTTTCAATTTCTGAAAATATAAATATGTGATTTGTTATTAAAAATAAATTCATTTTTTTAAAAATCTATCTATATAGGACATAAGTATTGTTTGATGTATACACAAAAATTGTAAAGTAATTGGTTCTTTATTCTAATTTTTATCTTATATTTGAGATCACCTATAGTTTGGTTGACCTAAAAATTATTCAGGCCCAAGTCCAGGCTGCTATAGGCAAAACTAATGTTCAGCCATGATAGGAGAATATTATATTTAATTAAAATTTGTGAAGCTTTCTATATTTTTTACGGTTAGGTTATTGGATTAGGTTACACTGATTTATGTATTATGTTTTAACAACATAATAAAAGAACAATAAAAAGACTATTTTTTACCATTTATAATTTTTTGCAATAGAACACTGTACACTGTAACTTTGTATACTAACTAACACCCATCATAATTTTAGACAAATGTATAGTTTTATAGAATGTTTTTCCTTTTAACTTACACATATCTATTCATATTAATTCAGAACAATTCTATATTTAATTTCAAATTCTATGTATTTTAATTTTAAAAGGAACTTACGTTTTGCAATTCCAAATCAATGCCACCCATTGTCAACTAATATTATATAAAAATTTTATTCGACCAATTCCCGCTAAAGATTTATCAGTTATGATCATACATAAGTATTTTCGTGACCAGTGAATGCTTACAAGTAAAGGTCTCTTAGAGATAAGAAATAAAGCTTACGAAAACAGTTATTTCATTCCGCCTATTTAAATGTGAACATAAACATAAATTATATTTCGAATGTAGTATATTTAGATTGTAGATTCGAATGTAGTAAATTGGGTAAGTAAAATATTATAATGTAAAATGTAGAATACAATGGTATTACGTAAGATTATGCACAAAAAATAGGGAACATTTTAAACTTTACTTAGCCATTTTAATCTATAATTTCAGAAAAATGGGAGAGAGTCATTAAATCTATAAGAATTATTTAAAATGTGTATTTGAAAAAATATTAACATAATGTTATTGTAAATTTACAAAAAATTAACATTTACCTTTACCTTGACACTTTACCCCAACTATAACCCTTGAATGCTATCATTCGCTAAATTAGTTAATTTTGGTATTTCAAGGTTACGACTATATAGGTTAATAATCTTATCGTTTCTCACCGTCGATGTATTGGCTCGATTTTTTTAAATAAATCGATACTTGTGATTTAGTAATCAAATGTAAAAGATCATTCGATTACTAAATCACAAGTTTTAATCACGATCTTAAACACAGGTCTTGCAACAACAGTAGTGGGGGTACGTCGGTTTAATAATTGCGCTATTCTTTTTAATGTACGGCCGCCGGAGGCATGACGATAGATGGGTGTGCTGAGCAACGGAAACAGAATTACTGTTGTTGCAAGACAAGTTTTTTTTATTTATTATACATTATATAATACAATTTTTTAAATTGTACGGTATACACAAACTTAAATTAAGTTTGCCGTATCCTATGTTTAATATATATATTTAGATTATTATTTTTTACTTATTACATTTGCATGTATATACACTACACGCACACATGTGCATAAAATTCTGTTTATAGGTGTATAGTGTAATCATGAGGTAATATTTTTTAGAACATATTCGTTTGTTTTATGTTTCGTGGGTTTAGGTGGTCGCGCAGATTGGTAGGTAAAGAATTTATTAGACTGGGTATTTTTATGAGTAATGTATTTTTCCCATAAAGATTTTTGTAATTTGGAATGTCGAATTTATTTTTAAGCTGAAGTCGTGGCAGAGAGAACGGTAATAAGAAATTAAATAATTAATAGGCAAAATTAATTATTAGATACTTTTATAACCATTGTCTATAAATAGTCATAATTTACGGATATTATGATTGGTTAATAAAAAATAACGTTACCATATAAAACTTACGGTATGGTACATCGGGAAATATTTAAAGTTTGTGACGGAATTTTAACGGTTAAAACCCGGCAAAAGACAATACTTGTCCCGACAAACCAGGCGAGAATCTTTGCAAGAAAATATCTAACATCTGTGTTAGATAATTTTTTGCAAAGATTCACGCCTTGTTGTATTTACGGCCAGTCTTGTATCTAACAAATGTGAAAATATAAAAATTTTACTCATTAATTTGATGTACAATTGTTTTAAGTTGGGGATACTAAGTTAACCTATTGCCGTTTGAGCAGAGATAAACTTATCAAGGTTGTTTGACGCCACTATTTAGTTTATTTGCATGCAGACAAATTACACATATGTATATATGTGTACACACACACACACACACACACACACATATATATATATATATATATATATATATATATATATATATATATATATATATATATATATATATATATATATAAATTTACAGTCAATGAAAATCAGTAGTCTTAATTTAATTTTTTAACTTTCAGCATTTAATTTTAAGAACTAATTTTAGACGACCGATTGGCTCAGTGGCCCCGCCACGGGAGCCCACAGAGTCAATAGTCGCGGGTTCGATTCCTGCATTGGAATAAATGTATATTTATAAATATATATATATTTGTAATTATATGTATATTTATAAATATTTATTCAGAGTCTGGTAACCCCCTAATCCGCATTTCCGTGTCTGCTCTTTCCTTTCTTCTCTATCCCTTACCTTCCTCTCCGCCAATCCACAGTCTGTCGTGCCAAAGGATGCATGACTAAGGGCGAGCTTAGTCGCAAGCGTGCCGACCGTCCCGGGATCGGGCTCCCCCGGGTACTATGGTGCCTTACCTTAGCGTGCACGGCTCTGCTGGGGCTGACCTCTATCTTCCCTTGCGACTCGTGAGATTCACTCAGACGAATTTAATATACTTAATTTGTTGAAAAATAACAACGACGTGGTTCGCCACCCGTCACGTCCTGATTCTCACGAGGGCGAGAATCGACCAATGGAGAGCCGTTTCGCTGCGGCGAATGGTAGTGGATGGAGCTCTGTGGTCTCTGCCAACCCCTGCAGGCGATAGGCGTGAATATATAAAAATAAAAAAAATATAATAATCTATATAGATCTTTATCTTGTATTAACTTTCATAAACTAATCCAATATACACGTATTTGGACGCCGAAGTCTTTTTACATCCACGTTATATATATGTATAATAGCTATCATTTGATGAAATATAGCTTTGTATGCCTGATATAGATGTATTATCATTACATTTTTGTGCCATAAACAACTTCAACAGATAATACTCAGAGACGCGTTGATTTACTGTTTATTGACCATACATACATACATATTGTCACGCCTGTCTCCCGTAGGGGTAGGCAGAGACCACAGATCTCCATCTGTTACGATATCGGCATACTTTCTTTGCTTCCTCCACGCTGATTATTCTCCTTATGCAAGCCCGCAAGGGTTAAGGTTAAGGGTACTCTTGACCTGGCCTTTCTTAAAAACTTCAGCAATTTGGTCAAGGTATATTTTCCGTGGTCTTTTTCTACCGACCCTTCCATCCACATTCGTAACGTAAATTTCTTTTGCCAGTCGTCCCTCATCCATCCTCTCTATATACCCAAACCAAACCATGTAAGCACCCCTTTCTCAACTTTTGTTACAACACCTTCTTTTACTTCACATCGCTCTTTTATATCTTCATTTCTTCGTCTAGCATTCAACGTTACACCAAAAGAGAGCATGTTTCGAAACATCATTTAACTTTTATGCTGCGTGCTGACAAGCCTATATTTTTTTTATGGAATAAGAAGCGTGTCGCCTGATAGAAAGCAATTAATGCCGCCCATCTACATCCGCGACACCGCAGGAGTCACGGAAGCGTTTCCGGCATTTTAGGTTGCCGGCATGTTAGACATGTTTTTTTAAGGTCGTATCGGTAAAAATATATTTAGTAAAATTAATTAGATTAGTGGTAAAGCAACTACTTTCGAAATTGGGATAAATATATCTAAATATAATTTTGTCCTTTGAGATCCAGGCAAGCGATCCTATAGAGACTATTTTATATGGAAATAGCGTGTCAATTTCATCAATTTATTTTCTTTGTAAAATAATATTGAGATTTTTATCTGCACATTTTTTCTTTATGAGTGGAGATAGCTGCTAATGCTAGTAATTGAATGTAAAGAAGGGTTCATTCCGTTGTTTGTAAGAGATAACAGGAAATATAAAATAAATAACGATCAAATAAAAATTGCCGTCAAATAGATAACTACTTCCGCACCTGTAATGCAGGATAAAAGTGGCTCTTCATGGTTCGCGCTATAATTCTTTTTTCACTTTGATTTTATTCACTTATCTAATGTAATTTTGTTTCCGGTGTAACCATATGAGCAAATTTTGGACGATACATAATCGCTAAAGTTGACGAGTGAAAGAGCAGACTAAGTTTTGGCCTAAGCTATGAGGGACACTCTCCCCCTTCTGACCAAATGAAGCTACGACTTGCGCAGGACGGCTGGCAAGAAAGTGGACGCGTGAATTTAAAGATCAGTCTTAGGGGAGGATTGTCACCGGCCAGCAGGTGAGATGCAGCAGTAATTTGAGTGCGACATAATTCACTTTGCAGTCGCCAGTCTGGCTGTACCATCATAGTGACTATGAATTTATCTTCTCAATTAAGGAGAAACCTAGTCAGCAAGCAAACAGACTAGATTTTTCGTATAGGCAATTAGTAGCAAGCAGTAATTAATTAAAATTACACAACTCTAAAAGATTTTCGCCATAAAAGATTATCAGTCCACATTTAACAATCCATAAAATTGATAAAAATCAACAAAATCTTTATCATCATATGATATATGGGCAGTGAAAAAAATGTGAAATAACATTACCAGCTATAATGGGATCGGGGGATCAAAAGGGATAGAGGTATAAGTGCACGGCAGGCCACTGGCAAGGACATATCTATGTGATCCCATTATAGTCACAAATTATAAATACTTTGTATATGAAATTAAGTATGACTCAATAGTGTACCATCTTTATTTTAACACTGGGATAAATACTGCACTGTAGTTTATTAAAATAATTGTGGTTTGTGACATAATTAATCATCATTTCACACTTAACAAAATCAATCTTTCACTTGTTATATTAATCCCATTGTCATTTCAAATTAAGTCTAATAACACAATTTAAATATTTGCTGAGTTTAATGCAATAATCCTTTTTCCCTATTCGTCTTCCATGACAAATATGTGTTCCAAAACAGAGCTACAGTTTGAACAACTAATACTTGATATTGTAGAGGAACATAATAGAAATTAACAATTTGCACCCAAGGCCAAATAAAATAATTAGTTTTTAATACATCAAAATAATTTGATTTTAAATCTTTTTCTATCCCATCCCATTTTTTGCCTTGCATTACATCAACTGTAACAAGTATAAAGAATAGAAATGATGGAGCAAATAAAGTTTGGTCAATGAACACTTTTTTTATTGCCACTGTTCTGCCTTTTGAACCTATATGATTATTTAGAAGTCCATACCATACTCGCAATGCTGGACCCTGAAATATTAAATGATATGTATTACTTTAGGTAAATATAGTTACCTGACATGGTTTACAGGCACATTGTTGTTCACATTTAGAGTACAGCTTAACAGATTCTTAAATCTTAAATCAAAATGAAGACTTGTGATAACTAAGGATATTTGATCAAGGATATTTATATACATAATTTGTCTTTTATAGCACCAAAAAAGAGGAAATTCTAATAGACCTATAAGTTCAGTATTTCCTTAACTAAAACTTTATTTCTTTTAGTGATACCGGTAATTGAGTGTACTATGCACAAGTTGAAATATTTTTAAAATGTAACATCAATTATATATAATAAGTATGAAAAACTGTGTAGTTTGAAATATACACTACTACTACACTACTAGATTTTTAAACAAATATTGGTTAGCAGCAAAGCCCTTATTATAATTAGTAGGTAATTTGATACATACAATAAGAATATTTTTGCTAAGCCTGTGCGTTTGACTTGTAGCTATTGAATTGCAATGGCACCTTTTATAAGACAATGTAAGTGTAAAGTTGTTATTAAAATCTTTATAATTGAATTGAATATACTTACACCTACAAAAAAGCCAATAGATGAAAACCTAAAAGTTCTTTTGTAATCAACATTTTTAATAGATTTTTTTTCAATCACTGTTTGAGAGAGCACATCGCCGGCACCCATGAGAGTTCCCGTTTGGATTGCTTGAACTAAATATGGGCGCCGATTAAGAATTTTTTGGTAAATATGAAAAAAATCACGTACTTTCATTATTATATTTTGTTGCATGGTATATTTAATATATTATAGAATAATAAATTCTACTAAGGAGGCTAATGCGATTATTATTTCAGAGCTGTTCCAGGAGTTCACTATCCATTGTCACTTTTTAGAATTAGAATTATGCAATTTGATATTTCTTCCATTCAATTTTATAACCTCACTCATCAGCTCTACATAACATCAGAATGAGACTATTGGACATTAGACAAACAACAATAAACGATAAAACTAGACATGTGTACCTATGATCTAAAACGTCATTAAGCGAAATCTGTACAGATGCCCATAAATATCGGTAGATTTGTACTTTAAATTTGTACTTTAACATTAGGGATAAAAAATATAATAGTAAATAGAAACATGATTCTTTTATATGTTAACTTATATATTTTTATTTTTAACATATAAAGTTATGCCCACTATTACTTACAAATTAGTGAGTTTAGTCTAGCTAGCAAGTCGTGTCACTACAAAACAGCGGTTAATTTGAAAATAACAGGTTGTACACTGAAAAATCATACAAATTATTAAATTACTTTTTTATTTATGGAGCCTTTAAACAAGTTTTGTCAGGGTTTGCTAGTCAAAGTTAATATAAAATACGACATAAATACCTTGTTTTATACATTAGTGTACGTATTGTATGTATATAAGTTAATCAAAACAATTAGTGTCATTAAATAATCATTTCGCATGTAACAAACTGGTGATGGATTCAGTAGACAACCTATACTTAGGGAGAATATGCGCTCAATGAGAAAAGAATGAAGCGCAGTTGCGATAATAGGAACTTTTATTGAACTTACATTATCCCAAAACAATTTATTTCATCGGGAAATGCATGAAGTTTTAATTATAACCAACACTTTTTATGCATTATTTTTCAGTTGAAGTTATTTGTTTTTATGTTTAACCCTTAAATCTTGCCATCTGAGTTTAAAGAAATTTACTTGATTGGGCTTTACTTGATTCTATTTGTACAACATATAATCCAAATTCTCGATTAAATAGATAAACAAAGCAGCTTGTCTGATCCTCTTTTGTCGAGTTGTAACGATAATAAGTCACCTAGCCCTAGTCAACTAGATAAACAAGTCACCAAAAAAAATTTCTTTTTCAACGCAGGTTGAGGACTTAATCAAAACCAAGCATACTATTTTATGCAAAAAATATATGTGATTTGTTTAAAAATGCCGCTTATACGGGACATCATGTCACCTTAGATCGTGTGATGCTATCTGACCTACAAATAACGTCACGCGCGTGTAATTGGTGTTTCGTTTAGGAATATTACAATTATAATAAAGCACTTCTCTTTTCGGTCGAATAATCCTTATAATAAGATTGAATCCCTAATTGTGCTACCGGACATCCATGAGTTAAATTATTAATTCTATCATATAAGATTAAAATCTCACGATTTTAGCCGAGCCGATAAAAGTGAATATTAACGGCCGGCGCGGTAAGGCGCTCTGTGTTAAGATAGAAAACTTCGAGTATATTATAGTCAATTTTAATGCTTAGCGTACACTACATAAGTAAAATATCAACAAGTTACAGGAATTATTAGTGTTGGTGTTTCGGACTTCGACTTTGAATCGTTATTCTAATTTTTTCACATTGTGAAATCAAAACGTTGCTTGGATATGTAATTGGTGAAATGATTCATAAGCATAGATTTCTACACTACGGTATATTAGGTAGAGTAAGGCCGATTAGGTAGATCGAAAAAAGATATCTATATATTCAATATTCCGCAGGGTAGTTAAGGTGTTGACTTAAAATACAGGTTGAATTTGATTAAACATAATGGCATAATATACACAGACACATTTTTTACAGCCTACATATCTTTAAACCACTTTTTTAAACCACTATTAATTTAGGCTTCCACTAATTAAATTAGGCTTGTCCAAGACGTATTGCAAGACTGGCAAGCACATGGAAGCGACAAACTCAGTCCTGAAAACATAGAATACTGTAACAAAGTGGAAAATATTAAAGTAGAAGGTTGACTCGTTTTTATGAACATAATGTAAATAAAAGGAAAACCTATATTTATATATTAAAATGAATTTAACTGTATTAAAATGTCATTAATAATATGGATCCTAAAGTTAAGGGCACAGTACGAGTATTTTTATTATTTAAAAAAATAATATGTGACCTTCTTGTTTTCAAATTTCAAGGTATAGTTATTCTATTTCACGATGATCATTTCGCCTTGCATGTAGTAGTGACGTGTACCGACAGGCCCGTTTGTGTGTGTAAACTGAAGGAGCGTTAGTAAAGAAATCAAAAACGCGTTCTTAAATTATGTTTTATTTTTTTTGAACATTAAATAGTTATTAGAAACAAATATTAGCCTTTTAATTAGAGAGAATAAATGTGAAGCAACTTGTTTGATGGAAATAAAGTAAGTAGATATAGATTACGATACAATTTTATTCAGTAGAAAAAAGAAAGAAGTTACAAAATTCGACATTGTTAATCACTGTCAGATACATAATAAAAGTATTTAGAGTATTCTTTTTCTATTTTTTAACATGAGTACAGGTTTTATACCACGTTTGGCTGGTATCTTTGTTCAAGCTTTCATTTATTAGTGCTTCCATTTTAGTCATATTTTGCTCAATGTCCTTTGTAGCGATATCATTTTTTACAACTCCCCAAATGTTTTCGATTGCATTTGATTCTGGATGATAGGGCGGGAGGCGTATGACATCAAAACCTTTGCTCTTGACAATATCATCGATTTTGTCAAGAGCAAAGGTTATGTGTTGATCTTTTTGTTTTTTAATTATGTCATATATGCCCTTGTCTCTGAGCCATTGCTGCATATCTGCTTTATTTGTTGCCGATGTTGGCATTTTTTCAGCTCATGTATTATGATAGGAAGCATTGTTTAAGACAATGACCGAGCGTTCCGGTGAATTTGGTAATAGTTTTTCGTTAAGCCATTTAATGTAATTATCATAGCTCACATTCGAATAGTAATCGTCAACTGTTGAATTGACCTTATAAACCAATGAGGCAATTTTAATAAATCCATTCTTTGTTCCCGCGTGCACTAATATAAATCTACTGCCTGTGCTTATCTTTTTCCAAAATGCCGTGCTTTCTTTTTTTTTTTGTGCCCAGGTGTTGTTGCGGACGTGTGTCGAAAGAACATAACTATCATCAGTGTAGAAAATAGGTCGTTCTTGAGAGCGATATTCAGACATCTTTTTTAAATATGTATTTTAATCGCCACATCTGTATGTCACGACGTTCTGTCAAAATTTTTCGGAAATGAATAACTTTGAGGAAGTGAATGGCAATTCCTTCTCTTCCTTTAAAATCCGTTGGACAGATGAAAGAAAAACACCTGTTGCCTCAGCTGTACGCTGGGTAATATTTCTTACATGAGATAAATGATAGAAATGATAAACCTTAGCTATTATGCTCCGACCCTAAAATTAAACAAGCCGTAAGCGTGCCGATCGTCCCGGGGTCGGGCTCCCCTGGGGACTATGGTGCCTTACCTCAGCATGCAGGGCTCTGCTGGGGCTGACCTCCATCCTCCCTTGCGGCTCGTGGGATTCACTAAAGACGAATTTACTATACCTAATTTGTTGAAAATGACGGCGACGTGGTTCGCCACCCGTCACGTCTTGATTCTCACGAGGGCGAAAAGCGACCAATGACGAGCCGTTTCGCTGCGATTAATGGCAGCGGATGGAGCTCTGTGGTCTCTGCCAACCCCTGCGGGGGATAAGCGTGAATATATAAAAAAATATATAATAAATTAAACAAAACGAAATCAGTACTGTCAACTTAATTTACCACATTAAATTCAAACAAAAAAAATTAATATTATCTCACTTTTAAAGGACTTTTCTGCGTTTAGTTGCCTTGCTGACGGTATTTTCTGTAGACATATTGCGCTGACTCAAACACTAGTGACGACCGCGTCGCGATTTTGACTGACAACTCCCGACGCCTACGCAACACTAGCACGATGTGTATGGGCACGGTTAACAACAAACAAAGTCAAACCTTCATCGTGAAATAGAATAACTATACATATAAAGGATGTATTCAAAATGAGAAAATTTTATTATGATAAAGAAAATATTTTTAGAATCCATAGTTCCGAAGCAAATTTCAAATTTAAAAAAAATAATTGTTTTACATTATCATCATCAACCTATAGAACTTTATTGTTGGATAAGAACGCTCAAGGTACGCTACCTGAACCAATTTTCGGCTATACGCATTCAGTTTCTAAAAGGGGCATACCCCATTATGGGCCATAGCCCATACTACGTTTGATGATCCGTGATTTTTTATTCTGTTTTCTGACACCGTACGCCTGTCGATTTGTGAACAATCCATTGCCCTTATAGGTAATAGTTAAAAAGTTAATAAAATTGCTTCATTTGTTTAAAATAGTATGAACTAAATGAAAGTCGCCTCTTTTTGGTTTTAATACTTGATCTACACTCTATAGCGTAATAATAATATAAATGTTAAATAATGTATGTAATTATTTTACTTTATATAGTCAAATATAAACATTTTCGGATTGAATGTAACAGAATAATGTGCAAAAGGGCAGGGGTGTGGAGAGGGGTAGCATTGTCCTTGGCGCATGCTCTATTGGAACGTTATCCAGGCAATACGCGACCCTCGTTAACTTCAGTACACAGCTGAGTGGCTCAAGGTGATCTATCGTGATTCTCCACTTTATCAGACTCTTCGGACCTTAGAATCCTTTACTTTTACAAAAGTGAGTAAATAAAATTACATCATTTCGCTTTTAACGATTTACTCTATCGATAGTTAGTTAAATGATATACAGGGAAACCTTAATATAGATGGTATGTACTCTTTTTATTTAAAATATACCATGACTGTGTTAATAAATTAGAACAAATAGTACGGGGAAAATTTCTGCTTATGACGTGATATACATTTATTCAACATTTTGATGAAGTGTAGTATTTTATTCCAATAATGCTGAATGGCGTCATTAAATCAATATCGAGCAAACCATGTGGCTTCCTGTATTCATTTCTTAATCGTATTTCTCAACAGTTTGCTAATAATTAATGGAAGCAGTGATAAAAAAATAAAAGCTTAAAATAGATAATAGTCCATTATCTATTTCTTTGCAAACATACCTTAATGAATCTATAATTTCAAACAACAATTAATTAATAAATAATTTTAAATTAAAGGTAAAATGATTTCTTCATTCTCAAGGTCAATATCCAATTATAAATACAGTTAGAACACATAGTAAATATGTTATTTATTACTTCCTTACAGAGATGAAGCCAAAGTTATCAAGAACGTCTCTACAAATCGCAATGCTTTTTAAGCATTTAACTTTGTGACGCACAATCATTAATACACGATTCACATTATTTTTTTCGTATTTTAAACATTTATAAATGTTAGTAAATTTATTACATTTGTATTAGGCTCTTAATTAAATATTTTTGTAAGGGAACATGATAAGTTCGACTGTTTGAATTTGGCCAATTAATTGTTGCCCAGATGTTTTAATGTTTTTATAGAAGTAAGCAAAGCTTATTGTAAGTTGTTTTTGTTTTGCTTAAATATAAGTACACACGTAAGAAGCTGCTTTGAACAGGTGCTAAAATTAAACAATTCAAAAATCCATGTTTCGAAAGTAAATCTGTTGTAAACGAAAAATATGGAACCATATGACAGCGATTTGTTCTGGCTGGTGATATGTGGATTTCTGGTAGCGTTTATATTAGCGTTCGGAATTGGCGCGAATGATGTGGCTAACTCTTTTGGGACCAGTGTGGGCTCCAAAGTATTGACATTGACTCAAGCTTGCATACTTGCTACCATCTTTGAAATTGCCGGTGCAGTATTGATTGGTAAGTTTCCACTGTTTTTAAATTGAAATAATAATTGTTTTACAGTAATGTTATAGCTAGTTTTGTTTCTTATTTTATGGTTATCTTGCTTTTCAAAGATATTTCAGAAAAGGTTAGATTCCTGGTAACCGAAGTATGTACAAGTTTATTTTTTATTGTGTAATAGTTGGATAATGTAGGATATTTTTTTTGGATTTTGAAATAAATATTTAGACTATATTTTTTTTAAAAATTGAAACAGCCGTTTTTAGTCAGCATACGGCAATAGCATATAGAAATGAAAATCCGGAAGTAGACTTTTTTCGGAAATTCTCCTCTTTAAACATTTTTTGAAGTTTTCTAAAGTCAACCGTTTTTAAATAATTTGGAAAAATAACACCCTATTTTTTCTAATCCAAGATGTTTATCATTTTTGAAATTGTTTATGTGCGGGTCGAATCTTGTGCAGAAAGAAAAAAATATTATACTTATAAATTTCATGAATGATGGTCAAATTTTGATTACCGGACAACCACTAGTCTAAATAAAACTTGTATTTATTTAAAATATTAATATAAAATATATTATTAAAAAAAATAAAAAAAGGTTTTTATGAGAAATCTAATATTGCTAACAGACTTTTTCGCGTATTGCTCAGGTTACAAAGTATCAGATACAATGCGTAAAGGAATTTTGGATGTGTCACTATACTCGGATGGCGGGGAGCGTCTATTGGCGGCCGGCTGCTTAGCGGCTTTGATCGCGGGCGCAGCGTGGTTAATTCTGGCCACGGCGTTGCGGCTGCCGGTATCTGGCACGCACTCCGTAGTCGGCGCCACCGTCGGGTTCACACTGACCGCTAAAGGTCCAGTCGGGATACGTTGGTCCACACTTGGTGCAATTGGTAAATAACTTATACTTTTCTTGGTTAATGGAGTCAGGAGTTACTTTGCGGAAATCCATTACTATGTGAACAGTTAGAATTTTTAATTAGCTAAGTTCCGCGACAAGCAAACGAAAATAGAAAAATAATGTGTGTTTTTCTACCAAATAACATCACCGCTCAAACACGAAACGTGTTTCGCCTCAATACGAGGCATCATCAGGTATAGTAGACTCTACGGAAGACAACCGTTAAGTATTATAATAACGGTCGTTTCTCGGTAAGATATAGTTTGAGTTACCCCATAAATCCACTTCTTTCAGTAAAAACACATTATTATTTTTCTATTTTAGCTTGCTTGTTGCGGATCTTAGCTAAGTAAAAATTCTGACTTCCACGTCTACATATAATTTTCTTCTTGTTCTTTTCTAATGTAATATATATATATATATATATATATATATATATATATATATATATATATATATATATATATATATATGTGTGTGTATTTATAGTTGCATGTCATCAGGCGACAAGCTTGCTCGTTAGCCTTCCTAGTCCACGATAAAAAAATATGTTTATAAAAAATATGTTATTGCGACCAAATATTGTTGTTTGTAGTGCTGTCATGGTTCATCTCACCAGCACTGAGCGGTGCAGTGTCCGCTATGCTATTCTGGTTGGTGCGACGCTTCATCCTGCGAGCGAACGAGCCACTGGTTGCCGGTCTACGTGCTCTCCCATTCTTCTACGGTGCTACAGTTGCTGTCAACGTGCTTAGTGTCGTACACGATGGCCCCAAATGTGAGTTATTTCCGCCAAAGAAATTGATTGAATTTGTCGTGGTTACCAAGAGTGACCTTCGTTGAAGTTATGTGTTCAATGAAACGGCCTGCTTGGGGAAGATGAATTGTATTTAAGTTTTCACATATAAAGGAAAGTACAAAAGTTTCGGAAGTAACAGTTGTTGTTAAAAGTGTAGATCAGTATTACTGTCTTAAAACTAGTGTGGCCAGGTAAAAATCATACAATTCGCCACAAATAATTAAAGAAGTTACATATGGTGAGAATTTAAATAAATACTAGCAACATTTTTAATATAATTAATATTCTTGTGAACCATTCCTATTAAGGATATAATGCTTGTGCCAGGAAATGGTTAACATCAAAAGTCCAAGATACGAACTCACGACGTACAGATCTTAAACCCGAACCTCCTCAATTGAGTTATTTTTGCTCTCAATTAATTTTAGAACATGTTGTTCTTTTGAAACATCATAATCATCAACTTAGTGAAATTAACTTTTTCAAGTTCACAATATAAATATTTTAATTTAAAAAAATAATATATTGTTTGATCTGATTAGTTGCTGAATTAATGTTGTTGTTATACCACCTACCGCCACGTTGACTACCTTTGGCAATTGTTGACAATTTTCGGTGATAAGGGATAAACACATAACTTTTAATGTATATTTCTTATATTTAATGTCAAAAATCAACTATCAAATTAACAAGACCATGTACAAATAAAGAGAAATATTGCTAAAGTTTAACATGTTCTTATAGATAATGCAAGTGTTTCTAGTTATAAATAATAGAGACGGTAGTTTCCGTGTATACCTAACAAATAAAAGACAACAGAAACAGAAGAAATCCAAAGCCGCAGTACCAAAGCATAGAGTTACATTTTGGTGTTTTATTACTTCAGTGTTGGCAATGGACAACATACCACTGTGGCTGGCTTTAGGCGGTTCCTTGGCCTTGGGTCTCGCTGTGGCGATCTGCGTGTTTTTCTTCCTCGTGCCATACTACCGCCGCCAACTCGTAGCGCCACCCGTTCAATTTACACTCGGACTGTCCAATGGTAAATATATGCTCCTTTATTTACTTCACTCTTTCTTTTATCAACTAAAATAACTATATGGTGATTGATTTCCGCAAAATAACGCCTGACTCCATTAATCAAACTAAAATAAATTTCAGTTCTCACTTCTCACTTTTCCTTTTATTTTCATTTTATTAAATGAGAATTCATAAATTAAATGTTATATGTTGTTTTATGTTATAATACCTATTTGCTACGGCATAAATAAACTGAATTAAATTTTTCATAATAGTATATATGTAAAAGAGACGACCAATTGGCTCAGTGGCGGGGCCAACAAATATTTATTCCGAGTCTGGTAGCCTCACTAATCCGTTTAACGTCCGTTCCTCCAGAAATGGAGAGCCCCGTGCGTGGAGAGTAGTGGGACATATATATGGCTGTTATATATATATATATATATATATATATATATATATATATATATATATATATTATATATATATATATATATATATATTCATGTTAAACTTTTTATATCACACAGATAAAATATATTCCAAATACCAGTGGGTAAATAAAAGCGTAATCAGCAATGAAAGTTAGTTTAGTTTTCAAAATACCCTTCTAAAATCCTTCAGTGGAACTCTTTGTCCTTCCATGTGGTCATTTCTTTCGAACGCTATTTATTTTTAGTCGTTTGATACACGTTAGTATTTTGATGCTTATGTCAGTTTTGTATTAATGGTTGAAATGAATAATTTAATTATAATATAATAATAATTTAAAAATTTTTATATTGGCTCCATAAAAAATTTGTGATGGTAAACAAACTGGGTCATGGCCGTAGACATTGTCGATAAAAGAAAGATCACGCAGGCACATAAATAAAACTGACATTGGATTGGCAATAAAATTTGTAACAACTTGTTCGTAGAACCACCCTTCATCAAAAGATTAGGGTTCCCTTGCAGAGAATTGATGTTTAAATTAATAGATTAGGGTTCCCTTGCAGAGAATTGATGTTTAAATTAATAGATTAGGGTTCCTTGTTGTGGGTTCTATTTAATTTATAATTCTCATAGTATTTAAATCAGTAATTTATATATTAAGTTTTAAACAAGAAATAGCCTGGATTTTTTATCCAAAAATAGTTTCTATTTATTAAATAGAGTTTTAATAGTTCTCGTAATAAAAGAGAGATCTTTATAATAGGTAAGTATATGTAATTATAAATATAGATGCTCCAGATTCAAAAGCAGCAACATTTGGCTACATTTCTTTTTTATTTTTCTTTTATGGTTTTAGTAAATTTATAAAACAACAAAAATTATTATATGATATAAATACATAAAATCACATTGCAATCGTTTTTGAATTATATTTTTGTTATTATTTATTAATTTATTTTTATTAATATGTTATATGTATTAAATGTGACATCTTCTATACATTTGTCATTTGTCGCCACTAAAAATCTGTTTAAATCATTTTAAACCGAAAATTTAATAAAATGTTTTTATGTTTTACGTGAAAACTGATAACAGATTTACATAAAAATACCGTTTAATATAAAGTCCATCTTGCGCAAAAGCGATAAGATGAATTTAGAAACTACATAAGGATTATCAATATTTCAAAATAATCAGATTTAAAATAAAAATGTAACATCTAATGTGTTTACAAAACAACACAATACGCAAAATTATATTTATTACCTACTCTTTTTATCGTTGTCTATACTATTGATCGTATAAACACTACTTATGTTAAGTACTTTGTTTGATTAATTTTATTTAGATCATTAACTATTACATAATTCGATATCATGTAGTATTAAAACTTTCGATGGCACCAAGCCTGATAAAGTTGGCTAGCCTGATAAAGCGTAAGTTATTGTAAACAATTATTATATATCAAGTATTGTATTTATTTGTAAATTTATGTGAATAAATGAATATGAAAAACAATCGTATACATTTATTTATATGTATTTATTTTTGTTAGTGAACGTTTAAAAATGGATGAGAATACAAGTGAAAATAATGAATCACTACTTAAATTATTCATTTTATTTCCCATTATAATTTATACTTATAAAATAATTATACCTAAATATAAATTGTAATGGAATCAATGTATCAATATGTAATGTACTAGTATAGCAAAAACATATTTTGTAATCATATTAATATTTAAAAAAAAATTGTTCTAGAAACAACTCCAGTTAATACTCCAACTCACTACAACAAGACTGGAGTACCGCAACGTCCGACCTCTCTACTATCAGATGACGGTAAATTATTAGAAGCTATAGCGGAAAGTGCCGAAATGGTGACGTTGAGTGATGCGGACAAATGTTCTAATGGCGTGAGAGAGCTGAATGCTAGAAACAAGGTTCTGTTGGCCACTATGGACGATTGCAGTATACTGTCCCGAAGCCTGAGTCCACCCAATAAATCAAGGCTGCAATTACTGGACGCCGATCCTCAGATTAACACTTTGAAGTACATTGATGAGACCTTGAGCTGTTGTAAGAGTCTAGACTCTTCTCAGTTGGCCGGAATGGGAGAAAGTTACGGTTCGGGGTCACACAATGGATTCCTTGGTGATTCATGTGACACCATTGCCCGAGGAGAGTTCAACAGATTGGCTGCATCTAAAGGTCTTCCGACGGCACCCGATTGTGATACACCACCACCTCGCCTTGATAAGGTTAATATATGATTATAGTTGTGTATATTTAGGCTTTTAAATTATATTTATATTAAATATATTGTCGTATTAATCATCATAAAGAATAATATAAATAATTTGTAGATTTAAATGATAATAATGATTGAGATAATTATTTCATTATGTAAAGAATTATACAAAACAATTATGAAACCTCCGAAGCGCATGATAAATCCCTAATATTATACATAAATGGTTTCACTAATTCTAGAACTAACTTCTTTGTTACGAATTTTAAATAGCCGTTTTATAGAACATAACTATCTTTTCGGGGCCCGCCTGCGGCAGCTCTTAAGAACGCTCGCGTAGCTTTAAAGTTACGGAAACAACCCATAAATGACGATTTTATCTTTGTATGGCTGCCATCTTGTGTCCCCCTTTTGGGAAGCCGTTTTGTTTCCTCTTCCCTACCTATTTTTTCGCAATTGTCACGATATTTGTTCGAGAGCAACTCCTGTAGGTAATACGGTTCAGGCAGGCCGTTGAATAACTCCAAACCTTGAACATCTGATGGTGTTCAGATCTTCAAGGTTTGGATATCATTCCTCTGCCTCGAGCCCTATCTGAACATGTTCCCTAGAACAAAATTACCCTCCATCTCTTACAGTTTCTCAAATAACAGGTTAGTCACTTACTGATTGTAATGCAGTTTTATATTAATTTAGTTTTATGAATGTTATTAGAATTAGTAATACCTACATGGTTTTACCATTTACAAAAGTAAAATGTATTTACAAGGGTCCCGAGGGTGGTAGTGCTTGGAGCATCGAATGCGACGGCATGACAGCACGTCTGCCTGCCATCACGCCCAACTCCAGCGCGGCGCCGTTGCTGCGGACGGCTAGTCCCCGACGCGCACCGCCTCCTCCACCCCCTGACACGCTGAGACTCTTCTCCTTCTTACAAGTACTTACAGCTACCTTCGGTGCCTTTGCACATGGCGGTAATGATGTGAGGTTAGCGATGAATAATATTTTTTGTACTTAGATATCTTTTTTATTCCAGGCACAATACAAACAAAATCAATATAAAAATAATAATTAAGCTAAGAATTTAGATAACTTATTTATTCAAGATACAATACATACAACATGAAAAGTAACAATCAAAATAAAAATTAAACTAAGAAATTAGTGTAAAGTTCTACACAAATTTTCGAAATAACTTAAAATTAACTTTAATGTGCCAAAGAATAGGTTTTGGTACAGCTTTAATGCTGTAGTTGGTTAACTATGGCGCTGGTCAACCAACACCTATTAGAGTGTGTGTTTCACAAAAAATACAAAAAACAAAATATCTAGATATTTCTAAAGAAATGATATAATTGTTTTTAATTGAGTAAAGGCAATAAAAAATAAGAGCAATTTTTTTACACACAAATATAATGTATAATATTTAAATACATAAATATATATAAAGATAAATATAGATAAAAGAGAAAAAGAGAACTACCTTCCACTAATGTACCATTGGCAGATTGATGATGCTATAACTATCCTAGGGGTGGGCTTAACCATCGACTGTAACAAGGTATCTTATGGTAACTTTACGAATAACTTATGGTAACTTTATGAATATTTAAGTTAATCTGTTAACAATGTTCCAGCAATGCCATAGGGCCTCTAGTGGCACTGTGGTTGCTGTATTCCGAGGGCGGCGCGCACGCTCGCGCGGAGACACCGCTGGCCATCCTGGTGTTCGGCGGCGTGGGCATCGCGCTGGGTCTGTGGCTTTGGGGGCGCCGTGTCATACGCACCGTTGGGGAGGATCTCACCAGCATCACAGCTGACACGTCAGTATCTCTCTTCTGGGTCCTAATCCCCCTTGTTCGGACACAGGATAGACACGATGTTTCTCCATTCCGTTCTCTCGGAGGCCACGCACTTTACTTTGCTACAGGAGAGGCCGATTTGCGCTTCTGATATCGCTGCGAAATGTTTCTTTTATGACGTCCAAGTTTCCGTTTTCCCTGCGGGTTCCATTCGGGGGCTTGTTTGGGGATATGGGTGGCGTGAAGTCGGAGAATGTGCATTGTCCATTTCCATTTACGGCGGCGAATTGCACACCTATCGGGTCCTCATTGCTTATTCTCCATAGTTGGTCATTGGATATCATCTTGTCCGGCCAGAAAACTTTGTGGATCTGGCTTAAGCAACGATTCATGAACACTTGTAGCTTTCTAACTTCTTCTCGGTATTTTGTACTATTCCACGTCTCATCCATATAGCAGAATAAATTTTCAGTTTCACTCTTTCACTGTCGTACATCAGAATCGGAACAAGGACTCCCCGATGAACCGCCAGTCAGGCCGTTTTAGACACATTCTGACTTTTCATAAATGAGTGTATATACATTGTAATAATAATATTATGTTATTTTGCATTATACTAGAATTTGTAAAGGTAGCTTAATATTTAATTTGGCAGTGGTTTCACGATTGAATTGGGGGCCGCGCTGACGGTGTTGGTGGCGAGCAAAGCCGGCCTGCCCGTCTCGACCACACACTGCAAGGTGGGCTCCGTGGTCTGCGTTGGGTACATTTCAGAAAAAGCCGTTGATTGGAGCTTATTTAGGTTGGAATCTACGAATAGCTTATATTCTTTTTTGTTGGCTAAGTGTGTACTTATAACTGTGGATTACGCTCAGTAATTTATGTCTGTAATATTTTTTTTATATTTTTCTTACCAAATATTATGTATTTTTACATTTGTTTTCGCTCAATAAGTGAATTATGTGAATTCTTTAAGTAATAAAGACAGATAACCGTAAGTAATATAAAAAATTTAAAAGTATAGTACCACTGAAATAGTTTTTTTGCTAACGCTAATTAGATATATAATACTTCCTTGATCAACATCTTACCTATTTATTTTTTATTGTCAAAGGGACCGGAATCATAGTCATCAGAATTATGGATAATATATATATATTAATTTATGATCAACGGTACTAGGTATAAATTTCACGTGTGTTTCATTTGCATTTATGAGAGAATTTTTAACCCCCACGTTCGAAATAAACAGGACGAAAAAGTACACTGAGGTACACTATGATAAAGCCAAATTTCTTTCAAATCTGTTCAATAGTTTCCTTGTGACACGCATTGAGTTAGACACGTAAAATGTAATGTAATTGCTGCTTTGCATTTACATCGATAACTTCGTTTACTGCAATTATCACTTTAAATTAACTCCTTTAAAGTTTTACATAGAAGATAACTTTTAGTTACTTTTTTCATAAAGAAGACCAGCTAGTTATTACTAGAATTTTTGTTTAACCACATCAACTAAGCTAATAATGGTTGTGTTAAGAAAAAATGGTTCGCATCAGTAGTCCAATGATGGATACGAACCCACGACCTTTAATTGTAAGCGCAATCTTTACTAACTGATCTATTTTTGTTTATTTATAGATAGATTAATTTATTTCCCTCTGACATATATGAATACACATTAAATTATTACAGTACATATAGATAGGAAGTGAGCGGTGGCTCAGTCAAAACCTCTACTCATTGAGCAGAGAAACTGATTTTTTTGCTATCGCCTGACCCTCATGAAGACGTAGTGCAGCGCAACTTGGAAATCACGAACATTCCAGATATATACTTGGGATCGACCCAGTATATAAACCTACAATCTATACATACATACATATTGTCACCCCTGTTTCTCATAGAGGTAGACAGAGACCACAGATCTCTCGGCATACTTTCCTTCCTTCCTCCACACTCATCGCTCCTCATGCAAGCCCGCCGGATAAGGGTACTCTTGGCCTGGCTTTTCCTAAAAACTTCGGCAATATGGTCAAGGTATGTTTTCCTTTGTCTTCCCCTACCGACTCTTCCATCCACATCCGCAATGTAAATTGCTTTTGTCAGCCCTCTTTTATCCATCCCCTCTATGTCCCCAAACTATCTGAGCATCCCTTTTACAACTTTAGTCACCACACCTTCTTTTAATCGACATCTCCCCCTCCCCCCGTTAAAGTTACCCCACACATACTTCTTAATGTTCTCATTTCCACTGCATTCTGTCTACTTTCATGACACTTCCGCCAAACCCAACTTTCACCACCGTATATGAGAGTCTGAACAAGCACTCCCCAATGAACCACCAGTCTATCCGTTTCAGACACATTCTGACTTTTCATAAAGGAGTAATGCTATTACTGTTTTAATATTTGTGTAATGTATTATAATAATTGTTACAGAAACATAATTTTTGCGTGGGTGGTGACAGTACCAGCAGTTGCTGCGATGGCTTCGCTGTCGATACTTGCACTTGAAGCTTTCGTTGTTTAAACTCCACATCTAAATGTTGTTAGCCTTGAAATACTCATGTTAAGTAGTTCCAATCAATAAGTAGTTGAATGTTGTCAATATTTCAATAGACCAGGATAAAGTGGTACTGGACCCATAAACTTTACCGTTTTTTTTTGGTAAATTTGTCGAATCACGGTTCCACCTCGAAAGTGCTCCAAGTAATATTATGAACATAACTCAATACAAAGGCGCATGGCTTTGGATCTCTTAAAAAAATTAAAAAAGTGATAATATTAAATGCGTTTCGTGGTAGCTTTATATACACCGCAACCAAATGTTGGAACAACTTGCCACCACCTCTTCGTGACTTGCATACAATAAATATATTTAAAAAAAAATACAAAAATCTAATTTTAAGTATGCAGTCAGGAACTTGTTCTTTTGGACGCGGTGAATTTAGTACATGACTTTGTGTTTTTTTTAATTCTATTGTACTGTATGTGTATATGAGTATGAGTAGTTATATATATGGATATATTTGTATGTACGAGTGTGTCAGTATGAATGTCGTCATTGTGGTCCGCGATCTGACTACGTTGGTTCTTGCTGAAAACCAGCGCCCGGTGCTCCAATAGTGCGCCCGGCATATGCTGAGCAAGAACCATTTTATGACACTCGTTAGATTAAAATTATTTTCTTTTTGTTTTTTGTATTTATTTGTATATATAATATTATTAAGAATTTAATTTTAGTTATTGTAAAAAAAATGGTGTCATAAATAAAGTTTCTATTCTAGGTTCTATTCTATTCTATTCTAAATGCATGGTGTAAATGAAAGTGTCCCAGTTCCTAGAAGGTCCCAGTGAGTTCCAGTCCTAATGACACACAAACACAATCTAACTTAATCTAAGCATAAGCCATGAGCCTTAATATTAATTTGGGATTCTACATACTAGTGGTTAAGAGTGATAGAAAAAGATTTAGAACACTTTCGAGGTGAAGCCGTGATTTGACAAATTCACCTTTTTTTTAAATAGACTATAAATCTCATGTCTATCATATCACAAATTGTAGTAAAGAAGAACATTGGAACAGCCTGAATCGGAGTGATTATAATAAGAAAATGACTGAGCTGTATAATATTTATTCTTAAATATATGACATCTACCGACGTTCATTCAAAAATTCAGTTTCCTTATAAAAATAATATTTTTGAATTGGTTTTGCGTATCGTCGAAAATATTTAGTTCTTATATTTATCATTGTATTTAATGGACAGTCAGAAGTTTTACTTAGCTAAGATCTGCGACAATAACTGAAAATTAATAATGTGTGTTTTTTCTGTTATTGTTTTGCTTGTCGCGGATCTTAGCTAAGTAAAACTTTTGATTGTCCATATAGTGATGGATTTCCGCAAAGTAACGCCTGACTCCATTAATAATTGTATTTAATAGCTACTAGTATTGTCAATAGTTTACTCTTTATTCGCAACAGACAAAATATTAGATAGTAATTTGCATTTTGGAGAAAATTTCCTAATATCTGCTGCATTTTATGCACTGTTATTGAGAAAGAATGTAATAGGTAAAACGATGGGAACAAGTTGCAAAAGTTTATGAATGTCAAACGAATAAAAGTAATACAAAATTACCACGTTCCAAACACTAACATTTAGTAATTTGAAACATCCTGTTGTTTAGATATAGATCAGAGGCGTAGACAACATTGTAAATTTGTTGATACACATAAATCAAATTAAAAGCATTAGGTACTTATGACATGGTCTACACTCTTTGATTTTGGTTATATGTAAACGAGTAGAAAAGCGTTAAAGTCGACTGCACTCTCTCCTCTATTCAAAAGGACAATCTCTAATTATTTTATTCTCTAAATATAAATTGGAATGTGCAAAAAAGATCATTTTATAAATAATCAAAAATGATCTTTTAAAAAGATAAAAGATCGTCTTTTCTTTAGGTTAGGTTAAGTTAGGTTGTAAGACATTTGGCGGAATTCTACATGATTGGGCGATTTTTATTGATTTTTTTATTGGGCGATGATTGATATTTTTATTGGGCGAGAAAAGTACTGATAACCCTTATTTTTGGAACTTAAAGCTAAATCAACACAGCAATAACATCTCACTGCTGGGCATTGGCCTCCCTCATTATTAAAAGTTGTTGCCGTAACCCTCACGCTTGGCAACTGGATTAGGGATCGTAGATTGGTTTTTACTATTCAGACGCTACTGCTCCTTTAGTGGTGTTTGATTTGCTTCAAAAGTCGCCTCGTACGACAAATTTTGCAGTATATTGTCAGAGTGTTTCGGAAAAATATAAATAATTTTCAGTTTTATTCTCAAAATCCCTCCGAGAAGTATTATAATTTATATTTAGGTAAGTTTTTATTTAAGCAGCAATAGTCATGGAA
Organism: Baronia brevicornis; assembly: GCA_031353405.1. Taxonomy (NCBI): domain Eukaryota; kingdom Metazoa; phylum Arthropoda; class Insecta; order Lepidoptera; family Papilionidae; genus Baronia; species Baronia brevicornis. Next base: position 105,817 of record JASFAT010004192.1, on the reverse strand, counting down.
GTAAAACTACGCCTCGACTCATGACATGATATACCTAATTGTTAAATAAAGTAATTTTGAAAAAAGTTGTTTTATTTAAGTATCTGTTATAGTTAGCTATTTTTATTTCTTTCATTGGGTAGCATTGGAAACACCGTGAGCGATTGGCGGACTGTCGATGCCCTCTGCTCCACATAGGGGATATAAGAATTTAATTCAAGTCTAAGTTATTTCTTTTATAACAACTATTTAAATAATAATTTTCCATATTGTGTTGAAAATTATATATTATTTTGTTTTCTTTCCATATATCTATGGCTATTTAGGACTGTTTCAAATAATTACGACTAATTTGAAATCTCTTATTCACGCCAAGTCTGAACTTACTGATACTAGTGGTTGACGTTCAGGCCTAAATCATTAAATTTTAATTTTATTTTATCTTACTGCGCTCCTTCACCATATGAACTTTAACAATATCAAATCTTATATTCCCAACACAATGGGTTCATAATAAGGGAAATAAAGTTATTTCTTAATGTATTAGGGGAAAGTGGGGGAATTGGGAACAGCTAAATAAGTAATATTTCCCTCAACACTACACGGTCCCGCATCTACTCAAGGGAAGCATCTAGTATCTCTTAGTGCGTATACAAAAGTGAGAGTGAAAAACCGCACGCACATTGTCACTGTAAGTCAAACAATTTTTTTTGCATTTCTGATATTTGTCATGTATTACAATAGATGTAATTATCATATTTTTGAGTGTAAAGACACAATATTTTGTTACTATCATGCACTGCGTTTTCAAATCCCATGTGATTTAAGGTTCAACAAAAAGTATGTTAATGGTTGCGACCATTTTTATTTATAATGACTACTTCGGATAATTGGGAACGGAGTCAAGCAGGTAATTAGGAATGATCGCAAATACTTCTTGTTCTTAACTACCTCAAATGCTGCTAGTTCATTTTGAAAAAATATTTTCTAATGTTCATGTTTGCTAATCAAATTAATTAGTTAAATTGCTTTTCGATTTGCTGAAACACAATTTTAACAAGTAGATAAAGACTAATACTATGGTTTTATAGTCCGACATTTTTTATCAGCTTACGGATTATATCGATATAGAATAAGAAGAATTCTCAAATTTTATCTAGCACACGAATAAAAATTAAATCAGAGGTAAAAAAAGGAAGAAACGTGAACACTAAAATAGAAGTTCCTAAAAAGGACGTTAAACAATACAAAATAAGCTACGAGTCAAATGTAAAATAATCAAAAATTTGAGGAAGACTTTACAAGGAAATGAAAACGAAAAGGAGTTTTACTGTATAATATGTATATATAAGTATGAATCCCCAGCTACCGAATAATGGTTCATGTGTGCCAATTTTAATCTGTTGGCGCATAAAATGTACTATCGGCGAGACTATTAAAGGTGAACGTGTATGGTATGTGCCAAACAAACAAATTGTAGTTTAATATAAAGAATAAATTGTGTTGTTCCTAATTACCCCATACCGTTCCTATTTCCCCCGTACGAAGCACATAATTGGCATAAATAGGAACGGCAATGTTTTCGTTAATATTTCTAATAAAACATTGCGTTTTAATGTTGTTTTTTGTGACTAATAAGTAAATAGATAAGCAAAAGTCATGTTACAATATAATTATGTTTATAACTTTTTTCTACTATTTTTTGAATGTTGAAACTTTAGTGTTTCTAATTACCTCTTTCCCCTTATTTATGTTGATTAAATTGATTAAACTATACTTATAGTACTTTATAAAATGACCCTGAATGATTGCGAAAGCGCAGACTGAACTGAAGGCGTAGCGTCAGCGATTCTTTGACATTTTACTAAGAATTGAGATGGGTTACATTACACAACGTCCGTCGCCTACAGCGATCTGATAACATAATGCAAAAACATGAGCATTAAAAATTGATCCAGTATTAGTCGTGTGTTTTTGCCATATGTGTAAATCACATATTAATTAATATTTTGTTTCAGGAGTATGTTCAGTACCTTGGCTTTGTGTCGTGATCTGTGTCTAAAGATATACTAGTGTCAGTTCTAGAATCAGAATATAAAATAATCGGTTTATACACCTGTCTGTCTTTTGCGCCCACTTCAGACCGCTTCGATATGTTACAAAAAGTAATGTTTTATCTTCTCCCCAACGCGACATAATTGTTTTAACAGAAATGTATTTGCAGGACAGCTGTCACAGATCAGGATCAAATCGTCACTAGCATGCCCATGTCGTGGTCACCAGAAGTGACCTTCGTAATAATTATGCGTTCAATAAAACGGCCAGCTTGGGGAAATAACTTGTTTTAAAGTGTTCATAACGAAAGCATAATATAAAAGTTTCTGGGAGTTACAGTTGTTCTTATAGTCTATATGATAAGTGTAGATGAGTACTGCTAACTTAAAACTCGTGTGGCTAGACAAAAATCATACAATTCGCCACACTCATAAGTAAATCTGTTCACACATGCTAGAAAGCCACCCCCTTCCACCCGCACCGCAGTAAAATCAAACGATTGTTGATTTTTTGTTGTTGACTGTTGATTCGCGCTAGTGATGAGCATGTGTATCAGTACCTTAAGTCAGTTCGTCCGATTGCCTTGAAATTTTACGTACACTTCCGCGAAGTTCCTGGGATAGTACATCAGTCCTACTAGGTGGCGCACGTGTATACAGAAATAACAATTCCTTTCTTTTGAGATCACAGCAACGGGTAAGTTAGTATTAATGTATAAATCTCTATTTTCTTACTTTTAAACGTTAAATGCTTTTGACTTTAATACGAAAAGATATTGAAATATTTAATACTTAAAACAATTTGTAGGGGAAATCCCTCGCTTCTGTTTAAAAATAACAATGATACAGTTGTCGGTACGCCCTACATGCTACAAACACATATATAGATGTAATAGGGTGCAGTCCTAAGATAATTTTCTACCAAATGGTACAAAGTTTTGGTAATAATTTGTTCGTTTATTAATTTCGTGTCTTTAATTATATTTTATTGAATGTTATATCACCGACCGAATTATCATTTTTATGATAGTAACCTGCAAAATAAATCAAGGCAAAATGATTTTTCAGCAATAATAGCTATATTAGGTAGCTTTTATACATAGCTATGTAGGAAGAACACTAAAAATACTCAATTTTGTTTATGTAATTATTTTGTTTTTACATTTCGTACCTCAAGAACGGTCTTGTCATAATATTCCAATCCATCGATTGTAACGTAATTATATATTATTGAATTTTTGGAATATGCCATCTAGTTGCATTTTTTTGAATGCACAGTTCGAAGTTATTAAGTATATTTCCTACGCTTATAACACATCAGCAATGATGTATACTCACAATAATAAAAAAAGATACGTAGTAAGTAGGAAATTTATTAACCCCGAAAAAATACCATGAAAATACTGCAAAACGAGAAAACATTTTGATGAATATGTCTGGTACTAATATGAATGGTAAATAATTTTGTTGTATATGTAACTTCCTAAACCACGTCGTTGAATAAATTTTAGGTTTAATCTTTTTATAATATCTTTAATACATTGCTATGTTGCTGTAAATTTGTTTAGTCAACAGACCAAACAATTTCACAGCAACAAATATTTTTATTTCTACTTTTATGTATCTTTTATAATATTAAGGTAACCATGTAATTTGGTATTTATTTAAATCTTAAAAATTGAACTTGGTAGAAAGCAGTTCTTAAAACTAGTCACACTCTCGAATCAGTAGGAGCTGAGAAATAAATAGCGAAAGCACAGAGTGAAGTGGAGTGGTGATTGCTGCGTAGTAACTTAGATGTTGCATAGTACTAGCGTTAGTTCAAAAGCTCTTTAAAAGTTAAAAAAGTTTAAAGCGTACTTTAAAAGTTACGTTTTCAAAAATTTGCAAACTTTAACGGATTTTTGACGTAAGTTTAATTGTTAAAAGTCAGTAGTTTCCTAGGATATTTTTTGTACTTTAGTTCCAAATTTCTCATTTCAATAATTTATTCCATTTTAGGATATTTAAAAGAAAACAATGGAATGTGATCAGGTACCATTATACAGTGAAGCAACTCAGGTAAAATATTTATCAAGCAACATTTTTTACTCTATTGTATTGTGTTATTTTTGGGAGTATTCAAAAATAAAATTTAGTAGTGTAAATAAATTTTCTTTAATTTGATTTTTTAGATTTTTGTACGTAACTTGTTATCAGTAAACCTATAGGATATATTGTTGTGCGGAAGCAAATCTTAAAACCAAACAAATAAACTTTAAATTTTTGTTTTTATTAAAAAAAATTGTTAAGGACTAATGCTCGCGTTGTAGACTGAGCAATTAAAGCTTTTATGTTAATTCAACTTTTCTTTAAGCTTTAGATCTCCTTAGTCGGCATCTGCACTCTTGTAAATACGAGTATTAGTCTGAGCTTTAGTGACACATGACACTTTCAAATACTTTATAAATATGTTTGTAATTAAATGTTTCATTAATAAGCAAATATAAAAGCTTTTAATTTTTTTTATGGTATAGGAAGGCAAACGAGCAGGCGTGTCACCTGATGGAAAGCAACCAACAACGCAGTGCGGAAGCGTTGCCGACCTTAAAGGAAAGTGAAATTATGGGAGTGGGAGTGGGAATCGGAGGGAGATTGGAAGTGGGTATCGGAGGGGGAGTAGGAGTGGGAAGGGGAGGGGTTTGGGCCTCTGGAACTCTGACCGCTCACCGTACGAAGCGCGGTACCTAAGCTACCACTCAGACGCCGGTTTTCTGCGGGAGTGTGGTACTTCCCCGGGCGAGCCGGCCCATTCATGCTATAGACAAAAAATATGCCATTCGTGACAAAGTATTCGTCTGCAGTGTGGCTCTACCACTTATATTATAGTTTTTTAAAATATTGTTTTTTGCGTAATCAAATTTTTTGACGTACCTATATATAACTAAGGTTTAACCATATTAATTCATAGATATTAGTTTGTTTTTCTTGATTATTTTAAAATCAATGTTATAAGTATGTAATTCAATATAAACATTTTTAACTCCTCGGACTTAAGTGTTACAAAAGAACACTTTATTTTAATATAGAGCCAATAAACATGTCCACTTGAGAATTGAGAAGTACTTGATCGTATTTGAGGTTTCGACAAAACGGCAGCTATACTTTAACCAAATTCCGAAAAGAATAAATATAAACAAACCATTTTTGGGTCATTACGACTTACGTACTACAAATCTTGTATTACACATTACATTATAAGTATTCAAAAACAATTATTATTACAAGCTCATTGCGCATGAATTACACAACTGTGCTAATATTGTTTTGTTTTATTACGAAAATTAGAACTTTTTTTTTTATAACTTTATTTTTACATCCGTATATTCAAGTAAGTAAAATATTTGTAGTCGGTTGTATAAATAATAAATGATATTTTTCTTAAAAGTTTCACTTCCATCCTTTATATTACATATTTGAACACAGATCACCTAACGTCTTAAGTAATATTTTGACGTAATTCTCTTAGCTTTAAAATTATCCATTTATTCCGAAATAATAATAAATACACAACTATTTCTAACAAAGCAAGGATAATCATAAAAAAAATTTTTATTAACTTATTTTAAATTAAAAACAAATAAAAAAAATATTTAATGTTGTGCAACGGAAAAAGGTTCACAATATATGCAGGTTGTGGGATGCTAGGCACCACTTTGTTATTAAACATTCTATTGGCTGGAATTTGGCTAGGGTATAGTTACCCTTAAATAAATATATAGTATACTTAAGCTATTGAGCCATCCATAAATTACGTGACACGAGCCATGATTTTGAAGCCCTCTGCCCATCCTTGTTCCATGTAGAAAATAAAGATTTTTTAAACTATAACAGCACTTCCAAAATTAAGCGGTATTGGTCAAATGCGGTCCACGCAAGTATAACCTTCGCTCAGCTGCGACGTGGCAAAAAGTGATACAGACAAAACATATAATGTATATATTAATGGAATTGTTAGTCTACTTTAAAGATTTTTTAAATTTATACATGTGACGTCATGAGTCTGATGGTTCGTCCAACCTCTTGTCACACGATGTCTCAATTTGATGACCCCTACCCCACCGTTAACGTGTGATGTTATTTATGGATGGCCTCTAAGAACAATATTAAGAGATGTGGTTATGTATATATAACCTGGAGAGGAGACGCCGAATCATTATCAAGAAGATCAAGAGTAATATCCGAAGGATACACATTTCTAAAATTAATGATAAGAATTACGGAAGTAAGCACAAGCAGTAGTTTTGAACTGAAGTAAATTTTTAAAGTAATAGAGAAATCCGTAAGTGTGTAAGTGTGTAAAGTGGCACACTTTCGGTGACTTGCAAAGTGCAAGTTCATAAAATACCATATAATAGTTAACTTCATCACAATAAATTATTTTTATTCACAAAGTATAATGTATAATTATAATAACTTTTTAGGCAAAAGATACCATTCCGATGATGACTCCCATTACGTCTCCACCGGAAATTAAAACGGTATGTAAAGTTTGATAATTTTTTGTCAACTCTTATCTTTTCCGTTTTCATCATATACGACCAGGGAGGACGGTAATCAGCGGCCCGTCAGCCACTACTTTGTGACCCGTGCAAGTAAGAGTCGTTCTATGCGACGAGTAGAATTTCAATTCTTAACTATCGAAAAAACAAGCATTGTTGTCGATTGACCGATGAACATGTAGATGCGATACTGCGCGTTTCGACATCTAAAATGGAGGGGAGGGCAAAAATCGCATTAGCTTTATAAGTCTTAGTTAATTTTGTATCTACTACATTAAAATAAGAGTAACAATAAATATGGTTAAAAATGCGAAAATTAGTTTTATCTAAGAAATTGTGTTTATCAGATTAAATGTGGCCCCACACACCAATATTCTCAAACGAACGAACGAACGAACGAAAATCTACACCCTGTTTAGGGTGTAGATGTTAGTACTACTCGGACTCGAATCCTATATTCCTGATTTTGATCGAAAACACACTCCATAGAAGTTTTGTCTTTTTATAAATATTTTCAATGTTAGAGGAATACAAATTTTGATTTAAACAAATAGTTGCAATTATGCGTGTTTTAAAATATGTTTCTTCAACAACTTCATTACGATTTATATTTATTACAAAATTAAAAAAATATTTTTCTGAATGTCTGAAAATAAATTATGTGATTGTTAATGGGATTTTGTCTACAATGTCATGAAATTTTTCAAGTATTTTTTTTAGCAGGTAAAACCACTTGTGGGCCCACGAAACACTGTGACGGAATGCCCATATTGCCACGCAACAGTCAAGACTACTATTAAACATACAGTAACTAACCGAACTCATTGGACAGCGTTCCTGTGCTGTTCAATTTGGTAATCATTTTCTTATTATATTGGCATAAAAAATCGTTTGAAACCTTTACCTTTTAGAGTTACCCGAGGTTTTCATAACAACAACAACAACACGTCCATTAGACGATAAAACCGTCGCGAACGTCATCTATTGAAAGTAATTGTAGTAATATGTTATATATATATATATATATATATATATATATATGTATCTGTATATGTATATGTATATATATATATATATAGTAATATATATATATATATATATATATATATATATATATATATATATATATATATATAAAATATATAATAAAAACTTGTTATTTTTATTTCATTTCAGCTGCTGTTGCTGTTTACCATATTGTATGGATTCGACAAGGAACATTGACCACTACTGTCCACTTTGTGACAAATTCCTTGGTACTTATGAGAAGTAAATCGTTTGAAAAATGAATAATTCCACAATATTATAGTGGAAGTGCGGTTACAAACTCTAAAAATATTGTTTGCACAATTTTTATTAGTACTAAGTAATATTTTTAGTTCTGAATTCTCATATTTAGTATGTAACATCATAATTACTTTTAAGTATCGGTTATTCTGTTATAATTTTATAAACACCTATGTTTTAGGAGTTACTTTCCGATGTCTTATTACGCAACATTATTAGTTAAACTCGTTTATTTTAAAGATAGTTTGCAAATTTTGGTAAGAATATATATAGTATAGTACAATTATAGACTTTATGTGGAAATGGGGTCTTTGAATAATTTTTGTTTTAGGAATAACTAACTTGTCTAAACTCTAAGCCCTTTTCCTATCGTGATGTGTCTAACATAGTTTCACCGTGGTTTTAAGACTGAGGAGCAGATTCCGTCGCCGAATTTTGCGTGTTACTCTCCCCACTTAGCAACTTGTAGGCCTCTTGCTCGTGAGTCTGACAAAGTTGTAAAGGCCTTAGAAGAGTAGGAACTTTTGTAGTCCAATTATTGTGTATTTTGTCGTTTCACCTTCAAGGGGTAGGCAGTAAAAGTTTGTTTAAATGTGACTTCACTCCGCACGTGCAGAATTTTGTCACTTCTGGCATAACATGTGCCTTTTTAATTATAAGACTTTTTTACTATTTTATAATGGATATAAAAATATTATTAAAGTACCATAAGCATTATTACAATAAACGATTGACTTTGAAAACGAAATTTTTCATTTTTTCTAACCTGAGAACTGTGTAGTTTTATTTTCAATGAAATAGTGTGAAAAAAGTACTCATATCATCGGTTTTGATATTTACAGGAAATACAAAGTTGAAACGTGAAAAGTGAAAACTTAGGCCCATTTTAGGAAATCTACATACCGAATGCAAATTAATTCTTTTAAGGAACTTCTTTCGGAAAGTTGTTCCTATGTGTTCTCTATGTGGGTAATTAATACAAAAAAAATCTTCATAATAGTACTTTAAGTGATTTAATAGTAATTCCGACTTATGCTACGTATTGATTAGTCAATGCTCTTAATAGTCTAGCCCTTCGAATTGCAGCTGCTTCTCTCTGTATGTCTTCGCTGTTGTTCGCGTTTAATTCCAAAGCCCCGGCGGCTTTTACCGCTCGTGATCGCCTTCCGCTCTCGCCTCGTCGAGCGTGTAATGCAACCGCTACCTCTAATAACGTGCCATCCCACAGACATCCATAGTACGCATCCATTGCATCCGCCACGCTACCAGTCTGTAAACAAAATTGCCATGTGTGGGTTACTTCGTGGGACGCTATTAGATTTCTGTTGATTATGTTGTTGTAAAACATTCAACAATTAGAACTAACCTTTTTTCGACATGTTAAGAGGCTTGTAATACCAAGAGGAAAACAAAAAGTTCGAATTACTGAAAGTAGTATTTATTGAAACTTACCAATAACATAGGTACATATTTCATATGTCAATATGATCTTTTGTGTGTATACAAGTCTCAAACTGTCCATATTTCGAGTTGTTGAATTTAGAATTAATTTTTCGCTTGAAACAATTAATTTGAATTATAGAGAGGTTTGAATTATCAAGAGTCGATTGTATTATGAAGTGTACCTTTTCAGCGAGGCACTTAAATGCGGCAGTATAGTCTGGTTCGTCTGGCAGTTGGCAGAGCGCGGCCGCCTGCGTCGGGGCGTTCAGAGCCTGGCAGCAACGAGCCGCCCGCCTGGCTATCCCGCCCTCGTCTGGCGCGCGCTTGGCAAAGTACCACGAGCCAGCGGCCAAGGCGCACAGGTAACGCCGAAGAGCTGCGCCCCATCTCCCACAACAAAACTCCACGTCGCCATACAGCCGTAGCCTTCGTAATATTAAAGTCAACATTATTGCAAATTTACGCACCAGAAAACGAAGAAGAAACGTAGTTTATCGGAAAGCTTTAAATTAAATAATTGTATTATATTTATCTTTTTTTTATTATATTTATTTATTTGAATTACAATAAAGTTTCATCTTATATCTAAAATTCTAACCAGAATGCAGCAAGAATTATTGCAAATTGGAAGATTGATTATGATTGATAATCGCTGATCAAATCTTATAATTACAGCATTTGTAGGTGAAACGAAGTTCACCGGGTCATCTAGTTAAAAATAAATACAGTGGAACTGCGTGGATTAAGGCGTATAAGTGAAGTGCGAACTATATTGTATAATATGCCACCACAATTAAACAATATAACATAAGATTATGAAAATGTAAGTTGGCAGGAAACGTCAATAAAGGTCTTTATCATTATTAGATTTTTTTATGATTATTTAGGCATATATAATATATACTCACCAGGATGTGTTATATGGATACAACTTCAAACTCCGCTCCAAGAGATCTGTGAGAGATTCGAGAATTTGTTTCGTGTTGCAATTGTTCAAGTTGGATATGGTTGATGGCCATAGTCCGGTGTAGTCGACGACGAGTTCCGTGGAAGTGTCGTCTATAATCAAATTATATAACCTCGCGAGGAGGGACAACATAACACTAATCGCTAAAGGTTCCCGTAAAGTTGCCAGGAATGCATTGAATGCGTTTCTCGCTTCGGCGGCGGCGTTAGGGGTCTCGCGAGAGTGGGACGGCATGCCTCCTGCTGTGCGTTTCATCGGTCCGTTGGAACCGTTGCTGTAAACTGATAATGCTGAAAAATTAAAAAAAATTGATTATATTTTTTTTATTATTATTTATTTGGTAAAACATTGGCATATAAAATTTACCTCAATTTTCTCTGCAGAGACCTTATTTTTGTTCTTTCATCACTTTTTATATAGCTGTATTGAATAAATAACATTAGATGTGCAACTAAGTTCTCGCTGTTTGTCATTAAATGACTTCAGCTTAATGATTGAATTGCTCGATGATGATCTGAGCCAAACACAAGAACAGCCTGTTTCAGTATTAGGAGTTACCCACCAAGCCTTTGGAAATGATTCAAAAGCAAGAAAATTGGGTTCCTTATGATTTGAAACCAAGGGACGTTAAGCGTCGTTTTGTCGCCTGTGAACAACTACTCCAGCGGAAAAGAAGGAAAGGTTTCTTGTATCGCATCGTGGCGGGTGATGAAAAATGGATTCATTATAGGAATCTAAAGAACAGAAAGTCATGGGGACTGCTCGGTCATGCTTCTACGTCCTTGGCCTACAGCCAAATATACACACTGCGAAGGATATGCTGTGTATTTGGCGGGACCAGGTCGGTTTGTTTATTATGAGCTGTTGAAACTAAACGAAACCATCACTGAGGAACGGTATCGACTTCAAGTGATGCGACTGAGCCGAGCATTGCGCAAAAAACGGCCAAAATACGAGCAAAGGCACGAAAAAGTGATTGTTCTGCATGACGCGTGGTCTCATGTTGCGAAACCCGGTAAAACCTACATTCAAATGGGAAGTCTTACCCCACCTGCCATATTTCCCAGATATAGCGCCTTCCGATTATTACTTGTTTCGTTCGATGACACATGATCACATGATCTGGGCTGACCACTAGTTCCGCTCATGTGAAGAAATCGAAAATTACTTGATTCGTGAATAGCCTCAAAAGACGAACACTTTTATTGTAACGGTATTTGAGCTCTGCCATAAAGATGGGCAAAAGTTATAGCTAGCGATGGGCAATACTTTGAATACTATATATGTAAGCATTTTGGCACAATTAAGTTGCATATTTATAAAAAAACGAAACAATGAGAATTTAGTTGCGCACCTATAACCTATAATAACGAAATGTTTTGACTTTGAACAGTATTAAGAAAAAGAAAAAACATTTAAATTTATATCACTTTTTAGTTACTATTGAAAACCTTTAAAAACTAGTAGATTTGAAGACCTACAAGCACATGGCAAAAACTGATATCGGATTTTAGATCTGATATTTTAAACGCCTAATATGTGCAGTTTTGTGGACAGATGAAGCGTTAGAGTATGAGAATACCTCTTAGTTTCTCTACTTTGTCACAGGAAGGGTTATATTTTAGTCAAAAGTTATAAATATATTGAATCCTACAGATGTTGTCCTGTCTTAGCTAATCATCAATTCGAACTTTAATTATTTAAAAAAAGTTATTTCAATTACATAGTGTTTATATAATATATGTCAAACGCGCGAAATTCAAAGCAAACTGTAAAATCCGCAGTTTCAAAAGTCATTATATTTTCTGAAATTTTTCAAGTTTTTGCGAAATTTTCTAAATTTTTTTACATAAGAACCTTCTACAAAGTATTAGGAAACGTATAAAATAAAAAAAGATGAATGAAATCCTCAAAGTCGTGTATCAAGTTATGGCGTGATTGAGGAAATAGGGATTCATGTTTATATATAAGATGATGACTTTACCATAGTCCCAAAGCGGCCTGGGGAACTTCCTAGTAGCCTTGCCCCTTTGTAGCTCAAAACAAGCGGCACATAACGCAGCGGCCGCTTCACCCGGCCCGTTTGTCATGCCTACACCCTCCCACTCGCACGAGTTCACGAGACACGTCCAACACGCCTCTACCACCTGGAAATAAAACCTACTTTTGCACTTGTTAAACAAATTTTTGGTAGAGGTATTTACTAAAATCGATGTTTAATATTTTCTAAAATCTAAAATATTATTTGTAGGGGAGGGAATGATTATCACGAGACGAGTATTTACGAACAACTATGTCACAAATACGTCAATCACAAAGAGAAAACAATGGTCAAAAAAGCGACTTGTTGGACCTTATGTGTGAATGATAAACGTCAGTTTTTGGCAAATTCGGACTTGTGTTCCAACGACAATAAATAATCATCATCCTGTAGTAGTAACACAAAGTAGCTGTAACATACAATACTAGAGCTGCCTGAAAAATGAGGTGTGTTGCCGTTATCCCCTCACTTGGTAGGCGAAATAGAGATAGCTCGGGTAGGCGAATTAAGGATTGCTCAGGTAGGCGAATTAGGGATCGCTCAAGTAGAAGTTGTTGCCGCTCTATTAGTATTTACTTCTGTTGTTTCCTATTCACTCATGTGGGGTGTCCGGGTGACTTTTATTTGTCGGGCACTATAATTTTTCAAAAATCGCCATTTAGGTTTATATCCCAGAACATCCCTGTGGGGTGAAGTTTATGAATTAATCAGGTGTGAAAAATAAAACTATATTACCTGCGGTCTGGGTAGAATACTGTCTCCAGATGTGGCAACTGCAATGCAAGCTTTGCATTTATTCGCCAGAGCTGTCAAATTGAGACGGTGGTGTGGCCATTCACTCAGCATTACACTGACTTGTAAATAAAGCACATCCCAAGACAATAGACGACAAAGCCTGTACAAATTTGGGTCTGATCCACCTCCCAATTGGCTACGGGCTTCCCCTTCTAGCACTGAGAGGAGGGATAAAGCTACACGAGCGCAACCAGCTTCCACTCTTGCTCTAGCAACACCTGATATGACATAACCAAAATCTTGCAGAAATCCACGTGGCAAGGCTATTAATGCATTGCCCAATCCACCAGCTGGTTTCCATGAAGGGCTTAATTTCCACAGTGGTGAAGCCGGTGACATCATAGCTAACTTTACTAAGCACATTCGAACATCATCTGCAGTGGAAGCCTCTATGAGTCGCTTTTTAAGTTTTCCCATTTCTATTTCAGGAACAGTTTTGAATTCAAAGTCCAGTGTTTCCCAATCATCAGTGAGCAGTTCCCTAGGAATGTCTACATTTTCATCATCACTGTTCATAGTATCATTTATAATATCATTTAGATTTTCATCAGATATCAATTTCCTCCGTATCCTTTCATAAGAATCGCCAACATATTTCCTCATATATTCATCTATTCTATCAACAGGTAATTTGCACTGGGTAGTCATTAAATGGAGAAAGAAGATACTAAGATTGTGCCAGTCATCTTCTGATAAATCTGACATTAACACCGGAGCCATAGCCCAAAAAAGCAGGTCAAAAAATTTAATACCAAGGTTCTTAAATTTGTTTAGGAAATCTGGATGAGTTGATGGTATGCCGCCTTCAAGGGCGTATCGCACAGCATTCAAAGCTGAAACTCGGTTCAGAAGATCTCTAGCCACAGTGAATGCCCCACTTGATGCTGAACCTTGAATATCCAGTTCAACTACTTCCCTATGAATATATGGAATCTCTCGCGCCAGATTGTCCGCTTGTAGAATTGCTATAATGCCTGTATAATGGTTAGCTATAGATTCCTGCAATTTTTGTAAAAGTGTAGGCTCCTCATTTAATACTTCATACCCCAAGTTTAAAGCTCTTATGTAGCCTTCTATATCATCTTTGGTCATACTAGCATAATAAAAATTACTCCATGGCATCACTTTATGTGAGCCATATCCTAAAACAGAAATTTCCTTTTCAAGTAGATTTGAGTTTTCTCTACAACCAAGAATATGTTTTTTTGCTAAATCATGTTGGCCGTAAAAGAAATAATTATAGCATAGATCAAAGTGAATTTGCATTGCTAGTTCATATTGACTGATTAAAATGTTTCCAGCATCCCAGTTGTGGTTCATATCATTGGAATCTTCAGTCAAATGTACAAATGCTTCCATTACTGGTATTTTAATTTTCTTATTCTCTCTGAAAGTTACACTTTGTAACGGCTCATTTTCATTTAAAACACCCTCCAGGTATTTAATGCTTTGCATACGTGAAGTCTCACACATTCTGAGAATTTTTTCAAAATTTTGATTTATAGGACTGTATGTACTATCTGCTTGTATTCCAGGACTGCAATAGAAAAAAAATAATTATGAAATATTTTTGTTTCAGATCCTAATTCATTAACCCTAATTTAAAAACATATTTTTAAATAGTTTACCTGTTGTAGTAGAGTAGTAGAAATTTGATCTAAAATATCTTTTCAAATTTTTAGTATATTCAATTGCAAAGATCTATAACTTACTGGATTTTTAAAAATTGTTACTTTTTTAAATAATCATTCAAATATTTAATTACATATACATATATACTTACACATGAACAAATGGCATTTTTGTAGATTTTGCAAAAAGTGCTGCCTTGACAGGAAACCTGAGAATCCATCGATGGTATAAAGTTAATGCAAATTGCAGTTGTGGAGTTTGTAAGTAATCTGGTATAGTACCCTGCAATAGAAAAAACATGTGTAGGGAAATTGTTTTGTACTTTTTGTATAGTTGAAAATGGATTGGATGTTACAGCTGTCCAGGGAGTAAGATGGCACGGGACGGGATGCATTAAGAAAGAAGATTATTTATTCTATTAGGGTGTGCATGAGAATCATACAGGAATGTATGGCCCTTTCATGCCCTAGCATATAAAGTGTGGATACGAGTATTTGTATTTTAACTGTACGAACAGCATGTCTATTGATTATAATGTATTTATCTCTACCTGTGGTGGCACAGCAAAAGTGGAATCAGAAGCCATATATACAAGGTCTTGCATTAATTGTTGTTGTATCTGTGGTGGTAGCTTTGTTTCAAATATATCTGTAAAAATAATGTCTGCATTAAAAATTACTACAATAAAAAACACAACAACAAACACACTACCACTTTTCCACCTTGCAAATGACATGTGTTTCGCCTCAACATGAGGCATCATCAGGTATAGTAGACTCTACTAAGTCACTTAACGGATGTGATAAGTCACTAAATGAACCTTAAATATATTTTCACCCTGTTCAACTATAGCCTTTATGAAAGTTTTTACATTATATAGATACAGAATAAGACCAGGATGGTCCATTTCTGATCAAGTTATGTAAAAATTATAAACATACAAACAAATGTTGCCTACTTGTATAATATTTAGATTAATATATAACATCACCTAAATTCCAGCGAAGAGTAGAAGCTACTTTAAGTGCAAGAATTTTTAATGCAAGCTGTTTTCGAGTAAATTGTAGAGGCATCGCTATAACTAATGATGGGGGACTAGGTGGACCATCCACATCCACAATCCTTTCAGTTGTAGTTTTAGAATTCGCATTTTTTGCATCTACAGATAAAAACTCTTGTATAAGCTCACATGCTGAAGGTTCTGTAAAAGTTATAAAGTACTCTTAATACCAGATTTTTAAAAATCATTAATAAACATTTAAATTTAGTAAATTATTTTAATAAACAAAGATACTAACTAAAAAGATACATAGAGGATTATTTACCATTCTAATAAATCTAAATAAATAAAAATAGAAAGTTATTTAATTTATAAGCGCAAAATGACCAAATGTGTATTATTATTGTTTAGGAGAGTAAATTAATAAGACATTTTTAAAGTCAAATCACTTTCACAGGCTGCTATTTTAACACAAACTTACGGAGTGTATATTAATGGGTGTCAATTTGTGTGAGTTTCTAATGATGCAAAATTTTAATAAGATACAAAAAAGTATGAAAGATATTTAATGTAAAAACTATGGGTATGTATAAAGCAACATACTCGAGTCGTCACCAAGCTAGATTAATGGAAAAGACAGGTTTTTTGGAATTTAAATTTTTTTTAAATTTTTGTTTTACAATAAATGTAAATGTCATTAATAACTAAATTGATTCAGTTATGTATAAAGAAATAAATTGACAATAGTTTTTAATTAAACCACACTTACCAGGATTAGGTTTGCTAAGATGGAATTTCAATAAATTAGGATCAAGTAGAAATTCAAACCATAGTACTGTATCCGGTGATATGGGCACCGTGCCGGGTCTTAAGAGATCTACATCCATAGTGCCTCAATGTTTTTATTGCATGTTAACGTTCCAATTAAATCAAAACCTATGCTATCTCAATTAAAGTACCTAACTAAACATAAATAATGTAATTCACATTAACAGCAATCCAATGATAAATATTTTTGACAATTACTTGATAATATACTAACATAGGGATGTAAGAAAATAATCGATTTTTTATATTAATCGATTCTTTCTTTCATCGCTTTTCTTAATAATAACGATCGATGTTTAATTAATAGATTATTTAAATAACACTATTTTTTATTAAAAGTAAAAAAGATATGACATGACGTTCACTTAACTCAAAATTACTCATATAAACTGAGTATTTAAACTGACTTAGTTTAAATACTCAGTTTATATCCCTGCGACGAATGAAAAACCGCGAAATAAGTCAGAAAATCTGTATCTACTTATGTACAACAGTTTCATATCTGTCCAGTGTATTCCTCTCTTTGTGTACATGCGTACATAAATAATTATTGCTTTACTAATAAATATGTCTTCTTACGGCAAGAGATCTAAAAATGGCTGGCAGAAGTAATATTTAAATATAAAATTAATATCATAGCAAAATGCAAGTAGTGACCGAAAGAATTAAAAACATGTAATACAAGTAATACTACAAATGTAAAATAACACATGGATGAATATTACTAGAAAGACACGAAACCATATTTTAGGGAAGAGATTACCAAAATTATTGTATTTAAACTCTCCAACTGAAAATTTATGGCGATAATTCTTATTAGTTTTCTTTCTTTTCTAGGTTCAAAGTTTGATAGTTTTGAGACCAGCAGATTTTCGTTTTTTTGTTATTTTTACTTGTCCTTTTATTTCATTTTTATTCCAGTAAAATGGTAAGTGATATTAAAGATTTGTAGCAATATTTTTTATTGTTTTTACTTAAAGTTTAATTTTTTTTAAATTTAGTGTTGAGACCAAAACATTGCCGTTTTATTTTTTGTACTTAACTTTTTGTTTTATTCTTATTCTAGTCAAATGATAAATGAAACTAAACATCTGTGGTAATAATTTGTTTTCTAGTTTTTTTGTTTAAATTTAAACTTTAAAGAAAGATTTGATTACATTTTTAATTTTAAGAGGAAAAGATAGCATTTCGCTTCTTGTACTAATCATTTTGTTTTATTTATATTTAAATAAAATGTTGAATAATACTTAAAATTTGTAACAACAGTTCTGTTTAGTTTCCTTATTATTTAAGCTAAAAGTGCACAGAGACATTTGTTTTGTTTTTTAATTTTGAAACCTGAATGTTGTCGTTTTGGTTATTTTTGACATTAATCATTTCAATTGATCTTCATTCCAATGATATGTTAACATTAATCTGTTACTTTTATTATTATATAGAAAAGATTGAACTTCTCACTTAAACCGATTATTTCTTCTAAAATTTTCGATTATTACAAATCGATTAATGTTAAAGAGAACGAAGTCGATTATTTAGTAATCACATCAACAAATCCTTCCAAAACACAGCTTCTAATTCTACAAAGTAATCAGTTACATAAGTTGTTTTTTTAATAACCATTAACAATTGGACTGAAACTGAAATGAACATTTTAATTTGTTAACCAAGTAATAGACTTTTGTTGCTAAAACAACTTTATTGCCATCTATCAGTCATTAGGGAAAAGCTTTGTCTGTTGTGTTGATGAGAAGAATATATTGCGCGATGACGACTATTAAAATTAACCCGATGATTTGACATATAATATATACGAATAATACACGATTATATATTCACGCCTATCCCCCGCAGGGGTTGGCAGAGACCACAGAGCTCCATCCGCTGCCATTCATCGCAGCGCAACGGCTCGTCATTGGTCGCTTTTCGCCCTCGTGAGAATCAGGACGTGACGGGTGGCGAACCACGTCGCCGTCATTTTCGCCAAATTAGGTATATTAAATTCGTCTTTAGTGAATCCCACGAGCCGCAAGGGAGGATGGAGGTCAGCCCCAGCAGAGCCGTGCATGCTGAGGTAAGGCACCATAGTCCCCGGGGGAGTCCGACCCCGGGACGATCGACACGCTTAAGACTAGGCTCGCCCCTAGCCACGCATCCATTGGCACGGCAGACCGTGGATTGGCGGAGAGGAAGGGAAAGGATAGAGAAGAAAGGAAGGGGCAGGAAAGGAAATGTGGATTGGGGGGGTTAATACACGAAGTACATACATATTTATTTTTCAAACTAGATAATCCATATAAATATACATTTTATTTACTTAACAATCTAATTGTCTCAATAGCGAATTTCGAATAAGAACCGTGAGTAGGTTTCCTAAAGGGTATAAAATTTTTTATGTTTTACAGGTATATATTTCGAGCTTTGGTGTTCATACGTGTTTTTGTATTAAAATGCCATTCGTGATACAAAATCCGAGTGTCGAGCAATATGTGTAAATTGTTTTTGAATATTTTTATATGCTAATCTAATCACATTACAATTTCTTAAAGTAAATTTATACGAGTACTTTTATTCGTCATTTATCGTACATATACATAATGTATTTAACATGGCTAGCTAGCCAAAAATTCGACAATTGATCTTTTAAGCTGCCAGTTATGTTAAAATAAATTACATTGTATTCTGAGTCTGTATATATACATATACATAGACACATACACACACACGCACGCACGCACGCACGCACGCACGCATGCACGCTCGCACGCACGCACGCTCGCACGCACGCACGCTCGCACGCACGCACGCACGCACGCACGCACGCACGCATTCACGCACACACACACACACACACATATATATATATATATATATATATATATATATATATATATATATATATATATATATATATATATATATATATATATATATATATATTGTTCAATGAAGTTTATACACTGTTACTATATATATTAAATACAAACTAAAATTATCTTAATTGATGAGTACTATACAGGCGTATCTTGCACTCTTATATAGTGTTGATCGACCTATACTTGTACAATACGTTTAGTCTTATCTATCTAAGTACTCGATAACCAATGGATATCGTGTTTTTCTTGATATGCCATTGAAGTACAAACAAGTATTATAGTTCTGCGTTTTATGAAACAAATACTGTGAATATCTTAAATTGGATTTATTTTTACAAAAGTAACACTACTGTGATTTTACGTATATCGAAGTTTAATAATTATATTAGCAGTACTTGTAATAACACCTGTGTATTATGCTACATGTATATAATTCGTATTAATTTTTAGTTTGTGTGTCTATGTGTGCGTTTTGGTTACTCTTATTTTTATTTTACAAACAATAAAATAGTAAGTATACAACTTAGTAAATTTTTATTTAATTTAATTTTATAAATAATTTGTAGTAATATTGTTAACATAATATTGTTGACATATAGTCACGTCACACCTCTTCATCCGATCACGATCCCGACACACCTTCCTTGCTTCCTTCGTACTGATCCATCTTTTCATCCATCCTTTCTCTCACATTCATCGTAGCAAAAGGGCTCTCCGTTCGTCGCATCTTACCCTTGTCGGAATCAGGACGTGACGGGTGGCGAACCACGTCGCCGTCATTTTTTAACGAATGAGATATATTAAGATTCGTCAAAGTAAATCCCACAAGCCGCAAGGGAGAATGGAAGTCAGCCCCAGCAGAGCCCCACATGCTGAGGTAAGGCACTATAGTACCCGGGGGAGCCCGATCCCGGGACGGTCGGCATGCTTGCGAATAAGCTCGTCCCTAGCCACGCATTCTTTGGCACGGCAGACCGTGGATTGGCGGAGAGGAAGGGAGAAGGATATAGAAGAAAGAAAAAGGCAGGGGAAAGAAAAGATGGATTTAGACAGGATGATAGGGATATGAAACTACCGCAACGGATGACGAGGAGTGGATACGGTAGTAGCTCGGAGGCCGGGTCGCGTACCTTACACCAATACCATAAATACCGAACAACATAAATACTGAACAAAATATTAATAATTTTGTAGTAATAAAAGATGATCGGACAATTTTCGATGTGCTGTAATTTTTTTCAGATATGTTTATTTCTAGCATTAAACTGATCTGCTATTTATAAAGAATTCTACCACATCTTGACGCTCCAATTGGTAATTTCATTTGCACGTGGAGTATTCTATTAATTTATAAATAAAATATTGATATTGATAAGTTGATGGAGCTAAAACCACAATTTCAAAATAAAATCTATGTATAAATTGTCACAGGTTAGTGAAAGCATCGTTATTGGTGCAAGGTACTAGGCTTTGCGGTGGTCAGTCAGCGTGGTAAAAATAAAAATTAAAAATGTATTTAGCCTCCCTAATTATATTGAATACGGTATATTAAAATCAATAGTGTTATAGTCAGGGCGTTGTTAAGTTTATTTTTGTTTATATATAATATATAGTATTCTTTAAGACTTGTTCTTGTGCCTAAGAAATAAATAAATTTTGATACTGACGAATCTTCTTACTTTCAGTGGATTCAAATACATATCAACAAATCGGAAATGAAGTGTCTATTGAGATGGATTTACTGCAGGTTGGTTCAGAACCAGTAGGCATGCGTTGTCCGCACTGTCATGAGGACGTTATGACTCGGGCTATATATAAAAATACAACTATAACTCACATGGTTGCAGTTTTCCTTGGACTTCTATTTTGGTATGTAATTTTTTGGTACAACTTGTTCGTCTTGCCTTAATTCTATTTTAATGAATAATGAAAATCTTTACTTATTTTGGGGAAAACTTTTGCATTCCGCTTGATAAAGTAAATATTTCCGATAACGATCCAAACTGTGGTTTCGACATACTTGAATCAGTCTTTTGGGGCATAAAATCACCTTCCACCATTTCAATTTCCATATATACTCACTCACACACACACACATATGTTTATTGTATACCTACATATAAACATATCTATTGACATTTTTATTGGTCTAGTATAGTTTCTATGTTGTAGAAATTAACACTCTTATTGTTATTGGCTGCATGATAATTACTCTTGTAAGAAGTTTGTACGACTATGTTGACGTATTTCATCATTTCATGTTTACTAAGACGAAGCAACCGCTCGCGATTTTAATTGCGTAGATTTTAATAAGATTCACACTTGGTTGAAAACCGTCCTGTTCCTCAGTTTTGAGCTCCTGCTGAACAGATGAAACCCAGTTCAGATTCAGGGTTATTAGCGATCCAAGAGGCCAGGAACTGAATTTTTCCCTATCCGATAACGTTTCAAATCGAGCTATTAATGGTGAGCGTGCAAGTTCGCGCGCTTTATGGGAAATCTATTCCTTCAGTGGACTGGTGTCTACAGTAGTAATGAGTATTCAATACAATACAGATATTTTGTGCAAAACAAGGTTATTGTATGGTATTTCATTCAAGTGTATGTCCCCAGATCTACTATTATTTTCTGATAAATAACTCCTTTGAAACATGGATTATTATGGATGCGAAAAAAAACTACACCGTCAAAGAAAGGATACCGCCTTCGATTTAATTAATGTCGGCATTAGTTACGTTTTCTCAATAGCTTGAGTCATGCAGATAAGTCATCATTTTAATTGGTCCGTTGCGGTCATGTATTGGACACATATGTATATATATATATATATATATATATATATATATATATATATATAAACTTCTTTGCAAAAAACGACTTATATTAATATTTTTATTATGTCATTAGCTTATATGAGTAGAAATTTATTTTTTCTTTTTTTAGAATTTTTTTTAACACATAAATTTTTATGACATTGACATGACATTTTTATGGGTATATATTAAGGTTACGAATATTTTTAAAGTACTTTAATAGGAATAGACATTAAAAAAATAAAATTTAATAACGAATATGACCTCCCCCTGCAGCAATTACGGTATGTAATCGTCTTGGCATTCTTTCCACCAGGCTTTTCATGGTGTCCTATGGAATGTGTTTCCACTCAGCTCAGATCATACGTTTATGACGAATACCGACCTCTTGCATTTAAACATCTACGTCGCCATAACGGTGGGCCCGAGCATTATTATCCATGTAAATAGCATCTTTACCAATTACAGTCAGTCCATTCTTTCTATATACCCAAATCATCAAAGCATCTCTTTGGGCATATAGAGAGGATGGATGAAAGATGACTGGCAAAAGAAATTTACGTTCCGAATGTGGATTGAAAGGTCAGTAGGGGGAAGACCACGGAACACATACCTTGACCAAATTGCTGAAGTATATGTATATATTTAAATATATAGTTTTCTTATCTACATTTTCGTTACCTACGTATACGTATACGGTTACCTATTGCATCAACCCAAAGTTTGATTAGCAGATAATGCCTTCCGGCATTAAGGCCGCCTTTTTCCTAAAATACGTTTATTATTGGAGTCAGGCGTTACTTTGCGGAAATCCATTACTATGTTGACAGTCAAAAGTTTTACCTAGTTAAGATCCGCGACAAAACAATAACAGAAAATTAATAATGTATGTTTTTCTGCTGGATGAAGTGGATTTATTTGGAACTTAAATCAAAAACTTACCGAAAATCGGCCATCAATTCTCTACCCACCATACACAACACCAAACACACACTACCACTTTTCCACCTTGTAAATGACACGTCTTTCGCCCCAACAAGAGGCATCTTCAGGTATAGTAGACTCTACGGAAGACAACTGAAAATACGTGTACGTTAAAAATAAATAAAAAAATTATGTTATCATGTATAATATTGGGTTGTCACATAAGTTCGTTCGGTTTTTAATATTTATTCAAAACAACTATTCTCTAGGTTTACTGTTGTTTAAAATAAACGCTTTTGTTATTAACTACACTCTGGCCCAACGTTCAGAAAATTGCATAATGCCATCTCTCCAGAAGACTTCGTCTTTGCTCTCAAAAATCTCTCAAGATTAATTTTTATGTCGTCCAAAGATGCGACATTTTTCTTTTAAGATAATTTTATAGTGAGCAGATTATGTGACAAGCCCATGATAACATACAATAACACTAAGATTACGTTAAGTTTTCTCCATATTTTTTACGCTGCAGAAACTTGGCTTGTAAGGAAAGTTGTGAAAAGGAGATAGATGCTCTGGAGATGTGGTGCTGGAGAAGAATGGTTGGGATAGTCGTCCCATTGGGACATTGACATTGATATTGGGAGGGGCAGGCGTGATTTGCAGGCAAATCACATCTACCCCTTATATTTTTATTATTATTTTTGATATTATGTAACGATCTCGATTTTTTTACAATAAATATTTTTTTTTGTAATAAAAATATTTTGTAATAAATGATTTAAACACCTATGGATACAGATACAAGTAATTAGCTATATAGGAATCCAAAAACAAGTTTAGAAATAAACTGTAATCACAGAACTATTACCAGTGGAAGTCGACAAGCTTTGCGGTCACTAATCCGTTTGTTCAGCGCAATAACCACCATCAATTTTCCTTCTCCGGAAAAGGCTTGTTAGTTACAAGCCTTTTTCGTATTGATTGCCGCAGTGGATTGTTTAAGGCTGACTTATAAACACAACAAAGCATCAATATAGCCATAACAGTTCAGTAAGGGGTTCATTGTCATTTGTCAAAATTGAGTTGTATCACCGAGATCATCATGCTTGTTGGAAAGGGAGATTGCAAATGGGTTTTCATTGTTCAGGTAGACACCTCAGACGACAACCGTGGACAAAATGGGGTGGCTTCATTCAATGTTGAGTACAAAAGCTTTTATTAGACAGAACTGCATAAACCTATATAAATAACGTATCTAACTATATAAAAAAAATATGTATTTTTTTGTAATTGTGCGCACTTATCTACTCATTTAACAAAATATTTCACCTTCAGCTAGATTTGCTGCAAGCAATCTCCAACAAAGATAAATTCGTCTGTTGTGAACAATGTTTGATATACAATGTATTTATCATATTTGTGTACAATAAAGTGTGTAAATAAATAAAGCTGCTAATGTTACGTGGGTTATATAATAGTTAAAAAAGTAAGCTTTGTATTTATTACTTAACGATATGAAATCATTGTTTCAGGTTCCTCTGTTGCTGTGTAATACCTTATTTGTCGAAGCGATGGAAAAATGTTGAGCACTATTGTCCTAACTGTCGAAAATTTCTTGGTATATACACACGAACAACCATTCTCTAGGTTTACCGTGGTGTATTTTTGTAATCAGTGGCGGATTTATTAACAGGCTGAGTAGGGCCCTAGGGCAGCAGATTTCTTTGTTTTATTTTTAGAATTTTATTTCTTGTCTTACAAAAAATAAAAAAAAATATATATATATATATATATATATATATATATATATATATATATATATATATATATATATATATATATATATATATATATATATATATATATATATATATATATAAATATGTGAACTATAAAGGTTACCAAATTGTAGAGGTGGGTTTGTTTGGGTTATCAAATTGTGGCGGTGAAATTGGGGGCGGCAAAATTATATTACGGCTATTTAATAGCCTATTTTGCCGGCAAATGTGTAAATCCGCTACTGGTTGTAATGTATTATATTTTACCTTTAACTATTTCTTAACATTGAGTATTAACTGTTTTAGTCAAGTGTATCATTTAGTGTTGTAGTTTTAAAATATAATTATTATTTAATGACCCTTTTTGTTTACCTGTAAGTACCTATTAAATTTATGTTTTTTGATATGCATATCGAGCTCAATTTGCGTGATATGCAAATTGTTTTAATAAGTGTTATTTTATTTTATAAATTATTATTTTCTCATGCCATTTTAAAATTTTATAACTTTTAGTTGTAGATTTGACGCAGGTTAACCGATCTTTCAGTTAATTTTTCCATTATCAAAAACAATAGGGAAACGCTGATTGCAGATTAATACATGTAGCTGAAGGTCGAATTAGGTGGTGCGTTTTGGGGGAGACCTAGCAGTATACCGCCGTATTTTGGTGAGAATGATGCTGTAGTAGATGTACTTTTTATATATGTAAAAGATAAAGGTTGTTAGATTTTGACTTAATAGGTAAAAATCTATAAGAATGAATGTGGTAAATATAAACAATTGTTCTTTCTACATACATATAATGACGTCTGTTTCCCGTAGAGGTAGGCAGAGACTACAGACCTCCATGTGCTACAATACCGGCACACTTTCTTTGCTTCATATTTCGTAGGTAGTACAAATTAACTAAGACTGAAATTACGTGTAGAATAAAATAGGCAGGAACATATTAATGAATGATTCATACATTCAACGTCAAGATAGGAAATGATTTATACCTTATGTATGTCTAAAAGAAAAAGACACTTTTTATGATATAATTTTTACGTATCTGTTGCGTTTAAAATTGGAAGTGACTTATCTTGACCTACTTATTTAAGTGACATATTAAGGATACGTTTTATACAAACATTGACTTTTTAGAGCTAAAATCTTAAAAATATAAAAGTAGAATTGCAATAAAATTTTATTGATAAGTATAAAATAAATAATATATAAAAAAACTGCACAATTATAATAAGTACAATTTTATTTCACAACTTCATTATATCACTCGTATCATTTACAATTCATACCATAACTTAACGTTTGTAAAGAATTATAAGCATATCACAGGGGTTCGTTTCTTCAATTATGGATTACATATCCATAGCCATTAACATTTCCAAAGCGATAGTTATCTTTACAATTTTTAAATATAGCACACATATGTTACTAAAATTGAGACACATACAATTATGTTTTTATGTGTAATTACTAAAGAGTAGTTTAAGAAACTTCATACATTATAGAATA
The DNA here is from genome assembly GCA_031353405.1 of Baronia brevicornis. NCBI lineage: Eukaryota > Metazoa > Arthropoda > Insecta > Lepidoptera > Papilionidae > Baronia > Baronia brevicornis. The sequence goes on along the minus strand of JASFAT010004192.1, from coordinate 79,347 downwards.
TATTTTGTATAATTTTGTTTTATTTTTGGATTTCTCTGTTTAGAGTAATTCAAAAAGTTATTTTCCCGATTTGTTCTTTCAAGGGAGAAGCATGTGGCCAGCAGTGGATCATACATATGTATGATCCACTTCTGGCCACAGGCTTCTCTGTTTCTAGAAGAACAGATATTTTTATACACCAATTCAAAACATATACCAATGAAACATCAATTCAAAACAAAATCCTGATAACCTCGAGACGCAATTAAAAAAAATATGTATGTAGGTCTGATAATAAAAGTATTCTTAGTTGTATTTTAACCTGGCCAAGGTTTTAGAAAGAATAAAAAAACGACGTGTTTCCAAAAACTTTTTTAATAGTTTTTTTTTAAATACGCACATTCTTTTTTATAAATTTAAATGAAATTTTTAGAAGTACAACTTTAAATTTTATGTGCTCTGGCTGTTGTTGATTCTACGCCTAACAGAGCTTATTATTTCAAATTAATGTTAATAAAATTAATGTATATGCAATAATGAATATATAATTTTAAGAGTTTCATTAGTACGCTTCGACACGTTAAATAATATCGACACTTTAAATAATATTATATTTTTTTCCGTTATTATATATTTTATTTTTCTTAATATTTTGAAGACAATATATGGATGTTGTTAAGTAGCTTAGTATATTTTACTTAATAATAAAATACGGGAATTCCAGATTAATTTGCTACTTTCAGGGTCTTCGGTAAGCAGGTCTATTAAATATTCAACAATTTCGACATATTCAATACGTCATACCAAAAATATTATATATGTCATATTTGCGTACTTAATATAATACTGTACAATAGACACTAATTATTATTAATTCATTTTCTTTCACAGCGCATATATGTCCCAGCGTATGTATGCTGGGTACGGGACTCCCTATTCCTGGAGGAAAGGGCGTTAACCCGCTACGCTTGTCCAATGCGGATTGGCAGAGTAACCAAATTTAGACTAAATATCGCTGTGAAAAAAAAAGATAATTATTTAATATATTTATTTGTATGTTGATTTAACTTTATTAAAATATAACCAATCATTTATTAATTAAGTGGTTTTGTATTATTTTCGGACGTATAAAACTGCGCATTATTTTATGACGACAGCGGTTACTGGAGCAAAATGCCTAATTCTGAAGTCGTTAATACACCTGATTAGCGAGGCTGTGTGTAAACAACCTACGTTGGGAAAGGCCTACTTCCAGCAGTGGACTGTCTTAGACTGATGATGATAATACAATGAAAACCCAATGAAAAGTAAATGTTAAGCAAAATAATTTTGCAGTTTCTCAAATTCTGTTTAACAAATCCTAATGTAGCACATTAGGATTTGTTAAACAGAATTTTTTGCAAATCATTTAATGATTGTTTTGAATTAACTTTAAAGTCACCATATTGAATAAGGGTTTCTTGACTTGTACGTCATAATCAAATATAGTAGATAAATTATCACAAATTTAAACTTGTGCATAATATGAGATATATCAATCTCATATTATGCACAAGTTTAAAAGACAATAAAAGCCCCACGCCAAAGGTACCTTTAACTAGTTAACTAATAGTAAACTTCATTTAACGTCGCTGCTCTAGCTCGCACTTATCTCTTGTTAGCATACAAAAAGACTGGATTCCCTCGTAACTTCTAAATCAAGAAGGTGAATATGTCCCAATGTATGCTCTGCATTTGGGACAATAATGATTTGCGGATTTACATGATCTCATGCAGTATGGTATGAAGCAACCGCAACAGCACCTATGAAAGAAAATTTATAGTAAATTTACTTTTTGTTTTCATTTAAGACATCACTTTTCGGTATAAAAAAGTCTTTGTTTAATAGATAACTTTGCGATATTTAGGGTTTTCTCGTTCAGTTTCTTCTTCCTCAGGTCTGTTCTATATACTGCCTTTTATTCGTGTCCCATCCGTCCGACCGATGTAACATAGTACAAGCGTCTATTATTTTCAGTGTTCCTATTTGAATTTTACTTTGAAGCAATAATTTTGTAAGTGGTAGAGCCACGCTGCAGACGAATACTTTGTCAAGAATGGCATATTATTTGTCTGTAGCATGAATGGGCCGGCTCGCCTGGGAAAGTATCACACTCCCGCAGAAAACCGGCGTCTGAGTGGTAGCTTAGCTACCGTGCTACGTACGGTGAGCGGTCTGAGTTCCGGAGGCCCAAAACCCTCTCCGTCCTACTTCCCCTCCCCCTCCCCCCACTCCGACTCCCATAATTTCACTTTCCTTTAAGGTCAGCAACGTTGCCGCAATGCCTATGGCCTTGCGGATGTCTATGGGCGGCGTTGGTTGCTTTCCATTAGGTGACACGCCTGCTCGTTTGCCTTCCTATGCCATAAAAAAAAGTCTTAAAAATTTCGGATAACGCTTGAATCTTTAGGGACTTTTGTGTTATATGTATTTTTTAAATATTTTTACAATTTTAAAATCATTAAATTAAGTAAATAATATGTTCGTCATTGCAAAGTTATGTCGATCAGAAGAATTTACATCTGTCAAAAAGAACAAGCTAACTTGTACTTTATACATTCCTGTAACATTTCCTGTCTTTTCCTTTTTCAATCGGTCTTCCCAACATACATTTATAGAATGCAAATGGATGGAATATATGTTAACTACGCAAAAAATAAATATTCATTGACTTATTACGAAGTTTATTGAATTATGCATTATTTTTTTTTAATATCCAATCGTGTACCACGTATCTGTGTAAAAGCAAAAAGTGCTAACGTCATTGCAATGTTATTTAAATGTATATTATCTATGCGTAACAGTGCCAGGTTACGTCAGTAAAAGATACTACTTTGTTATCTATTCTTCTCGGTCATTTTAATACAATATATTTCTTTGTTTAGTTGTGACGATGAGTTTACTCACCCAGCTATAATGCAAAGGCCTGCTGAGATTATATGGGTCCGGTTATTTGCTACGTATTGGACTCTGGTTACGACTGATTGATTGCATTTGGGACATGTTATTCCTGTTCGTCCAGGGCCAAGTTTTATTTCGGGCTCTTCTGACACGGTCGGAACTGCAGTAACGACGACAGTACGAGGTTGATCGACATTGGAGATGGGAGGTGGTGGATTGTTTCCGAAGTAAGATGGTGGGGGTACTGGATTTGGAGCGTTTGGTTCGTAAGGTGGAGGAAGACCCATTTTGTTTTCCACTGAAAATAAAAGTATACATGTTAACTTCTAATTATAGTTATATATACTTCACAATCGAAAGATTGTTAATTATAATACATTAGCAGTAGGTACTACAAATATGTTGAATAATAAATGAGTAGTGGTATGGCAGGATAAATGGACCAGCCCGATAGGGGAATACCACACCCTCACAGAACATCAGCAATAACTTTACTCCCCTCCCCCTATTACTCACATCCTTACCCTAAGGTAAGCTACGCCTGTGCTAGTAAAAATGTTAAGAGCACTGCACAGGCTAGCTGGTGTCCCAATATATTTTACATGTGGACTGTCAGAATTTTTACTTAGCTAAGATCCCGGACAAAGAAACAAAAAAAGAAAAATAATAAAGTAAAAAAGAAAAATAAACTTAACCGAAGACAACCGTTAAGTATTTACTTAACGGTTGTCTTCCGTAGAGTCTACTATATCTGATGCTGCCTCGTTTTGAGGCGAAAAACTTGTCGTGTACATTTTGGAAGAGTGGTGGTGTGTGTTTGGTGTTGATGATAATGGTTGGAAAGTGGAGAGTTGCTGACGACCGCTTTTCGATAAGATTTAGTTTGTTTTCCGTAAATGCACTTCTTCCAGTAAAAACACACATTATTATTTTTCTTTTATATTTTTGTTTGCTTGTCGCGGATTTCATATAAGTAAAAATTCTGAATGCCCACATTGTAATGGATTTCCGCAAAGTAACGCCTGACTCAGTCATCTATTTTATGAAATAATGAATTATCATGAATTTACCGCAATAGAAAAGGACAACCCGATTTCTTCCGAATCGTATGAGGCGACTATGGGAGCAGCAGGGAGTTAGGTAACAGTGTCTACTTGACTAATGGCAATCAATCTGCGATTTTTAATCCGCTCACAAAGCGTTGGAATCATGGCAACAGTTCCTAGTTTTGAGGGAGACCAACATTTAGTAGTGGAGTATTACCTACGGCTGTTTTGATTGATTAAAAGAATTAATTTATTATTGATGTGGATGACGGAGTCCCTTATTCATTCTTATTTGCTTCCATAGTCGAATCGTCGAATAATAATATGTTATACGTTTTGCTATGTTTTAAATATATGAATGGAAAGTTCATTATGATGTATATTGCGGTCACGTAACCATTGTAGTTCCCTTTTTTCGTTCCGTTATACGGTTGTAAGTGTTGAATATTTTTGCATCTGAATAACAATATACATATAAAAAAAGAAATAGTAATTATATCGATTATTATGAAGTTCCTATGTAGTATATCGATGACAGCGACTGGTATTTAACCAAACTCTCCTTCTTTTCCGATAGCAGTCCAAGCTGAAGTCTTGGATTCTGTTGGATTGCAACTAGATCATCCCCTGGACACGTCTTCAATAACTTTTGTGGAGGTTGAAGACTGAGGAGCAGCCTTTGTCGCCAAGTTCTCGTCGTTGGTATCCTTCTCCACAGTACGCAATTTAAGGATCTCTTCATCTTCACGTGTTTATATAGTGAGCATTACTTGTCTACAATATTTTTTCATGGACGAGTTGGGCAGAGAAATGCTTAACTAAGAGTAAGGTGGATGAAAAGAAAAATGTAATGAGTTATGCCCACTACTTTCAACGCTCACCATACGCAGCACAATAGCAAAGTTATTACTACTCACAACTCGATATTTCCATTCATGTTGCAGGCATGTCAGTTTTTTTGGGATTATAAGGCAGCAAAGGCCTCGTTGAATGTGATTGGGTGATCTAACGTCGTGGATTTGATTCTACGCACCATTGGACTGTTGATATGAGCTATTCTCCCCAACAAAAGTATTATGAAACTGAGGGATCGATGCGAAATGCACAATTATCGAATATTAATATATGTATACAAATTATTTGATAAGACTTATATGTACATTGAATATTTGTTGGTTTTCCCCAATAAATAAAAACAAGCTTACTTGGAGGAGTAGGTAATAAGAATTCTAGAAATATTATTAATGGAGTCAGGCGTTACTTTGCGGAAATCCATCACTATATGGACAGTCAAAAGTTTTACTTAGCTAAGATCCGCGACAAGCAAAACAATAACAGAAAATCAATAATGTGTGTTTTTCCGTTGGGTTTAGTGGATCTATTTGGAACTTAAACCAAAAACTTCGGCCATCGGAAAATCGGCCATCAACTCTCCACCCACCAACCACTATACACAACGCCAAACACACACTATCACTTTTCCATTTTGTACACGACACGTGTTTCGCCCCAACACGAGGCATCTTCAGGTATAGTAGACTCTACGGAAGATAACCGAAAAGTGACCCGCCATTACAACGGGCGCCTTATATAAACAACCCCCACCCATGTAAGAAAACAACATGTGGGCGATACAGGTGTGTCAAAACTTACGTCACCACTTATTATTTAGTAAATATTAAACGAATTTTAAACTTTTTTAAGAGAATATATTCAAAAGAGGGGAATTTACAATATTTAAATATTGTAAATTCCCCTAACATAACACACATTATTGATTTTCTGTTATTGTTTTGCTTGTCGCGGATCTTAGCTAAGTAAAACTTTTGACTGTCCATATCTAGAAATATTATTAACAATGTTAGTTGTCTTTAAAAAAAAGCATTGAACAAATGAGTTAGGACGAAACATGATTAATCACATTAAATCATTTATGTATCTGAAAACGATACACTCTCTTCTGTAAATCTGTTGTATTAATGACGATAATTACAACCAGTGGTTTTGTAATAACAATTATTACCAGTTGGCAGTATTCAGGCCGTGACATAAACCACGTTAAGCAACAACGGAAAACGTTAAATACCCGTTAAAAATGCCATTAACTCGATTGTTGTCTAAAGAAAGAAATTGAAATTATTATATGATTACATTTTAAACCCATTAGTAAAATAATGGCGCCGCAGGAAACCGGTTATCATCTTAAACTCGACATCATTATCTTTAAAGTAAAGCAGACACGGAAGAATTTTGATAACTTGTAAATAAAATGTAAGTACGCTTTAATAAAATGTTGATTCCAATGAGGTAACATGTAGGCAACGTATACATTTTACTTCTGTACATAATTATAAATGTTAATTACTGCGTACACCTACAAAATAATTTAAATGTTTTTTAGTACTGGATTTAATCAATCCAAATGTATTGATTAAATCTAGTACTAGTTGTTTGTAGTAGTCAAATAATAAAATTTGAATATTAAGTACTGAGTCCACCAAATATAACTTTGTCTTTTACTCTTTTATTAAAAAAAAAAGTTGATTGAAAAGTTTAGTTGGCCTAAATCTATTTTCGAAAGTGTGAATGATTTGATTAAAATCGGTGTATAAATTTGGAATATTGCTTTTCTTACTTGTTGCGTCCATTATGAAACTTGACCTTCGCTCCGACGATTTCTTAATCCCTCAAAATTGTTAGCAGCATAAATGAGGTAAATTTAACTGATTTAATCTTGAAATTTTGTGTACACACTTTCACTATGATTATAGAATTTAAATTATTTTTCACTTTCTTATAGTTTTAGTTCTAGTGTACACAATTCGTGCGCTATGAAACTCTGTTATGTTTACTTGGTAACGCTGCGCGCGAGTGAATGCACTCTGCTTCAACGCACGTTTCAACTCCGCGCGTGAAAGAGATCTCCGTAACGTGCCATACGTGCGACAAGGCTGACTTTATTTCCCAAACAGCCTCACTTAATCCTTTCTGCGAGGCACTCGCAGAGTTTTGCCTGCTTAGTTTTAAAGACAATTATTAAACAATGTGTCGTAATAAAACATTAAATGACGTATATATACGTTACGTACGTAATGTTCTGAGATGTACAAAGCAATATTTCAATTAATATATGGTTAGACATAGATAGACTTGGATTTAGGATTTTTTCGATCCAGTGGAAAATTGAGATTTTCGCCCATTCTTTTCGGCAATCCAAATCAAAGAATTCAAAAAATTCACAAAACAAGTTAATTGTATTAGATTTCGGCCTATTCTAACGTATGACTGTGAGGCTTGGACACAAACGTTAAAAGAAAAGAATCCGAACGATCCTGGGCCCAACCAAATGTGATGATGGCAGTTGGCGTTATCGAAAAAATCCGAAATCCAGTATCTGGTGGCCCAACGAAATGTAATAGGAGTGACTAAGGCTCATCAACTTCGTTGGCTGGGCCACGTTGACAGGATGGGGGAGGATCGCGCAGTCCAGAGAGCGTATGTGGGTCGCCGAACTAGACGATGCCTTGTGGGGCGCCCCACGTACCGCTGGAGCGACATGATCCAGGATGACTTGCGCAACCTTCAAATCTGCAATTGGCAGGAGGCGCACACACGCAGGACAGGGCACGGTGGCTTAAGATCTGTTTAGAGGCCAAGATCCATTTTGGGTCGCTGTGCCAGCTAAGTTAGTTAGATTTTGAAAATCTACTTAAGATGTGTTCAAAATAATCTTTAGCTGCGTTTCAAACATAAATTAACAATCGATAATTTAATGCGCCTTGGATAAAACAAAACTTTTTTTAAAACGTGAATTTAGCGTCCCCTTATCATACCTCCTGGGGTAGGTGCCCCGGTTTGCCCCTCGATCCGGCCCTGCATAGCTAGACGTAGTTACAAAAATTTGGCAAGCGTTATCATAACGAATAAATTTCACCATTTGAAAGAAAGGTATCTGAGACTATTGTGCATTTGTGTTGTAGATGTCTTTGTTGTTTAGAAGTTTCAAAGCTAAAAGCAAGTAACGCCATCTGTTCAGCAAATGTTTAAATTAATACTTCGTTTGTCACTTTGTAAGTCGTAGGGCGGTTGGCATGATAGCGGATGTCGAGAGAGGGCGGTTTTGAAGGCGGGCGGTTCCCAGGGTTGCGCGCGCACGATTATATAACGGTGGCGGAGGCCGTAGGGCGCGGGGCGTGGGGTGCGGGGCGATCGATGCGCGTTCGGGGCCCGGGGGGAGTCAGTCGAGCGGCGAGCGAGCGACATGGCGGCGCGCCCACCCCGCGCGGCGGCCCCGCGGCCCGGGCCGCGCGAGTAGGTCGCCATGCGCGATGCGGTATGAGGCAGCGCCGCGCCCGGCGGGCCGGCCCCCGCTAGCGGCGCCGCCCCCGCCATGCGAGCGCCGCCGCTGCTGCTGCTGCTGCTGATGGCGGCCGCGGGCCTGGCCGTGAATCCGCTCGCGCGCCTCAACCCCTGGCTGAGCGCGTGCGACCTGGAGGAGGGTGCGGGCGGCGAGCGCGAGTGCGGGCGTGCGGCGTGCGGTGGCGGCGGCGGCGGCGGCTCGGCCGGCGTGCTTGCAGCGCGCGACGTGCCGCAGCTGTGCGCGCTGCCGGCCGGAGCGCGCGCGCGTCGCCTCGCCGAGCTCCGGTTGCGCGCCTGCTGCGAGCGCTCGCCCGCCTCCGCATTGGACCGCGGCGCGCGCGCCGACGTGCTCGCCGGTGGGGAGCGCTGCGAGCGAACGCTGCGCGACCTGCTCACCCTCGACGCTATGGTCGCACGCGTGCATTGCGACTTCGTTACCATCCTGGAACGTTACGATTGCGACCAGCCCTTCTCTGTACACACGTGTTTCGAGTGCCAGGTGAGTGCCGTACCGGAAGTCTTGGCATTTCCTTCGTTGCCATGATCACGTGTCATTACAGTGCTAACACACATTCAAACATCGATTATTCATCCGCAGTCGTCGGCAGATACGTGTGGTAAGAAGAGATATAAAATCGAAATAATCCAAGCAACTATGATCGTTTTATTTCATAAACAATGCATAAACATGTAGATAAAACTAAGAAGTTAAATTGATTGCGAAGAAAGAGGTAAGGTTCTGCGGGGAGTGGAACACACGCCCCACGGGTACACGCGTGACCCGCGTCACTGGTTAGGAGATTATATGCGTGTATCGATCCACTTGGCCAAGTCACGCTTATAACTGATCGTAAGGAAATGCAATGAATGAAGTGCTTTTAGATTCTGAAACCATTTACATAAACCATGCCAAATATGTTTGTAAATAATATTTCCAGTAAAACATCTAATAGATGCTGTCACCCACGTGGCAAATTCGACAGAAAAGGGTTAAATAGTTTCAGATCACATAATTAAAACAATCGTCAACACTTAAAGAATAATCTTGAAAATCATACTATTTACGTTGAACTGTGGCATTCATACTAAGCAATTAATAAAAAATTTTACACTTTATGTATATCACTATATTAAATCATTAATGAATATGAAGGTAACGTGTGTAAAAATCATAAGTAGGTATATAAAGTAAGAGAATTAAATAACAAAAATATAGGTTGTCTGAGGATTTTGGATTCCACTATAGCGACAATAGGATCAAGAAGAACAGAAAAAATAGACGGTTAGATCTTGTCACATTATTTTAAAATCGCAAAGGACTACCTCTTCAAAATATTTGATTCACATTCGTGTTTACTAGCTATTTCTCCAATAACATGTCATCGACCGACAAAAATATGTTAAAAAAGTACTCCTTTTTTACATATTAAATACATAAATACATACATACATACATACATATTTAACTATAAAACAGACACTATGGATCACACATGTAAATAAACAGTCCCATAAAAAAATATATTCATACTAAAACCTATTCCAAAACAATATTAAATTGGTATTACAATCCTTAAGTTTTTGTTCTTCTTTCTCGTAATAACATATTTTGTTTATTCATAAATAAACAGTTCTAAAATAATCAGTTCTAAAATAAACAAATGTTTTTCTTTTCTTTAATATAAATGATGGATTGAATAAATAATACTTATTTGGGCTTCAACTAAGAATAGTTCGTATGTTAACATTTTCATAAGAAATATTTAAAATAATCTAACAAAAGGAACATTAAAAAACCTTTATTTATAACATTAGTTTCGCTGAATAAATTGTACATACATCAACATACATTACTTACTGCTAAAAATAAAGTCTTTGTATTTTCCTGAAAAATTCAGGTATTTGTTGAAGTCTAAGTTATACTGAGCCTAGGTTATAGTAATACTAATTTTTGTCCTTTCTCGTACGAACATACTTTCAGAAAAAATATATACATATGAACATACATATATGGCAAATCAAGGCTGATGATAAAATGTTAAAACTATACTTTATTTACTACTTATGTTTATTTATTTGCATTAGCTTCTTCTATTCTATATTAGACGTATTCTGATAAGTAATGCTCCTTCAAGATTATATATTATAGTTAACGCTGATTATTATAAATAGAAACTTCAGTCCTCCGTTAGGTTAGGTTTTTTATTTTTTATTATTAGGTCTTTATCTATTAAATTGCCGTTCTGCGGTACTGGCCGTTTCAAATAAACAATTATTTTTGCTATGAATTCTAATTTCAAATTTTATAAACATGGAATTCTTTTTTTATTAATAAGCATTATGTTTTCATCACTTTTGAATCTTTTTCGTTGTCATAGATATGTTGAAAATTCGAGTAATTATGGAATATGAGTACAGTTGTGGCAGCGACGTGACTATGGTATGAAACATTAACGAAGTATACGGAGCGTACAGTACAAACGAAAGTACGATCCGTTATTAGTTTTCCCGCTTCCATTTTGTAAATTTCAAAATGATAAATAAACCCCGTGGTCGTTCGAAAACTTTGGTCAACAATGGCGAATTAAAGGTGATTATGGAAGCTGGTAATACTATATCTACTAATCAATAAGCAGCAGCTTTCGCTGTTCCACGCTCGACCCAATGCTGCACAACAGACGGCCTCGAAGTGCCAAAATGGGAAGATACCTGTATAACATTTGTTCTGCATAACATATCTTTAATTTGTTACCCTATGCATACTAAATCAATTTAGGAAATGTGATTGTGACATGTACGCAAAATTATACAATGTTCTTCCTTGTTCACTCTTCAGAATTCATGCACTTCGTCATAGTTCTTTACAAAGAAGATTAGCAATAGTTTCGGCTTTACTAAAATTCTTATACTATGAAAAAAAATCAAACCCAAAATCATTAATTAAATATTTCGCTGCTCCACGCTCGATCCAATGCTGCACAACAGACGGCCTCTAAGTGCCAAAATGGGGAGATACCTGTATAACATTTGTTCTGCATAACATATCTTTAATTTGTTACCCTATGCATACTTAAACAATTTAAGAAATGTGATTGTGACATGTACGCAAAATTATACAATGTTCTTCCTTGTTCACTCTTCAGAATTCATGCACTTCGTCATAGTTCTTTACAAAGAAGATTAGCAATAGTTTCGGCTTTACTGAAATTCTTATACTATGAAAAAAAATCAAACCCAAAATCATTAATTAAATATTAAGCGCAAGCCCTAATTTATTAGACTGTTGCTATTTTTGTAAATCAGTATCAGAAAAGAATATTAAACCCAGAGAACGAAATCGTTTCCCAGTTATGGCGTTAGATATATCAAAGTTTGCTTCACCTCATAATATTATACCGTATTGATTGATATACGATGTATAATAATATCCTATATGTATAATATTTTCTAAGAATGTATTTTATCATAGAATAAAAAACCATTAATAATAATTAATTATTTCGATTATTAAAACGTACCATGTGACCAATATTTTTTTTATTTATTTGTTTTATAACATATGTTTTATAGTACACATATCTCGACATAAGAAACGTAAGGTCGGAATTAAATGAATTTCGTTTTTACAGAAAATGAGGAAAACAAAAAAACGGCTAATTAATTATTTGATAATATAACACTAGCCTAATAGGTGTCGTACGTTGCAACTATGGTATTAAATATCCCATAGTTACATTGTATGACACCCATCAGGAAGGTATGGGGTGAATCCTATTGAATGGCGGGAACTATACAAGTAAGTGAGCAACGGGTTTAAACGAAGTGATAAAAACCAAGCCGCTACACCCAAACCGCACGCAAAGCAAGGGGTTAAGGGTATCCCCACTGAGTTCAATTTGTGTATATATATTTTAAAAAATATTTTTCTGTATTTTGTCCTTGTTGCCAGTAACTAACTGTTTTCTATCTATATTATCAAAACTGGTAAAGTGGCATTTTTACTTGTTTGTGTAAAGTGTTCTGTTTGTTAATGTTATACGTAAATTACTCATAAATTATGAATGTGTTTTCAGCGTACTTGTATAACATATACATAGGTACAATTTCATATAAATTCTAAAAGGTATAACGAAGTATTAAAACATATCTTAATATAAAAAATAAGAGGACTAAGTCTCGTACTCAAGAGGGAGACAGTCTTCGTTTTATTTCCTGAAGCTCGCGTCTGAAGTGTATGAACACTTTGAGTTAAAACCGTTCTTATATTTATCTTTACACTCATTAGTGAGAGGAGAATTCTTTACTTACTTAGCACTAATGTTCATTTCATAAACATCTTTTTTATGCTTTTTAAATTTTTATGTGATACTTTAGTATGTTTTTTTAATATAAAAACATTTTCAATTCTTTATAATTATAATCCTATATTTTTATATACATTTAAAACTAGTGAAATTATTAAAGTTTTTATATTTATAATAATGAATATAAAACTTGGTATTAAGTTAAAATTATGCATCAAGAATGATATGATTCAAAACTACTCTGTTTCTTTTATTTCTAAATTATATTTCTTCTGGTACCTATTAACGTAGAGTCGCAATGTCTTCGCCTCTGAGATATGATATGTTGGCAGTCAAAAGTTTTACTTAGCTAAGATCCGCGACAAGCAAACAATAACAGAAAATTAACCCAGCAGGAAAACACACATTATTAATTTTCTGTTATTGTTTGCTTGTCGCGGATCTTAGCTAAGTAAAACTTTTGACTGTCCACATAGTGATGGATTTCCGCAAAGTAACGCCTGACTCCATTAATCATATGATATGTTCCTTTGGTAAGACCTACGGTAAGAAAGGTATCCATTTATACCAATTTTCAAAACCTGCGCACAAATATATTAATATGCATGCTTTATTCCCATTTAATTTGGATTAAAAAAAAATTACTTCTTCTATTACATTAACTGAAAAATTTCGTCTCCGTTGTCTGTAGATTAGTACGCATAGTTTAACAGTTTTAAAGACACAAGTACATATTCCATCCCAACTGGAAAATGTACATAAGTAGTGTAAAACATATATGTATGTATTCTTTTGTAATATTTATCCATATGCGTGTATACTAAAGCAGTTACATTAGGTCACGCGATACGGCTCTTCACGTTACGAGCGGTGAAACGTCCCTTACCGTTTCTCGAACACGCAGATGTCACCTGCGTCTGAAACATTAGAAAGCTTTCAGGCATTTACCACTTCGTTAACCACATCGTTATTGTGAATGCATGCTTCGTTTTTAGCTCAATATTGCTCAATTGAGTTAGTAGTTATTTTGAAATATATTAATTTCAGATTAATATATTTCAAAATAACCAAAAAAGTTTAATTGGCCATTGAGTTTTAAAAACAAAAACCGTCACAAAAAGTGGTCATGACATTAAAATTACTTTTGTATGTAAGTTTTCATATCTCCTATGACGTTAATCGGCGTTCAAAATTATAAAATATGAGTATTTTTTTGACTTCATTTGAAATTCCATCGAAATACGATTCAAACATATTGCTTATTAAATTATAGATGTTTTTTTTCTTTTGTTTTATATTTAATTGTATCACTTAACGTTTTACAATAAATGAAACGTTTTATTATACTGCGAGTACTAAAAGTAATTGACGGTTTGGGAAAAATAGCGAAATTTGTATTTTTTTTTCAAATAAACAAATACTTGCAGCAAATATGATAATGTGGAAAGTTGTTATACTTTAATTATTTTTATATTTATAAAATTTATAAGATCTTGTATTGCGATCGAAATTGCAGTATTTCCATAGAGGGTGATTTAAACAGTCACTTCGGTGTGCGAATTATGCGCGGATAAATTACGACTGTTACGAACTTCAGGCGTAATTAAAAAAGCTGTGACAAGAACTTAATACTTTCACGGAAAAATATGAGTGAAACAATTCGCTGGCTTTTAATTGCCTTAAAACTTAATAAACATGTAAGCTAGATTTTTAAAAGCTACATATATTAAATATATACAAGTTGTATATAAATTAAATATAAGAAATATCAAGTACGTGTTGATATTCTGAGAAACAAAAATTAAATTTAAAGGATGACATCTATAATAATATACATTTACATCCTTTTACATCATGTAAATCCATATGCTATGAAAGTTTAAGAAATTTTTATAAACTTAATTTTAGCTTACGTGGTAAAAAGAGGTGTTTTTTGAGATAAATACGAAGGATTCCGTCGAATACGCGCTAGTTGGCATAAAAAGTAAGAAGTAATAAAAATGTTTATTTGGAGTTACCCAAAAAATAGTAACGATTAGGTACTATGTGAAAACCATATTCACCCCCGCCGGGCTGCAATTTATCATCCCCTGCAACGTATCGCTAGCCTAGAAATATTGGTGTAATTATGTCATTCGGATGTCATCACTAACGACTTGTGCGTTTCATTTACATTTTAATTCGATTTGTGTCATTTACTAATTTTTTTTTCTAGGTTTAGTGCTAAATATTGAATTTGCAAATGTTTAATTTACCCATAGAAAATATGGCTAGAAAATTATACATTAAACTTTTGCGTCGTCTTTTATAACATCACTTTATAAGCAAAGTATAACTATGAAATTACTATGGCGTTAAAAATGAAATGTTGTCGAATATAGATAATAAGTTGAATACAAGGAGTATCCAGACATAAACTTCATCATGTGAATTTACTAAAAATATAATATGTGAGATATCAGAAAAATACTCGTGAAGATTAAATAGAAATGTACTCGAATACATTTTGATGTATAATTCTATGAATCGTTAAATATGTAATTAGGTCTACATTTTCGGGAGAAACGCGCGAAGACAAAATTTCCTTGTAAAAGTGTGGTAATATGAATGAAATATTGAATAAAAGTTATTGATATAATTGATTATTGATATGTTATACATTTCTATAAAGAGCTTCTTCGTATTAATCATCTTAATTGAAGATATCTGCGGCGTTGATACCCGACACTCTGAAAGAGTCAAGAATACAATGGAAACAGCGTAACTATATGTTGATTTGAATAGCTTGGAGTTTTTGTAGCGACTCTTTGTTAATTTCGGCCTTAAGTCAAATGCGGTTACTCGGATTGGCTTGCAAACTGAGTTTTCATTCAAAAACACGTCCGCGAATTGAGGTTAAATAATGGCGCGCAGGCGCGTAAGAGACGCATGCGCTGTAATTATCACTGACAATGATTTCACCGTCAGTATTTAGTATCGGTTTAATAATATCATTTGTTTGATATAATTTAACTTCTTATCAAGCGCACACTTCCATAATCGAATTACCAACAACAGAAACAAGTACCATCCCCACCACCTGCATGATTGGCAGCTTATCAATTTTCTGACACAAACGGTGCAACTGAGAAACAATCTACTTTTTGCGATGTTCCTGAACAATTATTATTATAAATATATATTTTTTAATTTCAATTATTATATAAATATATGAGCTATTGAAGAGACTAGCGTTAAATGTATTCGCGAAAGGTTGGCAACGCATTTTTGACACATCTGCCACAATTAATGTCTAGGGGCGGTGATTATCATTAACCATCAGATGATTCGCATGCTGTTTTGTTTATTTTGCTACATAAAAAAGTAATATCGTTTTATTTCCAGTTACTTCTTACGAATACATATCAAATAATGGTTGATCAACGTACGGAACTGAATTTCTCTATGACTAACGTTAAACACAATATTCTTTAATGCAATAAGTATTTTTTATCTTTCTTAATCTAATAAAAATACCAAGCAAAACCACTTAAAGAAATTACAGAGTAATGCATTCATGAAGAGGATAATAATTTACACATTTTAGTTTAATATGTGTTTGCAATAAAAATTCTTATGTACTATGTACACAGACAGGGATAACTTTTATATCAAGCATTATTTAATCCAAGCTGAATGCTAAAAGGTGTGTCAGTATGGAGAGAAACATATTTTTGTTAAACTTAACTTATAATTTTCTTACTTTAATTCTTCTCAGTACGAAGATTTATTGTATTTTAAATGAAAGACATTTGTTCAAAGATCGATTATATAATTCGATAACGACTTGTAAGAATATATATTTTGGAATTGGAATATATATTTTTTTAAATAACAATATAAAGTGTCTTGTACAAAAACTTATTGGTGTCACGTGAATAGTGGTAGAGCAATTTATTAGTGGGCTGCAAGATTGGTAAAGTACCATATCCTCACAAATTATCGACGTTAGTGAAACCATTTTCCTCTGTTACCGCGTTTTGGTATGGGAGTGAAGAATGCAGGGACCACAATCTACAACTCATTTCCCCATCCTTTACTACCTGCTCCTATTACTTTCATTTTTCTTTAGGCGACAACGCTGTAAAATAAATAGATTTCAACTTTTTTTATTGTATATTGGGTTTAGAAAAAATACTGCATCGAGTCTCACAGCTCTACTACCAAAAGAAAAATTTGTACAGCGTTGGAACTGACTATTTTTGAGTGATCGGATATAATTTTTAGTTATAGATTTAGATAGTTTGACTTTTAGAGTTGTTTGAGAGTTAGATAGTTTGACTTTTCCAAACTTGTAAGGCAAGAAAAAGTCAACATTTGCTTTTCTTTTTATATATTCTACTAAAAAGATTTTACCTACCGCAAACAGCGATGTAACGACCCCAGAGATATTTTTTAGATTACAGCCGTGACCTAATAATGTATGTTATTTTACCGAGCGTCACTTTTCGTTACTTATTTTTAAATTCATTAAAATTTATATTCTCTTATGAAATACATCAAACTCCATTACATGTACTTAAAAATCGTTCGTATATATATATATATATATATATATATATATATATATATATATATATATATATATATATATATATATATATATATATATATATATACTATGCAAAAACAACGGGCACCTTACAGTAGTTACCTTTTCTATGGATAATATTAATATTTTTAGTATTTCATTAGCTTAGATGACTAGAAATGTCTGTTTTCTTTTTTAGAATTTTTTAACACTTAAATCCTAGAATCGGTGATTTTTAATAGCGTAAAGAGCATAGCGTTTCTTTAGTCTTCCTAACAGTCGCCGACGTCGGGCCTCACCATGCATATAAATTCGAGCTTCATCGGAGCAGGCTACTTCAGTTACCTAGTGCCTAAGATAGGCAATGTCTAGCGAACCCCATTCGAGCAACCCGGTGCACACGGGGTAACTTGGGGTAACACGGGGTAATTGGGGTAACACGGGGTACTCGAGGCACACGGGGTACTTGGAGTAACACGGGGTAACTTAAAATGCATCCAGCATTAATTACTTTGTGCAACGGCCGTTTAGCGTGGAGGAAATTACCTAGACCCAGTTGAATACTTTGGATGGTTTCCATATTGAGGGGGCAGGGCGACGTCGCTTCCACTGCTAATTTTAAATGCACAGCTGCTTCTTTACTAATGCAGGCAGGCAACTACTATTTTGTATTATATTAATACATCAACAAGTAGTTCATTTTCGAATATTACTACATTTCAGTGTGAATGTACTTTATTTATAATTATCATAATAATAAACTTTATTCATCAATATTTACATTGAAAGTATATATGTTAATTAACGTATCCATACTGAATTTGAATAATCTTATAATGATATAAACCAAATTGAATATGGTATGCGATATATGCAGTGACAAAAATATAATATTTATAATTTTAATTTAATGAAAAAGTATCAAATTTACCGTAAATAAATAACTTGTTTAATTGAAGAAATATAATTAAATTTAATTTAACGAGAATAAGCAAATATATTTTTATATAGCCTATTATATTTCACACTGCTGGACATGGGGCCGTTCCATTTCTGAAGGAATGAACATCAAACCATCACGTATAGCAATAGATTATCTCGATGCAGGAATTAAATTCATGACTGAACTCGTTATAAGGTGGCAGAATTGAGTTATAAGTCGTATAATCAGTAAACGCTTGCTTACTAATTATTTTCTGCCTACACTTCACGCAGGCGCCACACCTCACACTGCTAGAGAGATCATGGAGTTTCTTCGTGATTCCTTCCCTAGCAAATTTATAAGCCGTTTCGCCGAAATCCCCTGGCCACCCAGGTCGTTGGATCTCAGCCCTATGAACTTTATTCTGTGGGGGTTCCTCAAAAGTAAAGTCTATGAAACAATAGGGTTTGTTTCATAGTCTTTACTTTTGAGGAAAGTCTATGAAACAAACCCTATGACCATCACTGCTCTAAAAGAAAATATTGTGCGTGAGGTTAACAGCATCCCGACTTCATTACTTGAAGTAGTTTCAGCGTGTGGCACAGATTACTATGGCTAGATTTCAAGAACGCGCCTGACGTGGCGATCAACATTTAGACGAAATAATTTTCAAAGGATATTAATAAAATTTAATCCTTATATTTTATTAATATCCTTTGAATTTTTATTATTATTTATGTTTGAAAACCTAATTTTGACACCGGACACTCTATACAAACGATATCAAACAACATATTCTATCATGTATGATTAGTCATGTACCGCTCATGCCATCACTTCTAAAAATAATTTTTCTGCATGAAGAAAGTTGTGGGTTGACATTAGTGCTGCCATACATAAACGAATGAGTGCTGTAGGCAATTCCATTAGTCTATTAGATTTCGCGTATAGACTCGGCGATTGTAGATCGTATGATAGAAGCCGAAGGTCATTTTATTTTGTAGCGATGCACGACACGCTTCTATCTCGCATTCTCTTGTTGGTGTTTATTTTTAATAATGCATTAGTATATAAGTTTCGTAAATTAAAATATTGCATGAAAAGTAATTATGTATTTTGCCCTATTTTTAGGCGTGGGTGGTGTTGTTATATGTGATTTTTGTTTATGCCGTTGACACTACAAAAAAATTATTCTGTAGCAAAGAACGACAAGCTTCTATCTCGCATTCTCTTGTTGGTGTTCGTTTATTTTTAATAATGTATTAGTATATAAGTTACATACGTAAAGTGAAATATTGCATGAAAAGTAATTATGTATTTTGCCCTACTTTTAGGAGTGGGTGGTGTTGTTATACGTGATTTTTGTTTATGCCGTTGACACTGCAAAAACATTATTCTGTAGCAAAGCACGACACGCTTCTATCTCGCATTCTCTTGTTGGTGTTTGTTTCTTTTTAATAATGCATTAGTATATAAGTTGCATCATCATCATCATCATCATCATCATGATTCTCTTGTTGGGGTTTGTTTCTTTTTAATAATGCATTAGTATATACGTTGCATACCTATATTAAAATATTGCATGATAAGTAATTATATATTTTGTCTCATTTTTAAGAGTGGGTGGTAAGTTATACGTGATTTTTGTTTATACCGTTGACACTGCAAACAATTTCGGTTCTTATCGTTTCAAATTTTGAATACATACTTTTTTGGGACTTTCAACTAAATAGTATTATATAACAGTATTTGGATCATTGAAGTCTATCTTTAATCGAACCATACTAACCAACATAGGTTTTGAACTTAGCAAAATGAAATAGCAATGGACTGGTCATGTTTGTCGGAAAACTAATAACCGTTGCAGTTGAAGATCTGGAGTGGTGATGTATGGGGCGCCAATGGGCGTACGTGTAGCGTACAATCGGCTGGAGTTGGATAAGTGTAAGTGGATTTTACACCTTGGTAGATGCCTATGCCCAATAGTGGACTGTCCCAGGCTGGTAATGATACCATATACTTACATATATGAAACGTGGGGCACTAGAATCAGATAATACGGTAAACTGGGTAGTGCAGCTGGCAGGAACTGGTAGAGTGTGACCGAAGATCGGGCTTCGTGTTGTCCCTCGCAGGTGACCTATTTCTTGTAGTGGATTGCCGCAGGCCGACTGTCTGTGGACTTGGATCTGTGAAGCCGAAGATTTAGATAGGTGGCATGCTTTGGGAGGCGACCTATGTATAATATAATATGGTATAATAGTGATGCGAATATCAGTATGGCTATGTTTTGTTGTTCCATGCACCGCATGAGTTGAACTGTAAAAACGCGATACAGTTGTTTGTTATTTAAAGACAAAAGAAAAAATATTTTCTCTTGTTTAGTTGCAGTCATGAAAAAATCACAAACCGCACGTGACGCAACCATGAACACTTGTTTCTGGTTGAAACTGTTCTAATTTTCTCTTACTTTTCCGTAGCGAATTCTTTAGTTGTCGTTTTAAATATTTTCAATAAGTAAGAGAAATGATTTTTCTAAATGGGTACATAATAGTGATGTACATATGTACATCATTAAACTATTATTTATCTATCTGGATAATTATATAAAGTATATTTGTGTGTTTGTATTTATATCTTTAAATAAATGTAATAATGAAAATTAAGTAAAATTATTATTTTTACCTGCACCATATTTTTAATAACCCAAAGGTAGATTGGCAAAGAATGTCTTCTGGCATTAAGTTCGGCTTATATACTATAATAGTACATTTAGTATAAAAATATGAATATCAGTGATTTAAAAAAAAACACGATAAAATATTGTCATGGTTCACAGATTTATTTTATCACGGAAAATAGATTTATTTAATTAAAAAAAAAAAACATTATCAGCACGTTTGTGAAAGATAATTAAAGTGATGATGACGGTCTGTTCAAAGTATTAAGTGGCCAAACAAACTTTGAAGAGCGACCGTCATGTACTCAGCAGTAGACTTCAAAGCTTTATAAATTTCTGATTGCGTTGAATCGAGAAATTGATCGCGGAGGAATTTGAGGCGGTAGCATTGTAAGATTAAAAAATCGTTCAAAAACTTTAAAGCCGGTATATTACGACAATAGTGATTTTTGTCACATAATTTCAAGTGTGTTTAAATAAACAAAAACAAATCATAGGATTTTAATACAATATGTACGCGTCAGCAACTGGGTAACTTTTTAAGAAAACAATTGGCAGTTAAAAATAAAACCCTTTTATATATTTATTATTTAAAAACTAGCGAGCGTATAGTAATTTGAGTGTTTTAGCCTTTGTAGTTAGTGTGGTTATCGGCCTTGAATAGGACCACGCCATTTTTCCCGCGAGTGTCATATGAGGCGAATAATTTTGTAAGGGCAGCTGCTAGCTACCTGAGAATAAAAACTAATCTGGCATCCCCAATCCGCTTCCCATGTGACGTTCCAATTAAGGAAATATCCCTCATTTGTATGGGAGTATATACGACTGTATTAATAATTGACCGCCATAATCTCCTGAAATTCTTCGCGCTTATTAATAGGGTCATCATTAAGAGTATCTTTTATTTATTGCAATTTCGCAGTAAGTAATAGTGAATGTGAATTTAGTACCGTAGTTATGTGCGCTTTCGATTTACACTAAAGGATTAATGTGTTCATAAGTGTAGCATTCTCAAAATTCAAACCACGAAAAAAATAATTAATTAAATGAAATGTGTTGATGTAATTTTATTAGTTTAGTCGGCAATATTTTAACATAGTTATCCATATAACCTGAGCTTCATTTCTCGCTAAATAGCAATGTATATTTCATTCGCTTGTTGTTTATTATGTTATACAAAACAATGTATGTATTTTTGAATTTGTTTCTTTTAATTGTGTCTGTAATTCATGTCATGCATTTGTGCTTTTTCGGAAAATTGAACAGCCTGTATATATATTACACTCATACTTATACGTACATCTGGCCTATACTCAAAATAAATTACGACTGCTATCGCAACATGTTTGTAACAGTCTGTCCCATTGCCTGGTGAATCTCTTTAATAATATTTCCCTCTCCAACTTATATATACTTATAGTATAACGTATGTACAAAAATTGCACAATGCACAATTGCACATGCAAAAAAATTGCAAATATGGCACTGACAGTGTGCCTACTACACAAGTTCAAACTAACTGAGAGAGTTCTGACTATGCTCGGAGTTTTTCTGTTGGACGTAACGTATGTAATGGAGAAAGCAGCTAGAGAACCAAGACTCCGACATAGTTCTTCGAGTTCGCAAACGGGTCACATTATCCCGTAAAACATTATCATCCTTATTGTATACAAACGCATGATAACTCATTTATTGCTAATAGGTAATTATTTTTACCCTTTTTACAATATATAATGTTTATTGCATTCTATGCTTATGAGTCTTTTTTAAATTCATGTTACCAAAATGAACTAGACCATATCAGAATTATAAATGTACCAAATCAATAAAGACGCAACTGAAAATAACAATAATTTTCAATCGGTACTTTTACAATATTATGCATGTTGTTGTGAATAAAGCAGCTTTACTTAGTCTCTTACTAATAAAGGTACATACATATTGTATTGTAGCTTACACATCCGTGCACTGAAATTTTTTTATAACGTTATCACTGTTTATTAGATAAAAAATTTAGTTAAATATTTTCCTTAGAATAGTAATAGAATAATATTTTCAGTAAAAATAACTTACATTCCATTGAAAAATTTTCGATATTTAAGTACGTGAAAAGTTGTTTGCAGCATATGACTACAGTACCGTCCATACCCCTGCATATGCTTAGAGCTTCAAATCTTTTTGTGCTTTTCCCTAGTGGACTTTATATTTAATTTGCACAAATATATTTCATTTGTATATTTTTTCATAGGTATATTTTATATCATGCAGATAAATACCAATTATGTGCATGAATATAAGTATAGACAGTTTACGTATTTTAAAATATAACCTTGTTATGATTGTAATATAGCAAGTTGGTGAAGAATTGCCAAGCTTTTTGCTAGTTTTTTACCACCAAATTAAATTGTAGAACCGTGCTCAGCAGTGGGGCATATAAGGGCTGTGGATAGAACACAAAAAAAGTAAGTTCTAATTATTTAATATTGTTTTGCTAAAATTTTCTTAGCAAGACCAATGTATAAAATGTTGTATAATTACATTATATTTAATTAATAGTAACATGGAAAACGCATTATAATTATAATGAAATACAATTAAGTAAGTATTGGGTTATTTTGTTTTATTAAGGGTTTCCTAGCAAGAGTATATTTGAGGATTTTATAAATATATTGAATAGTAAAATAGAAATGCCATTAATATTAGTGATATTCTTTTTCTTTGGACCTATGTTCCCGAGGTCTTGAGTGTCATATTAGTGATATAAAAAGGGTTTTAAAGTTGATCAGTGTTTTTTTATTGATTACCGATATGTTTTCTGGGATTTTGATAGTACTGGCTCTACTACATCATAATTTTAATCATTTTATATTTTAATATCAAGCGGAAGGCCTTCCCGTAGGAATGAACATTAACCGTTGTCCAAGGCGGATTGGCGGGACACATAGAATAAATAGCTGAAATATCTAAAATGTAAAAATATGTTCATGTTTCTATATTAGATGTATCAGCTAATGTTATAAAAATCTATAAAAGTATTAAAACATTGAGGATATATAAATTCTAAAGCTATGTGCTCAATATCGGTGTTATAAATGAAGTGTGGCGAGCAAGGCGCCGGAGAGAGGCGGGCGATACTCATGCACGCGCCTCATCTTCACCCTGAAAGAAATACTTGAAATTCGTCTACACCGCTTCGCTTCGTCTACTTTCTTTAGGCCTCGTTCAATCTATAGTTGAGTTTTTTCCAGCACTATTTGACGCCTGTTTTCAAATAATTTCGATAAAATTTTTCTTTATATTTACATATTTCTTTGAAACTAAGTATACGAGAATATCATTATAGATAGGCTATACATAAAAAAATGGACAAACAAGAAAATAATTGGTTAGCTTTTTTTCGCTCAGGAGAATCACGTTACGAAATTTTGATTGGTAGAATGTTGATTGGTAACTTATTAAAAAAGAAGAACGAATCCTAAGATACAATTTTCGCATTTGATATACTATTATATCAATGTGCAGACTTCAAGCAATTTCACTCGCAACTATGATTTTTTAAAGTATTTCACAATAGAAGGAAAATATTTCACTATAGATAGTGGCAGAGCCACGCTGCAAAGGAATACTTAGTCAAGAATGGCATAATATTTATCTGTAGCATGAATGGGCCGGCTTGCCCGGGGAAGTACCCCACCATCTCACTCCCACTCCCATAATGACACTTTCCTTCAAGGTCGGCAACGCTTCCGCACTGCTTATGGCGCTGTGGATGTTTATGGGCGGCGTTGATTACTTTCCATCAGATGACACGCCTGCTCGTTTGCCTTCCTATCCCATAAAAACTATATAAAATCCTTAAATATATTTCCTATTAACTGTTCTTGTCACGCATTGACGGACGTCTTCTCAATTTATATTTTCAACGTTGAAATTAATGGCTTGCTTGATCAGGATTTTGAGATTTCATAATGAGGTTTTAATCGTTTCATAAAAAAATGATTTTTCATATGTGTTATGCAACAATATTAAGAGAACATTACTTTATCCATATGTAAGTTAGCCTGATACCTGAAAAAATATTTCAAAGTTACCAAAAATTGTAATAATTATAACTATAACTATATAATATTGTATATAATTATAACTTTGTTACTTCTATTTTAATAATTTGTACAAGAATAAAAATAGAACGACAAGGAAGTAACACAGAAACGATACCTTCTTGTCAAAAATATATAAACATAATTTTCGATTTTAGAAAACTAGTAATTAAAATGTAATATTAATGAACTATTGTATAATATATTTCTACTTCTTTTACATTGATCTTTTTAATTGATTACAAATAAAAGTTAACTAGTAGTAAAATAAAATAAGGATTGATGGCCAATGTAATGGAAAAGAAAAACTGTTTTAAATCAATAAATTTACACATTTAATGTTTTTAGAAAGGTACGTAGATGTTTCGTATTTTGTGGTGTAGCTGTTGTCCAAATTACCTTACGAAGCAATTTTCCATTTGTCACTGAATTGTCTTTGTTATATTTGGAAGTTTCGTAAATAAGAAGTTATGAACTAGACCTCGGTTATAATCGTTAGCTTTAAGATGTATCAATAAAAAAGAGGTATTGTGGGGAGAAGAAAGTGAAAGAGAGAAGTGAAATTATTGAAATGTCTACAACGCCTTTGTTTGCCTACATTGCCTACAATGTTGCAGATGTTATATCGGGCGGTGGTGATTACTTATCACCAGGTGATCCGCGCGCTAGTTTACTCTGCTATATTAAGAAAATCTAGTTTATAATCTGTTCTAAAGTTAACTCAAAATTTAATTCACTAAATTTAATGTTTCAATATTTTATGGCTAAATAATATCTAGACATCATGATGGTAATTTTAATAAGAATTATTCTTCTATGAGTGCCTCTCCGACTTGTGAAGGTTGCCAGCCAATTCAGCACAACTTTACTCCTCCTTCGCGAGGTGCAGCAGTTCCAGAGCACTGGCTATCCCGGTTCACTCCCTGATGTTACGTAGCCAAGACTTTCTTTTTCGACCAACTTGTCTTTTGCCCGCGATTTTTCCCATCATGATCAGTTGCAGCAATTTGTACCTGTCATGTCTCATGATATGAGCCAGGTAAACAACTTTTTTTTTAATAAGAATATGATGTACGTTTCAGCTCCGGAATCAAATAATAAGAGCAATATTAATAATTAAAATAACGTATCGAACAAGAACATAAGTGTGACTGCGTAATTTATTAATCTCTTATCTACCTACTGTTACATACGTTACAGATCAAAGCACAACATATTCCGAATAAAGTGAATTATATAAAATGTTTGTTAGGGATCACCTCTATCTATGATATTGGGCGAAATCCAGAGACGGTTGTTTAACGCTTAATTTTCTAAGAAAAGTCTCGTGGCGTAGCTTCTAATTAAACATTATTTTAATTTTTTTCCTTTTTTAAACGGTTTAACTTCCTCCTCTTCCCTTATTATTTATAAGCACATTTTTGTTTAAAAAAAGATTCATGTCATATCACTAGTTAAAATTAGTATAACCTACACATACAGATATATTAAAATACATAATGTTTTAATTTCAGTTGTTGCAAAACTCATATATTATATTAGAATAAATGAACTGCTGCGTATTGAATGGTCAAATATTTTTTTTGCGATATATTCCGTAAGGCAACATCGCAATATCTTTCCCCAGGGGAATAAAAGTTTTTTATTAAAAACCGCGGTAGTGTCCATAATACTCGCTGATAAAAAATGAAGACGTGTGGCCACTGTAGTAGTAGGTCACACATGTGTACGTATGTGATTAATGTTTCACAATCCTCTTTTAAGTTGGTAATATGAATGTGAGATTTTTGCGCACTTCTACACTGAAAATATTAAGCCAAAAATGAACTTTAATGAGTTTTATCAGATTTGCCGAAGTAGAACGAGGACGCGGTAGTCTCCGGAGTATTGTGCGCTTCTAGTTCTCTCAAATAAATTGAAGTTTACAAATGTAATACCTAAATGTAGCTGAAGTTCAAATCGTGGGATTAGATAAAATTTACCCAAGTTATAATATAGATACGTAACATTACTAATCTACGAGTAGTTTATTAAATAAAAATAATTCCACTAATTTATTTTTAACTTGTAGACATGTCTATTTTATTTTGTCAAAGTAATTGTTCTTTACCGTAACAATTTGTTTTCCTTTTAAAGGTTTGATTTACAGTGAACAAATTATAATATAAGCTAATCCGCCAGTTTTGCTTTTATTGTACGTCATAAAAATACAGGCATATCTTACTACGCTTAGATTTGATCATCGCTCTGTTTGAATTGAAATCATAAAAGTTGTTCCCGTCTATTAATCCATGGCGCAAAGCAGGGCACGAGGCGCGGGTGGGCAACGCCGATCAAACAGGCTGGGGAATCAATATGGCCGCCGCCCAGCTGATCCGTGACCTCTACGCCCCGCACTTCACCTCGCATTGGCCGCTAAGCGCCCTGCTCCCCGCTGCTACGTCGCTTTGCCTGAAAATTTGGCGCTTCCCTAACATTTTTCAAACAAAAATTCTAAAATGGCTATTAGGGTATTTTTATAAAAAAAATCTTTTTTCGAATTCAGTCTTTTATTTATTAATTAGCGGTACGTTTTCAACACATTTGAATATTTGTCGTCGTCATGCTACCATTATAATTTGAAATCTCCTTAATCTTTTAGTTTTGTCTATGACATTTATGTATAGTTTACATTAAAGGCAGGAAAAAAAGGACATGTTTTGATTCAATGAATAAATAACATATAAAATTTGTATGTCGGCTATACATTTGTAATTTTTTCATTCAATTGCGATAAAATACGAACGAGAGCTTATGTACAATGTGAGCAAGATGTACTAGGTATCAGGTAGCTAGCTAGCTTCGTGGCTGATCCCCATAGCCTGGACTTCAGTTAGTAGGGCGACAACTGCCCCGTTCATTCGCTGCCAGTACAGAAGCTCGCATATTTGGCGTCCTTGGACGTCTTCAAGTTGTCTCTAGGTATGGCTATGAGTAATTGGACACGTCCATTCATAGTCGGGCACGTCGCTCTTCCTCGATCCGCTTGGGGGCCAGCCTGTGTCTAGTAGGATGGTGATTTGTTATTTACGGTTAACAAATATAATTCTTAGGTAGTTTAATGTCAGTTCATGTGTTTACGGTGTATGCGAACGCTAACACTTTTTATATTGAAGTAACATTGGAATGCATGGCAGGTATCAGTTACTAACATATAACGTTTATATTAAGGACTCAATGAAAATATTTAAAATAAATATAAAACCTTATTAAATCATTATTGTTTGTAGTCCATATATGTTATGTACCACTTTTGGGCAAAGCAGAAGTTGGGTACATTGCGTTTCCATTTCTGGAGGAGACATTTAACAGGGCATCCTCAGACTCAGAATAAATGCTTGTAGGACATAAATGTCTTATATTTATTCAAATGCAAAAATCTAACCGAGAAAATTGCTTAAGTTGAATTTGATATGTTATTTTTTAATAAATAAAATTGTAAACCTGTGTAACGAGTTTATGGCTTTAATCTGTTAATTTTAAAAATTGCGGTTAATTAAAAGTTATGAGCGAAAAGTTCGGGGGCTGCATTCCGCCATTATGCTACGCTCCATTACGCAGGTAAAACTTCTACACGATTTAATGCCACTCAATAATTAAACGATTAAATAATAATGAAATGTTATGGGATCATATTAAACAGTTTATTTTCATCGTCCGAACAAATTTGATTGTCGTTAATCCGATCACCTCTGGAATTTGCTTTCCTGCTTACGTAGGTGAATGTCTCGAAAAATTGAGTCAAACAAATATTTTTATTATACAGTTCGTCTACAATTATGAGTAGGAAGCGATTAGAAACTAATAAATTAGATTTCAAATAGATGCTAAAGTAATTCGAAAATATGATATAACATATAATAGCTATAATACAAGACTGTCTACTGAAAAAGAATAGAAACAAATTTTCTTTTTACGCTCATTATGATGTTTAAATTGTTTTTTTTTACCTCAGATTATTTATATGATTTTGTTTATAAATTATTTACATTAAATAACAGCAATTATGTTAACTCGATATCGAACTATTAATGTATAACTCGATGGTTGAAATGTTCATCACGATACGGGGCTTACAGTCGCACGTACGTAGGTTCAAGTCATATCCAACTCGTGTTCTATATATATATATATATATATATATATATATATATATATATATATATATATATATATATATATATATATATATATATATATATATATATATATATATATATATATATATATATATATATATATATATATATATATATATATATATATATATATATATATATATATATATATATATATATATATATATATATATATATATATATATATATATATATATATATATATATATAAAAGTTTGTTGTATTTAAATAAAGAACGATACAATAAATTGCTGCACTGTAACTACTACAAACTAAATTCAACAACAATGGAAAGACTTACCCTAAATTTCCTTTAACACTTGACTTAAAGCAAAGTTCACGAAATCGCCTGCGGGCATTCGTGACGTAGGGGAGCGCTGCCTTTCCTCGCGCTGCATTGTTAGTCATCGCAAATGCTACAGGGCATTTGGGAGAAGCGCCCTTAGCGTGCAGTAGTGTCTTTGAAGTTTGTCAATTTTACGCTTGATGTGTTTTATAATTTGATATATTAAGGTTATCTTTGAAAAAATAAATTATACTAAACCTAAATTATTTTTATGTCCATTTTGACTTTATTACTTATAAATAATGGTAACAGCATAGCAAATTATTTTTTCCAATTTCTTTGATACTGGCCACGTGGTAATGAGTTTTAAGCAAAACCATTTAGTGTCGCATCTCATAAATATATAAAAACTATTGCAACAAAAAAAATTATTAAAGTAATTAAATAAATTTTATTTTATTTAAAAAAATATGTTTGGTGTAATTTAGAACCCAAGATAATCTTTCTTCAGGACTGACTGTTTTTGACGTAAACTGATGCTTCCTAGGAAAGCAGGTAATGACTATTTATGAGACATTATTATATACACTTCTTCCATAAAAACACCTACTATCTTTCTTTTTATTACCAAATATTGCTACTGCCCTAAGATTAATCTTTGGACAATATAGAAAATAGAATTGTTCGCACTTTTAAATTTCATTATTCTTTTGCTGCTTGTTCACTACTGAACATGTATTTGTAATAACTGGGGAGGACTGACCTGCTATCAACAGGTGATTGGCTACCGTAAAGCCAAAATCGGATTCCAATAATGTTACTAGAATCTTGTATAAAAGCAGAAAGATTGTTAAGTAGGCAGAATTGTGTGCAGTTAGAAATACAATAAAAATATAATTAGTCTAACTATAACATATTTGCCTACTAATCTAACGTAAATATGCGTATTACGTATGAGTATTATGAAATAAGACGAAAAAATCTTCACAGTTGTTTATCATTCATAAGTAACATAACATTTGAAACCATTGATAAAAACAATAATATCACGTTTAGTATCTTGCTTAATTGACTTTTTGAATGAAATTGGCATATGCTCATCGTTTTCATTCAATGGCAAGAATGTTTTTAAAAACGATGTTGATGCATAGTAAGTGGATGCCAATAGTGAGTCTTTGACGTCGCTGTGATTCACAGGTTTCCCAAAGGTATTGCTATGTTTCGTATATGTTTAAACAATTGCTTTCAGTAATCATTTATATTTGTTTTCAATTCAATTAATCATTTTAACTACTGCGAAAATGTTACTTCTATCACAAAGGCTTAGCTCTTTAAAAATCTTCAGCTAAATCAAATTTATAATAACAATTATCTAATACAATAAAATTGTAGTTTTATAGGTTCAACATGGAAAATGTAATTAAGAAAATGTTTTGAAATAATGACCGAATATATACCGGTCATTTTAACTAGACACTCTGTACTGAATGACAATATTGTGAAGTAACTTGCATTTCGGAGAATACTTTTGAAAGTATTATATATAAATATAATACTTAGAAAGTATTATATATAAATAAATACTAAGAGAATACTTTTGAAAGTATTATATATATAATACTTTTAATTTTGAAAGGCACGGTTGACTCAATCAAGGTTGGACCTACAGTTTCATTAGCCGCGAACTGACGGCAGCGTTAATGGTACGAGGTTCTGCGATCGTCACCCGCCTACGATGAACCGCGTCTTAGGGAAGGCATATGTATGTGCAGCAGTAGACTGCCGTAGGCTATTGAATATGAAAATGAAAACTGTATAATATCATGTAAGATTTGGTCACTTTATGTAATAATTAAACAAAACAATGTTACAAAATAGGAATAATACCTAAATAATACTAAAACAGGAATAATATCATTAAAAATGAAATGAGACATAAAACAATGACACCAGTACATGCATTCAGTTGAATGAAAAGTGGTAGCCGAGCAACAATTAAAACTACTAACCTGTTTCAACAGCTACACTCTTTTGAAAAAAGTAAAAAGCATTCTTTAATTTTGTAACTTGTGAATCTCGGCGGACACACTACGATATTTGTTTTATGTTTTATCTTTACCTTAGAAATGTTCTTTTATAAATAAGTGAATAGTAGGCGTTTAATTGCATATACATAGAGGTTTATTTAGTTCAAGTGAGAACAACAGCTTATTCCAAGATACATTATTATATAAGACAGTTGTATAACAATAAAGCCAGCTCTCTCATAAAATATGCTAACAATAAGTTAAAAGCAGCACGTTAAAAATTAAACAGTGTAAAAGACAAAATAAAATCAATATAATAGAGAAAATAAGAAAAATCAGTAACGAATTATCATTAAATGTTAGCTTTGGTATTTAAGCAAATTGTTTATCTATGCACATGGACGCGTTTGTGTATGTGTGTTTTATGTAAAAGTATTTATAAGTAAAAGCAATAGTGCTTTAGCAATAGTGTTTATAAGTAAGCAATCGAAGCCGCTGTATAAAAATAATAGTTTTCTTTCCTTGGCTAGCCCAGAAAAAAATTCTAGACTATATTAAACATTGTACGGAATTAATGTGTAGAACGGTGAAAAAAAAAATTCTTCGCGTTCCATAGCCAGCAAGTTACATCACTTTACTTTTGAAAAGAACGTTATAAGCAAGGGAAGCTCTCATGTTCCGTAATAACTGTGAAGTTCTCTCGAGATTGTTCCACAATGCGCGGAGACGAGGCCGGATTACTTTTCAAACAACTCGAAAACTTGAAATCCATAAAATTCACCTTTTTGATCGCTCAAGGCTTCAGTTATGAGACGTAACGTTTGTTGAAACTGGAGAAATTTAGTATGCAATCGGTCGTACAATAAATATAGTTTGATTGGAAAATACACTTCAACTTTGTAAATATTTTTATTTATATAAATACTATTATGATATCAGATTAATAATATATATAAATATATATATATATATATATATATATATATATATATATATATATATATATATATATATATATATATATATATCTCCGCCAATCCACGGTCTGCCATGCCAATGGATGCGTGGCTAGGGGCGAGCTTAGTCGCAAGCATGCCTACCGTCCCGGGATCGGGCTCCCGCGGGTACTATGGTGCCTTACCTCAGAATGCGGGGTTCTTCTGGGGCTGACCTCCATCTTCCCTTGCGGTTCGTGGGATTTACTAAGATTAATTTTAATAAACCTAATTTGTTGAAAAATGATGGCGACGCGGTTCGCCACCCGTCACGTCCTGATTCCCACGAGGGCGAAAAGCGACTAATGGAGAGCCATTTCGCTGCGATGAATGGAATGGAAGAAGAGAAATGGAAGAATGGATGAGTGTGGAGGAAGAGGGAAGGTTGTGCCAGGATCGTAGCGGATGGAGCTCTGTGGTCTCTGCTAACCCCTGTGGGGGATAGGCGTGAATATATAAAAAATTTGTATATCATATTTATATTAAGTAAAAATACTCTGCTCATAATTCATGGTTGTGTCACAATTCTCAATTCACATTCACAACAAAATGCTGTAGGGGTAAAATGATTTGTTTTTAGGGGTGTGTGCACTTTTTTCTAGTCTCTGTCTTTGCAACTTTAGTGCATTGAGGGACAGAGGGCTAGACAGGAACCGTGTGAATAAAATATAGAAATAAAATCCTATATCATTCACGTAGTTATTCATTGTGAAATATAAAGTTGGTTTTTAAAAAAATAATAAAACAAAGAAAGCATTTTGTATAAAAGCATCTTATAAATGAGTGAGACCGTAGAAGCGGCCGCCGGAGCCAGCCGTAGCCGTAGCAGCACAATCCGCTTGACCCAAAAACCCGGCGGAGTGGCGCGGCCCGCAACGATCGCGTCGATAGGCCGCGACTTCAGCGTCCGCACGCTTTGTTATCGATACTAATAATCTGCATTCACTACTCGCTACGGAACAACCTTCTTCGTTAGCGAGATATTCCTACTACACACTGTACAGTATTTTGTTGACTGTAAACAATTTCTACTACAATTATTTACACTTTATAAAACTATTAAAATATAATTACATTGGACTGCAGTGATTAAGAGTAAGGTACGAGTGTAATAATAATAATAGTAATTCTTTATTTGTATAATGTGAGGTGTAACAAGATAAGAAAAAAGACTTATAAAAGCTCCATCACATTGCCACTAATGGCGTACAAATTTCTTTAATTATTACATACTATTAAAAATAACAAAAACAATTATTACAGATCTAAATACATAACTAAACTATTATATTGTCATTGAAAATTATAATTTATTATTACATTTATATATCACTTATAATGAGCTCTTCTTTATATGCTAGGGAACTGCATTGGATTTTAGGAATCGTACAATTTATTACACACGTACAATTTATTACTTATATTAAGCACGATGCTTTGGTTAATGAAATTTACGTAAGGAATTCTATATAGTAAGGTCTATTGTTGAGGAAATATCCTTATTATCGTCGCGCCATCTAGCCTGAGGGGACGATTTTCAATATCAGAAAATATGAAGTCTACGACTTCTATGGCTTTATGTCTATTATTTATATTTATTTTTTATTATTTATATTTGTTTTTATGTCTATTATTTTTATTTTATTTATTACTATTTTTTTTAGTTTTATGGCTCCATGGTTTTCGATTGGTCTGATAGGGCAGAGAGGTCGCAATTCGTTTCCACTTGAGTCGTACGTTTGAAATTAGCATTAGACTATTGGCTTATTATTAGAGATATTATTTGAAGTTTAGTTATATATAGATAGATATATTCTTTATTGTAACACTAAAAATAAAGTTATACAATTTTTGATTGTAATATTTACATATAAAAGGCGGTCTTATCGCTAATAGCGCAGACATCCGTAGGATGGACACAATGTTAAACAGACATTTTGATGTAGGTTGCATTAGGATGCTAGAAAAAAAAATTATCTTCAGACTCTTAAATGGTGGCCACACTAGCGGCCGCAAAACTTTTTTTTCCGCTTCTATTCCCTTTGTCTTAGAAAATCAGAGTAGAAGCGACTCTTGAAGATCTACCCAAAAATTTTCACACTATAGTAAATACAAAACGCCTTACTGTGAAAGTCGGCTCATGAAAGTCAGGTGTAGCTTTGAGTAAAACTTTAAAGTTAAGTAGTCGACCTCGTTAGTGTCCGGGATATTGTTAGAGATGAAAAAATCGTCTTTTATACTTGGTTTTAGTCTCTTTATAGCTATAAAAATCAGGCGGTTGGTTTATGTTGAGATCTAATAACTTCCGATTACATTCATGACAATTCAGTTTTAGAATCGAGATATATGTAGATACCAGTACAAACAATGACAGATCCACCCCTCTTTAGCTCGTCGTGACATAATTTTTTTTATATCAAGAAATTTATAATATCTTAATAGCATGCCAATATTGCTTGAAATCATCGGATCCATCTAGACTTAAACTTTTTTCGTCACTAAAAACCACGTGATGCCAAATATTTGAATTATATATATACTTTTCTGCAAATAAAATTCGAGACGCAATTTGATGTTGTTTCAATTGCAGTTTTATCAAACATTATGATACGTATAGTGTACAGATGTTACTGCTCTTTTTCTCACAAAAATATCAGGATAAGTTAAATTCACGCACCGAAATGGATTACGATGCTCTTGTTTTGGAAATTTTTCTCTTATCGTGCATCTATTGTAAAATATGAAGGTCGCTCTGCTTGTTTTTTTTTCATAGTTTTCATAAGTCTGTTTCAAAAAGTTTCTCACTGCACTCTGAGATTTATAAATTGCACTTGCTATCTTTGTTTGCGTGTTTCCACGTTGTCTTAAATCTTTTTTTCAAATAACTCTTAATTTTTTTACCAGGAGGCATAATGAAGTCAAACAAAATTAATGGCCAATATATTAAAATGAAGTTGATTAAGTTTAACTGAATCTAAAATGATACCGAAGAAGACACGATGTTATTTTAACAGTTTTCGATAGCGTCTAAGTTTATAAATCGTCGCAGTTCACACACATTATACATACATTTAAATATTATACAATAGAAATATCTAGAAAGAAAGCAATTATGAATCTATAATAAACTAGCTAACTAATATCTACTAAACTAACAATGTATTGTATAAATGAGATCAGTTTCTAATAACCACCTTAAAATACGATAGTTTGTGAATGCGAGCTCCTTTAATAAATCAGGTGCTACTGTTCTAAATTTGTGCATGAAAACTTTCTGAGAATATCTTTTTCTTTTTTATTATGTTTTTATTCAGAATAATAATTGATGCGATCAGAAGTTTATAAATTAATCATTTCTGAAAATGGATTTGTTGTAAGTTTATATTTGATAATTTAGACGTGGCATACGGTTACGTCCCAGTTCTTCAGTCCACATTGCTTGTGAAACTTTCGCTCACCCATCTGAAACGTGCGGGGTGGGGACGTTGACCTACCCTTCACCCGTCTCACCCCCACATTGATCCTGTAAGTCACTCGAGGTAAATAGCAACGAATATCAACCTTAAATCTTACTAGCCAAAGCTGTTTATCGTTCACCGACGTCGAACCTTTCATTCTAAGTTTATTGGAAAAATTTGTTCTACGGTATTCGCAACTGTATCTCAAGTGGATGGAGTGCGAATTATATCGTGACGGCGTGGGAGAGTAATGGAACATGCTTGAAGGTGCGTGCCTATTTAATTCATGGAACGTATTCTATATTTAACAACGTCCATTTATATTTGGATATTTTATTAAAAAAGAAAATGTATCCCGGATGTGAACTTCAAGCCATTTTCATTTTGAACTAGTGGTAGTTTAATCGATGAAGGCAAGCTCTAATCGATTACAACTTAATATTGTAGTTTCTTTTCTACCTATCATTCGGCTATTGAGCTAAAAGGTATTTCCGAATTGATGCAATGGAACCTTATCTTTTTCTCAAAGGCTGGTAATATTTCAGCAGTGGCTCTAGTATTCCATATGTCTATGGTTGCTTTACAACAGACGACACGGATCGCGTTTGCTTTTTATCCCACCATAAGCATTATTAACTTAAGAGCAATTAACAAGAATTATCGTAATTTATGTAATATTGGTGTAGTCTTCAAGTAAAAGTTTTAATTGCACTTTTTTATTATACAATGCTCTTCTTTTTTTTAGTATAATGTGTAAGGCGAAAGCACATTGTGAAAGGCGACTAGTGTATTTGTTGTAAAAATACAACATATATCATAAACAAGTAATGGCACCAATATAACAGATCTAAAAAGTTTGATATTTGAAATCGATTTTACAATCCGGAGGTTTTAAATTTTCCGCACTTATTCTGCATTGAATTATGGTCTCTTCTATAGTTATAAGGTAGGGTAGCGAGCTAGTGATATTTGTTCACTTGTTTTCTGA
Organism: Baronia brevicornis; assembly: GCA_031353405.1. Taxonomy (NCBI): domain Eukaryota; kingdom Metazoa; phylum Arthropoda; class Insecta; order Lepidoptera; family Papilionidae; genus Baronia; species Baronia brevicornis. The sequence continues at coordinate 42,514 of JASFAT010004192.1, read as the reverse complement.
TCTTAGCAAAATTAAGCTTAGACATTCTGACTTAAATGATTAAATAAGACCCTTAACTTAAAAATTAAACTTTTGTATACCATTACAAATTGTTTATTGGTTAATAATGATGCTTGTGTGATAAAGGATTCAAATATACCTACATAGATATCCCATGTCAAGAATACGTAAATATTTAGAAATAATTAAATAAGGCCCTTAACTTCAAAATTAAACTTTCTTATGACCAGCACAAATTGTTTATTAGTTAATAATGATGATTGTGGGATAAAGGATTTAAATATACCTACATAGATATGTCATGTCAAGAATACGTAAATATTTAGAAATAATTAAATAAAGCCCTTAACTTAAAAATTAAACTTTTGTATGACCAGCACAAATTGTTTATTGGTTAATAATGATGCTTGTGTGATAAAGGATTTAAATATACCTACATAAATATCTCACGTCAAGAATACGTAAATATTTAGAAATAATTAAATTAGGCTCTTAACTTAAAAATTAAACTTTTGTATGACCAGCACAAATTGTTTATTTGTTAATAATGATGCTTGTGGAATAAAGGATTTAGATATACCTATATAGATATCTCAGGTCAAGAATACGTAAATATTTAAAAATGTATACTAACTGCATAGAGGAGTAGTTGAAATACTGTTAAAGACCGTGAGAGTGCAGCTGTGAATCAGTAGCAATGCGCCAATATGCGTCACCTATACAGATACCTTGTTTGCATTGCGGGCTTCTGCGACTCGTTCCTGTTGCCCGCTATACAAGCGAATTATAACTATGTGTGTCTCTCCGGATTACGTTAAAGGATCCTCTTATATATACTATGGTATTCTTATATATCAATATGTATTATACAATAATATCAAAGCGATAATATAATATAAATAAAAATAATAAATAAATATAACCCCAAACTGGGATTAAAAACTCTTGTAATCGAAAGTTTATTATTAATTCGATTAATTTAATTAGTTTATACTGTCATCAGGTTTGAGATTTAATTTATAATTCAATATAAGATTTTACTGTTAGGTAGGTATTTATTATTAAGTTTAAATTTTAAATAATATTTCTTTTAAGTTTGTCTATTTTCGTAATACTATATATTTACAAATAAAACAATACCATAAATTAATAATGATCTCATTTTTTTGGAATCTTGTAGCGCGAGCCGCGGCACTTGCTATCGTTGGCAACATCACCGTGAGTTTTTGCGAGTCCTTCGTAGTTGTTTTCACGTCACGTTCTCCCTTACGCTACAAAATAGATGTTATTAAATTACAAGTGAAAAGGTTGCCTTCGCACTAGCGTTAGCTGCAGTTTTATCGTCGTTCGCTAAACAGGACCCGGGTAGGACAACGTTATATTTGATAAGTATCTTGCGTGTATAATATGTTTTTTTCTGAAAGTTTTTCGTAATTCAATATAAAAAATTTTGTTAATATATGACACTAATGGTACCCTTAACATGATATAATACGATACTATATCCCTTTATCCCATGAGGGCCACGCTCGGAGTTTCTTTGGTGGATAGAATTCGGAACGAAAAAATTCGCCGGAGAACTAGAGTCACTGACGTAGCTCTTCAAATTTACTCTTCAGACTGAAGTGGCAATGGTTGGAGCAGGAACCGCGTCTCGGCAAACGTAGTGCGGAACACTGTTAGATCGAGCGACAATCTGCGCAGGACGGCTGGCATAGACTGAATGCGTATAGCCGAAGATCGGTGCAGTGGACTACCGTGGACTAATTAATATTGATATTAATATCCCTTTATATATAGTTCTTTTAAGTTACACTAAAGTTCTTACAATAGACGTATAACAAATATAATATCACTATCCTAGTTAACTCGTGTGATAATACGCAATTTAAATGAATTTACTAAACGAAAGTCTGTAAATAATAATAAAAAGATACGTGAAATCTGTCAATCTTGATTAAAGGTCGTGGTGGATTGTTTCATTCTTTACTCTAAAATATAATTTTAGCTAGTGGTAGAGCCACGCTGCAGACGAATACTTTGTAAAGAATGGCATATTATTTGTCTGTAGCATGAATGGGCCGGCTCGCCCGGGGAAGTACCATACTCCCGCAGAAATCCGGCGTCTGAGTGGTATCTAAGCTACCGCGCTTTGTACGGTGAACATTCTGAGTTCCGGAGGCCCGACAGCCTACCCTTCCTACTCCCCCTCCGATTCCCACTCCCACTCCCATAATTTCACTTTCCTTTAAGGTCGGCAACGCTTCCGCACTGCCTATGGTGTTGCGGATGTCTATGGGCGGCGTTGATTGCTTTCCAACAGGTGACATGTCTGCTCGTTTGCCTTCCTATGCCATAAAAAAAATATAAGAAGCATGTCAAACGTTTAATTTTGTTACATATATTATGTATATTTCTTGTCAATTGAATAAATTTATGTAATGAGCTTTCACAAAAAATCGAAAATGACAATTATCATTATTGTGATAAGCCGACAGTGCACTGGTGGACTGGATCTCCCCCAAGGAGCGTAACCTAGCCCAATCTTGGGTTACATACGTCCAGTATCTGCCATACGTTCTGCGTAAATTGTTACTCTATCTAGCCAGTGGGCTAAATTGAGCGGCATGTTGATGGACGGCACATTTGCAAAACGCAGTCTCCACTTTAGCACTCATTTGCTTCAAAGGCTGAAAACATATACACCCAATTGCCACTACAGTGTGCTTAGTCAAAGTTTCCTAAAATGATATGTATGCATAAATATAAAAAAAGATCTAATTTTAATTATGAAGATTTTATACTACTAGATTCAATCCTTATATTCTCTTGCTTGCGGGCATAAAACGTTTAATATGTTTATACATGTTTTTATATTAGCTACAATCTAGCAAGCTAACAAGATTATGTAGATTCTGCGCAATAGTTTCTCAATATTATGCTCTTATCTGGTGATTATGGCGGCATCACTGCTCTGCTTTTGTATTAAGCAAAAAGCTTAAATCTCGTATTCGTGATTTTTTTAATTATGTCTCTTAACATTACCACTATGTAATTTTTTTAATTCTCTTTTTATTTTCATATGCTTACAATTATGTATATTGAGTAAATGAAATAGACCACTACGGCCGGCTCAATATATTTAAGCAATACGTTTTTTGTATGGAATTGCCTTATTTACTTTTGAGCCTTCACAACTTAGACGGAAGCATTCTGTGGATAACTACCATGACAACAAAGACTGCAACGAAAAACACGATGAGGAAGACTGCTTTACTCTGAAAATTACGTTCTAAAGATGGCAGGAGAGATACTTTGTTGCGGTGTAGAATGGCAAAAAGATACAAATAAAAATTAGTATTTATAATATTATAACTTCATTTTAAATAATTTTGAATAATGTTAGATAGAATTGGGATTATAAATATGGTAAACTGAAATTACCTGTAATAAACACTTTTGGAATGTAGAAGCTGCAAAAAGACAGTTATTAAGCGTCATTTACTTTGCTTTTTTCTTTTCATCGTAGTGGAGAGTAACTGCAATGTTGTAGGGCCATCGTAGTAAGGAGTCACGTAGGCCGCATGGCAAATAGGCTCGTAGAATTTAAATTTTAAAATACTTTTTTTTTTAAATATTCATTTTAACGTATACTTATGTACAAGATTATGAAACATTTAAGTAATTGAAGTAATTTCGAGAAAAAAGAAATATTTATTATTTTTAAATCTATCTATTACATCTACTATGCAAAAAAAAATGGCGGCTTTGATTTTTCTACATTATTGGTAATAATTTAGTTTTAAAGAGGTTTTAATAGCCAAACTATGTTACTGCTAGTTAATAAAGAGTCTGGGTATAAAAAGTTAATTTGAAATTCGAAGCTTTTGTTTATTTAAAAAAATAATTCCTTTTTTAGTTTGTGACTTTTTACTTACTTTTCGCCGGTTCGTTGTTAGAAGGTTATGAGGCAATTAAAACTAACTGTGTTATTTTTAGTAGAATAATTTATATTTGTTGCATCATCCTATCTTATTGTGACTTAAAACAGATATCTTTGTGTCTACTGTAAAGGCAGAAAAAGCAATAAGGGCTCATAAAATTATAGCGCTGCTGGAACTGGGGTGTAGCCAATGTTACGCCTCACAGCGGTTAAACGTGAGATTTTCAACCGTCCAAAGAACCTGGAGTCGATACTATAAGATGTTAAGGTTGCACACAACCACGAGACGACCGCTCTTTAGTGACTCAGGTGCTCAGGAACCGTACACGCAAACATAGACCTCATAAGAAACCTTGAAAAGTTACGAGCAGCAAAAGTTAGCCCATGGACTAGGAGGAAGAGACTTTTAGCGGCTGATATACGCAGTCAACGACCAGCACAAGCCCCCAAGTTACTCCGTGAGCGCCGGATTGATGACTGTAATTAGTGAAAATGGCATTTACATGAATAATAATGCTCGGGTCCACTGTTCTAATAACGTAAATGCTTACATGCAAGATGTCGGTATTCGTCGTTTGAACTTACCAGCGTTAAGCCCCAACCTTAACCCCATTGAGCACGTCTTATACGTCCTAAAAAGGCAAGTACGATCTGTCCAACCACCTTCACAAAACATCAGGAACAGGTAACACATCCCACAGTACGCCATCACTATTTTTTAAATGTTTTTTTTACTTATTATTTTTTTAATTTTAACTTTAATTATTTAACAATTTTTTTTAATATTTAATATACTCCTTTACATAAAAAAGGTTTGCGAATTATATAGTAATAAAAATAAATTGACATACAGAGAAATAAATGCATAAACTTTCAAAATTTACTCATTTTTAGTAGATAAGGTTTGGAAAAACTTTTCTTTACTTACTTGTCGCTGTTGGAAACCATTATTTTATTCTCGCTTTACTAAACTCATTAACACTAGATTACCCAAGAAGTCATTTTGACTGCGTTTGAAATTTATTTACAAAACCACTTTATTTGTACTGATGCAATTTCTTAGTGTTTTGAGACAGCATACAGATGTACTAACATACTACTGTATGCAAAGCCACAAAATTCTAAGAAATTGTACCATTATAAATATATTTTTTTCAATAAACAAACAGTGTAAATGGCTTGCTGGGCAATCTAGTGTAAATCATCAATTTATAATAATTATACACGGACTAAGATCACCGTAGATGTAAACCTGATAAAACCTACCTTTGAACAGTTCATTTTGCTTTCGTTTGCTGGTTTTAGATTCGTCGCGTTTTAGTATTTGCACGCTTTATATATTGAAGACATGTAATCTATGTATTCTCAATTTATAAATAAAAATGTGTTTCTAAATATATTACTAACCACCCAAATGCTCAACATATTTTATATTCTATATATTGTTATATATAATAGTATATGAAAAGTATCCAAAATTGTTATTTTTCTTCGATTGCGAAGTAATATGAATAAAAGAGAAAACATAAAGAAGATATTTATATATTGTAACAAATCAACAAATATATTATTCCTGTTTCCGTTAAATTATTTTACTAAATTTTTTGTCAAGTTTCATAAAAATTGTCACAATTTGTATGTTATGCTAATAAATTGTATCCGAAATAAGTCATATATTGGCCAAGTGTAAGAATGAAACAAATTTAGACCGTCTTGAACGTAATTCTAACCCTAGGTCTCGTGATGAATAATACTTGGAAACCTTCCTATTTATAAACAGATAATGATTATTAGTGACACTTTTTTATATCATGGTGTTCGTAAAATATATCTCTTCTATTTTGCATTAACGAAAACACACATTAAAAAATAGACCCGGTTTCTGTATCAAGGTAAGGAGTTCTAATTTTTTTTTCTATCTTTGGTCAAATATTTTTTTACAGACGTTTATGCGAGGCGTTGGATTGCTTTTCATTTGGCGACACACTTCCTCATTTACCTTCCAAAAAAAAAGATCTAACAATAGAATTAAGATTGTAAAAGAGGTTTAGTAATGGCTTTGCATAAGTAGGTACGTGGTCGTTTAGGAGAAATTTAAAATCATTGAATTTATTTCAGTAAGAAAATATAAATTTAGGTCCTAAAACAAATAATTGACGTGGAGACTGACTTTTGTCAATTTTCATTAACTTAATAAATTGTTATCGACTATATGTTAGATATCAGATAGTCGATAAATATTATATAATATTTTTATTAAAAATAAATTTGTAGTTATGTTTATTAGAAATCACAAAAATTTAATTGTATGTTAGAAAAATATCACAGAGTATTATTATTTTTATCACAAATGGTATATTAAACAAATTAGAGGATTAGGAATGGTAGCAAATCAAAAGCAATTAATAGATTGTGATCGCCAAGACTGAAGGTTTGGAAAGGCGCATAATGCATTCTGCGTTAATTCTCTGTACTGTTATTTTATATGAAGTCACTGAACTCCAGGTGGTGAAGCCACGAAGCATCTCCCTACGTTTGGCCTTCTGCCACATCTTATTTCGTTTTGATTATCTGATACTGGCTTATTGGCTCTTGAAAATATACGCCAATTATTTTTTTTCTACGAAATATTTCATAATATTATCTGTTATTCTGGTAATGTTGTAATATAAATTCTAATTTTAGTAATGAAAATTAATATATGTGTTACTACTGGGCAATGGCTTCTCCCAACGTACAGGGTTGTTGCTGTCGCTTGAAGGATGAATTGGGGATTTGTGATCAGTTTTGTTCTCTACAGATGCTGCTGTTCATCCACCGGTACTTGCTCCCATTGTCGCTCGTAGGAAGGTCACAAGGAGAAATGGGTTAGACATATATCATACCGAAAATCACACAGCGAAATAAAAATCATTCATAAAATATAAAATACTAGCTTACCCGTCGCGCGTTGTTGTGATCTCAGAAGAAAGGAAATTCAAGGAAACTCGTTATTATTAAATAATAAAAAAATATTGTATCATTTTTATTGTAGTTTCATTGGAAAAATATTTTATTATTTGTGTAGACACGTATGTAGTTAGTAGTATAGTAATTACAGATACCTTCGCGGGAGTGTAGTCAAAATTGTTTTCCCAAAGTTTCATAGCGATCGTAGCGATATTGTAATGCATAAAGGATAAACACATATACATTCGTTTGATATATATGTACAAATATCTATTTTCAAAAAGATAAAAACATCTAAAAGTTACTTAAAATTACGCTATATGTCAAAAATATACGTAAATCGTCATCATGATTGATGTCTTTGATTAAAGATTTCCAAATTAGGTGCAAATGACGCAACAGATATTTTGTAGTCATACGGCTGCAATAATAAGTACAATCGGGGGAAGAATGATGGAAGGGGATCGATCGATGGCTAGCCACGTGCACCGGCGACCCTGCAGCGACCCCCTCCGCACTCTCTTGTTCATCCTCCTCCAACACCCTCTGACTTACTCTGCCCTACAACGTGAGACACGACCACGTGAGCCACAAATCGCTGTCAGTTCGTCTGTTTAGCCTCAAACTATTGTACCATTATTGAGAATTGGAGAACCGATGTAATAACATAAATAAAAGTGTATGTGTCGTGCAATGACAAAAGTAATGCTAAGCTTGAAAAATTATAGAGTTTTAAAGTCAAGCGCCAACATACGCAAACCCATAAAAAAAATATTTATAATTATTTCGGTAAAAAAGGAAGAACACATTTTGTATGTTTAACGATAACCTATGGGTATGTAATAATATGAAGCTACATTTTAGAAAACTTTAGTGGTAATGAAAGAGGTAATGAGAGAAAGAGTGTAATGAACTCGTTGTAGTCTCCTATGACAATGATATTGTTGATTATTAGATACTTCAAATTTTGTTTTTTATATATGTACAGGTCAAGTAATCTAATTCTAAGTTTTCATAAAGCCCGTAAGGATACGTTTATTATATTATAAAGAAAAAAGACGTAAGAATACGTTCTTGTTAAATTCTGAAAAGTGAGAAATTGTATTAAATTATTACAAAATACCATAGAAAAAAAACGACAACGCGCGAAGGCTTGACGACTTTCAACCTCCTGAACAGGCTGGGTTTCGGGGAGGATATGGCACCATAGACCACATCCACACAGTGCGGCAGATTATACAGAAGACTAACGAGTATAATCAGCCCCTGTGCATAGCATTTGTGGACTATGAGAAGGCCTTTGACTCCATCGAGACCTGGGCTGTCATAGATGCCTTGCAGCGGTGCCAGATAGATCATCGATACATCGAGGTGTTGAGATGTCTGCAAAACACCGCTACGATGTCCGTTCGAGTACAGAACAATCAGAAAAAGCAAATCCAGTTGCATCGTGGAGTGAGACAGGGGGATGTCATATCCCCGAAACTGTTCACTAATGCGCTGGAAGATGTCTTCAAATCATTGGACTGGAAAGGACGTGGCATAAACGTAAACGGTGAGCACATCTCACACTTGCGCTTTGCCGATGATATCGTGATCTTGGCAGAATCGCTGCAAGAACTACAAGCAATGCTGAACGGCCTAAATGAGTCCTCCAGACTGGTCGGTCTGGCTATGAATTTGGATAAAACTAAAATAATGGTAAACCAACATATTGAGCCAGAATCGACCATGATCGATGATGAAGTTCTCGAAGTTGTCCAGGAATATGTCTACCTAGGCCAAGTAGTGCGATTAGACGGAGACAACTTCGAGAAAGAAGCCGACAGAAGGATACGGCTGGGCTGGGCAGCGTTCAGGAAATTCTGTCAAGTCTTCTCGTCGCCCATACCACAAAGTCTGAAGACAAAAGTCTTCAACCAGTGCGTCCTGCCCGTACTCTCTTACGGTGCCGAGACGTGGACACTGACAGTCCGTCTCCTCGCCAAGCTCAAAGTCGCTCAGAGAGCTATGGAGAGAGCTATACTCGGGGTTTCTCTGGTGGACAGAATTCGAAATGAAGAAATTCGCCGGAGAACCAGAGTCACCGACATTGCTCTTCAAGTTAGCAGACTGAAGTGGCAATGGGCTGGACACGTTTGTCGGAGAACTGACAATCGTTGGAGTGGACGAGTGCTGGAGTGGAGACCGCGACTCGGCAAACGTAGTGTGGGACGCCCTCCTGCTAGATGGAGCGACGATCTGCGCAAGGCGGCTGGCAGAGACTGGATGCGTGTAGCCGAAGATCGGGCTAGGTGGCGCGCCTTTGGTGAGGTCTTTGTCCAGCAGTGGACTGCCGCGGGCTGATATTGAATATTGAATAGAAAAAAAAACACGTTCAGTTTGTCCTATTATCTGAGAAAATTTCCAAATTTTTTCTATTAGAAGAATTAGTAAAATCCGTTTTAGCCTATTCTTTTAGGTCCTTCCTGTATAATAGGTCAGAAATATAGGTGTTTTAAAACCAAAATATTGCAGCAAAATATTTATAGCAGAACCGTCTTTTCGAGGTAAATCTATTATAGTTTGCCGGGTTGTCAAGTTAGCATCAAGTTACCAATTTTATCGTCGTGTTGAGCTTTGAGAAGTCTGAAAAGTAGTCCAGTGGAGTCGGAGGCATACTGCATGTTTAATGCGTTACAGTAAAGGGCGCACACGCTAATAGTTTGCCATTTATCTCATGATAACAACATGATCATTCAGCGGACACTATTTGTATATATTTTTTCATATGCAACGTTCAATAATATGGCATTTGAAAGCTAGAAATTTATAAACATTACAAACGATGTCAATAACATCTTTTTTGACAATTGTAACTTAATGAAAATATCAAATAAAAGTCGATAAAACAAAGTTTTATAAAAATCTGCTAAAGGTAAATTTTATTAACAAACATCTATAACTATAACAGTTACAGGCTAGTTGGCACTATTTGTGGTATCAAACAAATAGTGTCAAATATTTAATAACGACTATCATGATTTATTTCCTTTTTCTCTTGTCTATTATACATCTGTATAGTGTTACAATCTTCCTGAAGTTAATTATTATGGTTGATATAATTGATTTTAATATAATTGATTTTAATATATTTATAATTAGAAGATAAAAATATTATACCATTAAAATCATTGTCACTTAAAATACTATTGTATCACTCCAATGCTGGACATAATTAAATAATCCCCAAATTTGACAGGCAGATTGAGGGTTGCAGCTGCCTATCTACTGGTATTTGCACCCATATACGTCTCGTACGACATAAAATGGTGTGGTCTTATTTTATGCTCAGAATCAAACAGGAGAATTATCAGATAGTCCATTTAAAATGATGAACTCAATCAATCGGGGACGTCCACACCTCGCGCAGGAGTGTGGGATCCAGCCTCGGGGATAAACCGCACTGCTCGTGCAGCAACTCAATGGGGCAAACCCCCCCCCGGTCCTGGGTGCCGCTGTTCCTAGCGGATTTTGGGCGTCCTTTAACGACTTCGCGTCGTTGCGATATGGCTGAACCTATTCCTACGTTGGGAGCCAGGCGGCGACAGAAGGATTTCGCGTGGGAGCGGATGTCCCTCAGATGGGCGAGCGTGAAGGGGAGCAAAATTTTTAAGGTGTGGGTATGGTCCATTGTCGGCTCAGTCGAACATCTTCCGAGCCAATCGGAACCTGATGCTCTCCATCCTGAGGTCCCGCTATTACGATGAACTGTTAGTTGTTCGATGAATTGTGGGCTATATTATCGAAATATTTAACTCGGAGTGAACTCGCCTTGATGAAGTGCTCAGTATTGTTCGGTGACAGCTGCTCAGGAGCATTTGTAATATCTACGACGCATCATTAATCTCACTGTTTATTTCCGCTGTCAAAACCGTTCCGCGCTGCGTGGAGGGAGTATGTCTGCAAATAATTATTATTTAAATTTAATTGTTATACCATGATTCACAAGAAATAGGATAATAATAAATTGTAATTAAATTAATTCGTATTTGTTATTTGTTCGTAAACTTTCTTACTCCTGATTATAATATTAGCCGTGATTTAGTGTCTGTAGTATGTGTACAACATCGGCTTTATGGGGGGCGTTCGCCCAGGGCGCCGGGGCCCAGGGGCGCCACGCGGAACAATGAACAAACAAATGGATTGAAGTCACAGTACGTAAATGTGTGTATTACTAAAACAGTAATTTAGAAAAAAATATTTATACGTTTGGATTTTTATAGATGCCTAAAAATGTTATTGAAAAAAGCTATAAAATTAAATTTTAGCTGTTTGTTTTTACTTATTTTCCGTTAAATGTTTCGTTTCGTTTGTTCCTTGTTATTGTACGTTTTATCCGTATATAAAGTAAGGCATTAAATTGAAACGGTTCCCAATGCGAAAACTTTTTTATCATAATACATATTATTAAGTAATAAAGGGTTCCAAATAAGTTGTTTTTCTCGCCCGGAGGTCCCGCATGGTTAAGTGTCTATCCTAAATTTCTACGATTATAGAGATTAAAAAAAAACAAAGTGAAGTAAATTTATAATATATGCTTTAATTTAAAATATTTAATGTTTAATTAACGGCTATCTATGGGTGGCGTGGATTGCTTTCCATAAGGTGACACATCAGCTCTTTTGCCATCCTGTTTCATAAAAAAACATATTTTAGGAGTCTACTGATTTGCAGTAGACTGCCAGGGTAATTTCCCACTCCATAATTTCCCATCCCACTCACTATACATGGAAAGCTAGCTTGAAGCTCTGAGTGTAACTGAATGTAATAGCCAGCATCAAATTCCAGAAGGTTGCTTAACCTTAATATTAATATAAAACATATAATATATATATATACATATATAGATATAAAGGCAGTCCTACGGGTGTTAGCAAAGTAAAAAGGTAGGTAGTAAACTTGTGACATGTTATTAAAAACTAAGTCTTCATTCCCATAAGAATTTCAATAACATATTTGTTATGATAATAATTCTTTTTTTTTTAATAATAATTTAATTCATCACAATTTATATTTCTAGTTCGTATATTTCATCAGATATTAGATTGGTAGCTATTGAAACATTTAAAGCGCTATTTGATGTTTATGAAATTATGAAATTGAAGGTAGAACTGAATGTTGTCTCGAAATAATTATATGGTTTCAGTAATAAATTGCGTCGCGGAATACTTTGAGGGGAAATTTTAATAAAGCTCGCATAAAATTCTGGTGATGATCGCCCATGAGATGTTCGTAAAGAATACATTCGTGCGTTCACTTCTGTTGATAATTAATTCAGGGGCTCTCATTCTGAATGATACTTTTGAGACTACATTTCAATCTCTGATGTATTTTAATGTATACAGTGTAGCTTGTGCTTGTCGCTCTTCAGGTACTAGGATTTGGTATTTGGAGAGGTTGGATTTGGTAATATATAGAATTATCCCAGTATTTATATAAAAATTTTGCAGTATATATATATATATATATATATATATATATATATATATATATATATATATATATATATATATATATATATATATATATGTGTGTGTGTGTGTGTGTGCGTGTGTCACCTGAAAGCAAACAACGCCACCCATAGATATCCGCAGGGCAGAAGCGTGAGAGAGAGAAGGAAAGTGTCACTATGGGAGGGGGAGGGTTGGGCCTCCGGAACTCAACAGCTCACCGGATGAGCGGCAGCTAAGCTACCACTCAGAGGCCGGTTTTCTGAGGGAGTGTGGTACTTCCCCGGGCAAGGCGGCCCATTCATGCTACAGACGAATAATATGCCATTCTTGACAAAGTGTTTGCCTGCAGCGTGGCTCTACCACTGGGGAAATGATGATTCTGATCAAACGTTTTAATAATAATACTCAAAACACTAAAAGTATTGTTTGATATTATAATAATTAGATATCATTTTTAATGTATTTACAAAACAGTGATATTTGATTACATTGAAATGTATACTAATTCAATAATATCAACTGGATATTCTCAGGTAACTAATTGCAGAGCAGGTTGAGACTTCGACAGCAAGATCCGGCGCACGACACCTTCCCGTGCATTATTCTATTCAGAGTAGCGTTTCTCGTGGATAGCTTGCAATCCAAGTAGATAGGCGACGCAAATTTCCCTTTCGTTGAAATGTTTAAACTAGTACGAGTATATTATTATGAAACACGTTTCTAATGTATATGATAACATATTTTTAGCTGTGACGATGTAGGGAACACATTTAAATGTATTGAAGAAATTGGAAATGGATTAGAGCTGAAATTGATGTGTCACTACTTAATATAAACGGTATTTTTTTTTCTTTTAGGGTATAGGAAGGCAAACGAGCAGGCGTGTCACCTCATGGAAAGCAATCAACGCCTCTCATAGACATCCGCAGCACCATAGGCAGTGCGAAAGCGTTGCGGACCTTTAAGAAAAGTGTCATTATGGGAGTGGGAGAGGGAGAGGGAGGGTGTTAGGCCTCTAAAACTTAGCCGCTCCGTACAAGGCGCGGTAGCTAAGCTACCACTTAGACGCCAGTTTTCTGCGGGAATGTGGTACTTCCCCGGGCGAGTCGTCCCATTCATACTACAGACAAATATTATCCCATTCTTGACAAAGTATTCGTCTGCAGCGTGGCTCTACCACCACTGTAATACGATTAGGCTTTAAAAAAGATTAGACCTTGAGTTACAATGCATTTTTGTATTTTATTAAATAAGACGGAGACGTTTTTTGTACATATATTCGTTAATCAAATTATAATATGTATACAAATTATTGTAATTGATACCGGCCATATAGTATGTATAATTATTTTTCACAAAATATTTATTTCGAATAATAACTATTTGCTCAACTGTAATGAAAACATTCTCTATAGCTATCTAGCTTTGGCGACAAGGAATCGGTAAACAATGTGCGACCTTCCCCAGTCAGGTGAACCAATGACCTAGTTAAGGAAACTGCCCTTTAGGGTTGCCTGCTTAAATGTAAATACAGAATGCACGGTTTGTTTGCGCGAAAATATGGTTATATATATATATATGAATTATAATGTCCTAGCAATTTTACGCCTGATAAGTTTTCATTTTTTATGCCATCAGAGCCAATTCGGCTGCTGTGATCTCTCCTGAGCAATTTTAGTAATGTTATATATGCAGGATATACGTATAATTAAGCGTCTTAAGTGTGTGTATAAATACAGAAGCAATTTTCTCGGCTGAATTCTCCCTTATCACCTCAAACTACTTTGACTAGAAGAGAGTTCAGCTATACTATCTTGAAGATACAATGGACATACATACACAAGGTATACACAGGGAACTGAAAATGATTTTTTAGTTTTAAAACCAAATTTTTGTTTCAACCACGAATTGCGTTTACAATCTTGTTGTGGGCTTTATTGATAATAATGATGATGGATAATAAATATTGTTCATCTAATTAATTGCCTCTTATAATTGTAACCAATAATTTACTGAGATCTGTCTATGACCAACAAGTTTTGTAAGTGATTTTAACGCTGACGGTTTAATCTATTGTTGAACAATAATATTATATTCTTCAAATTGTTATAATATAAGAAATATTTTTAATTTGTTCTAAAGAATTATATTAATGTGTACAGGATAACTTAAGAAACATTGTGTCTTTTTTATCGGATTGGAGGGCAAACGAGCAAGCGTGTCTGTCTGATGGAAAGCAATCAACGCCGTCCATAGAAAACCGCGACATCGCAGGAGTCGCAGAAGCGTTGCCGGCCTTTTAGGTATGTGTGTGTAGGCTTGTTTTTGAAGGTGCCAATGTTGTATCGGTTCGGAAAGACCACCGAAGGTAGCTGGTTCCATAGAGCGGTGGTGCGTGGAAAGAAGTTTCGAGAGGAACGCACCGTAGTAAATCGCGAATCATCCAGATGGTGGGGACTAAACTTTTCTTTACGGCAAGTTGTGCGGTTGTGGAATTCGGCGGCGGGAATTATTCCAAACAATTCCTCGGAGCACTCCCCATGATAAAAGCGGTAAAAAGTGCTGAGATAGAGACATCTCTCCGCAGCGCTACAAAATCAAGCCTATCAGTGAGATTCTTGGACATCGTGTCTCTTACTGGATGCGTGCAGTCGAAGAACGGATCCAACATCAAGATGATACGAACAGAAGTACTGAAGATGCACATGTTATTTGCTCAGGCTCTGTCCCGTGCGCATTTCCTGTTTACCTGTAAATATGTTTGTTCTAGTTCCATTTCTACATCTTCCTTAACTCCCGTAATACATGTGGACTGTCAAAAGTTTTAATGTTTTTCTGCTGAATTCCAACAGAAAAACACACATTATTAATTTTCTGTTATTCTTTTTCTTGTCGCGGATCTTAGCTATGTAAAACTTTTGACTGTCCACATAGTGATGGATTTCCGCAAAATAACGCTAATAAACTGACTCCATTAATAACCCCGTAATACATCTATCAGTCAATCGTTAAAGTTTCGTCCGTTGCTAAACGCTTTACAGCGCGTGTGGTAATGTACTTATAAGGGGTGGTTATTTCGATATTTGACTGCAGATTATTAAGAAAGTCTAGATGACACATAAAGGAAATAATTAACAAACTTGATAACAGGTGTACAAGAGTATCAATGTGAACGGAATCGTTTTAATATAAATGGATACAAATCGCGAGTATTTGTTTAAAACGGCTTATCCTAGTTCCGCTACACGAGCGGACGCAGCACGTTACGGAAACGTCTGATCAACGCGCCCGGGATAAAGCGATAAGAGGATTAGTCCCGGCCGCAGGCCTGCTTGTTTGCCTACTGTTTATTTCATTACTTTCTTTTTTTATTCATACCTTCCTGTTTTTACATTACGTTTCTTGAAATTTTAATTTGCATTAAATGTTCAAAATCGTGATATATGAATAATGTTAACTAACACCTGTAATGTAGGTACTTAATTTAAATAAGTAATAAAAATGCCGTAAAGGGGATAAGGTAGGTCATTTTTTAATAATTCACTGAACCATCATTATGTGTTTCAGTTGTGATTTCAGCAACACTACATCAGCTGGTATTCTAGTAGGTACATCTCACGGCCGAATTTTGTTTACATTTCTTATCATTTAAAACATATCCAATTAATTTCTCGGGTTGATTTTTTCAATATTTTAAAAAAAACTACATACGTATGTATCACTCTAACAATACTCATGAGAGACTATTACATGCATCAAATATTCATTATTTTCTGACGGATGAAAAATGTCATAAGAACAGATAAAGTTTGGTATGAGGAATGGGGAGATAGCTCGATCGGTCAAGTGCTAGACGCTAACAGAATGTCGGAGTTAATTGTTAGCATTTTTATGTAACCATGTTTCGTAGAATAGGATTCATACAGGGATCGGGAGGGCCAAGCCGTTTGTTTACTTTACTTTATTTTCATATTCCCCTTTCCAATATTGATTTCTTATCCTATGCATAGATAATTTGTTTACAGTATGCTTGTTAAACGGTGGTCATATTTTCCAGCGTACTGACAGCCGTTGGGGTATAGTAGTATATCATTTTTTCCTCTTAACGCAATAAATTCTTATTGCACAATGGATGACTGGTAGACAAATAAAAAACTACTAGACATTAGATTCACACTTTATTATCTTTACTTTTACGTTAAATTGAATGGGAAATTAAAAGCATCCAGTATCCATAACAGTTGATTGTAAATTCCTGGTGCGGTTTATGGGAAATTTACGATAGAGTTCAGTCAATGTCAAATTTCTAAAAAACACCCCCGTATTCAAACAGCTTCGTCACTTTTTATAACATTCACGAAAATAATGGCTGCTGTTATTATTATTATATCTTTTGGAGGTGTACTGAAAATAGATGTTAATTTTTAAACTACTAGCACAAACGATTAGCAAAAATTTGATATTAATAGAATTCTTTTGAATTATTTCCACTAAGCTAATATTGTTTTTATTAGGACATATCACAGGTACATCGACAGTCCAATGGAAGGTAGGAACTTACAATCACATATCGTAAGTGCATTCTTTAACATTGAGCTTTTGCTGTTTGCTTATTCCAAATTTAATTCCCAACGTAGACAGTTCTATTTACTTTCTTATCTATTTTTTTTATGGGATAGGAAGGCAAACGAGCAGGCGTGTTACCTGATGGAAAGTAAACAACACCGTTAATACACTTGCGCAGTACCATAGGCTGTGCGAAAGTGTTGTCGATCTTTAAGGAAAGTGTCATTCATTATGGGAGTAAGAATGGGAGGGGGCAGGGTATTGGGCTTACGGAACTCGGCCGCTCACCGTACGAAGCGCGGTAGGTAAGCTACCACTCAGACGTCGGTTTCCTGCGGGAGTGTGGTACTTTCTCGGGGGAGTCGGTCCATTCATGCTACAGAGAAATATTATGCCATTCTTGACAAAGTATTCGTGTGCAACGTGGCTCTACTACTACTTAAATATCTAAATAAATATTTGATCCAGAATATATATCTTATTTTAACCTAATTGAATTAATCATATAGGTACCGCCTTCGGAATCATATAGGTACCGGCCTTCGGAATAAATAGTTGCAGTTTCGATTCCCGCATCTGGATAAGTATATGTATGGCTTAAAGGCGTAATTATTTTGAGTCTGGTACCGTGCCTAGCTGTGTAATATATGTGCACTGTGACAAAATGTCACTGAAAATAATAGAAGGGAAGTTGAGAAAGGGATGATGCTGGATGATTAGATGGTTTAGGCACATAGAGAGAATGGATGAAAGACGACTGGCAGAAGAAATATACGTTGCGAAGGTGGATGGAAGGGTTGATAGGGGAAGACCACGGAAAACATACCTTGATCATATTGCTGAAGTTTTTAAGAAAGGCTAAGAGTAAGAAAGGTAAGAGTTTTCAAGAGTGCCTTTAACCGGCGGGCTTGCATGAGGAGAGTAATGAGTGTGGAGGAAGTAAGGAAAGTATGTCGAGATCGTAGCAGATGGAGATCTGTGGTTTCTGCCTACCCCCACGGGAGACAGACGTGACGATATGTATGTGTGTAATAATAGAAATTGTATTTTTGCAAATTTAAAAATGATAACAAATGGCAATAATACCATAAATCATCCATTATTGTTTCTCAAAAATACAAGTTATTAGGAGGGAGTGAGATATGGGCTACGTATAATACATTGCGATAGGAGGCCAGGTCGCGGTCTGATTTGATCAGCGTGACGCAGCTTTTCTCCGGCCGGTTCTCATCCATCAACCAGATATTATCTACTATACACTTAACTGAAAATCCTAGGCTATTGAGTAGACATGATGTTATAATATATGGCTGATTGAATATGATTCATATAAAAATCGTATTAAGTAGGTCACTGATTCCTACTATCTGTTGCTAGCAACACTGATGTTATTAACTTGATTAATTTGTAATCAACGTAAGGTTGGTAGTAATGTAATAAAACGAAGAGACACGCGACATAGATGTTGTTACATATGTATATAATAACTAATTATGAAAATATACGTGAAGTTAAAAGACGATAAAAAGACACCACGCTGTACTGCCAATTGAAATGTTTCAATTCACCAACTCAGTACAGTCCACTCAAGTTTCCAACGCTATCCTATCCATGTATATATTGGTATGTGTATATGTATAATTATTGTGATAATTATATAATTTTACAAGTACTGGTTTATATTTTATTTAGACGAGGAATAATATGTTTCCGTTGAAGAAGTTCCATTTATTTTTATTATATTATATAGTTTTGTAATTCATTTTATTACATACTATTATGTAAGTATAAGAGTGTTAATTTTGCCACTGAACCATTAAAATATATCTCAGTGGGTACAATTATAGAGCCCAGGTCAGTGTTGGGGATTAGCGGTATTGCATATATTGGGCAATGTTAATACATTCACATCTCTATAAACCACAGTAGTCAGCGTCGACTTTGGATTACAGAGGTGAACTGCGCGCAAGTGATAAGGTCTTCTTGAAAAAATAACTCTTGACTAACTGAAGTACCACACTCCTACAGAATATCGGCGTCAAGTATTTAAATATTTATTAATGGAGTCAGACGTTACTTTGCGGAAATCCATCACTATATGGACAGTCAAAACTTTACTTAGCTAAGATCCGCGACAAGCAAAACAACAACAGAAAACTAATAATGTTAGTTAGTTAGTTAGTAGACTTTAGACTTTAGACTAGTAGACGAAAAGACTTTTCGGTTGTCTTCCGTAGAGTCTACTATACCTGAAGAATGCCTCGTGTTGGGGCGAAACACGTGTCGTTTACAAGATGGAAAAGTGATAATGTGTGTTTGGTGTTGTGTATAGTGGTTGGTGGGTGGAGAATTGATGGCCGATTTTCGATAAGTTTTTGGTTTAAGTTCCAAATAAATCCACTTAACCGAGTGGAAAAACACACATTATTAGTTTTCTGTTGTTGTTTTGCTTGTCGGGGATCGTAGCTAAGTAAAACTTTTGACTGTCCATATATTTAAATATTTATCAAGGTAGTAGTTAAATATGTAACCTCGCTTAGTACGGTGAATGCGGGGATCCGGGGGACTTATTACTTTCACCTACTGTTATTTCCTGTTCTCTCATTCCTTTTTTCTTCCCTTCCCATAATATTCTTCTTACCTTCCATTCTTCACATTCTTACCCTAGGTTGGCAACGCATCTGCATGGCCCTTAGTATCGGAGATGTTAATGGGCAGCTGTGGTTGCTTATCATCAGGCACCACTCGCTCGTTTATCTATCTGTTCCATAAAACAAATTACAAATATATATAAATACAACAAATATCTATTAACTTTCATTTCATCATCATTAAGGCATTACAGCCGCGGGTGGGCCTTAGCCTGGTCCAATAAATTTTTCCAGTCGGATATTCGTTTAGCTTTTTCCCTCCAGCTCCTCGCACCTATTGTCCTTAAGTCGTCGTCGTTTCAACTTTGTAGCATTTGTTTTCTCTGTAAATTCATATAACATTTAGTTCTTTCAAGAAAATTGAATTATAACCCTGATAAAGGCGTTTTATTGGGCTGGTTTTATTGTCACGTATAAATGGACACTAGAGACCGCAAATTGCTCGCGCATTATGAGATCGTTAACATACATACATACATACAACACAATGGATAGCCGTACAGATTGAGTTGAACTGAAGAGACGTACTCTTCAGTTTATAGTTAGTGAATGATATCATTATTTGAGCCTCGGTGTTGAATGCTGGTACGGACAAGTTATTTCATTTTATCTCTGACCTGACTGACTCTCGACCTATTGGAGATGAATACCTTTTAAAAATGAAGATCGTGACCACTGTAATGATGACGTGTAATTATAAAAAAATGTCATATTGTTAAGATGTATGATTATTTAAAATTCCTTATTGTAATTTAATAATATTAATTGTAATTTAATAATATTCTGTAGTAATATTTTTCCTTTTTCCGTTTGTAATATTCATAATGGTGAGAGTCTTAATGAAGCAAAGAATATGCTTGGAATCCAACAGATAGAGATATGTGGTCTCTGCCTACCTCTACAAAAAACAGACGTAATGATATGTATTTGTTCATAATAGGCGTTCTGATTATATTTACTTACGGAAGGGAAATGTGAATATTAACGGATCGTATGCTCCACAAGCTCGAATTGTACTTACAGAGCGAGCGATGGAGAGAGCTATGTTCGGATTCTCTCTGGTGGATATGATTCGCAATAAAGAAATTCACTAGATATCCAAAGTCACAGACTAGTGGAGTAGCTTCACTCCTCCTCCTCCTTAATTGCGAACGAAATGTGTGACGCCCCTGAGCTACATGGAGTGACGATCTACGCAGGGCGGTTGGTAAACAAGATGCGTTAAGGCCTCCAATATAATCCAAATATAGGCCTCCCCTAACAGGCTAGGTGACCTGTTAGGGGAGGCCTATATTTGGATACATGGTCTACGGCAAAATCTTAATTTTTTTTATGTATTCACGCCTATCCCCCGTAGGGGTTGGCAGAGACCACAGAGCTCTATCCGCTACTATTCATCGCAACGAAACGGCTCTCCGGCAAACTCTTAATAATTGATAATATTTTAATATCCACTTTTTTCTCTTGATATTTTACAAGTTCTGTGCTAAGATAGGGTTTTAAACATTCGCTTCTCTATCTCTATAAGTTTCTAAGTATTAGAATTCCTTTAGTATTTTCTCCAGTTTGTATTAAGGTCATTTCCCTTTGTATATACACGCAAAGTTAAATACTATGCTTTGTGCTGTAAAGTGCAATGAATACGAGAGGCTTAAGGAAGCAAATGAATAGAAATATGAAAATACAAAATCGCTTGTAGGAAGTAAAATGTTTCGAATGAAAAGTTTTGTTAAAAGATGAAAACATTGCTATATTGATAAAAATTAAGATAGGTTATGGTAAATGTTAATTTTAAAGAAAACAACCTGAAAGTCACTTAATGTCTAATAACTACCGCCATGTAAGGGCACCTGCAAAACCAGAAGCATTGATTTAATTTACATGCGTTTAAAAAAGATGGACGAATATGGATAAAAAAAATAAACTGGGCAGCGAAGTGTAGGGACTGGAAATACTGGCTCGAATCGCCCACTTAATAAAGCTTAGGAATTGGTCCTCTTCTTTAGAATACTACTTTCCCCGAAAGAGATGGTTCATTCATGCTGCGGTCAAAATTGGACTTTTTGGTTTTTTATTTATAATATATAATAAAAATAACATAATTATAATTATAATAAAAATATTTCGCTTTCACAAAAAAACTCAACCAATTAATTTATATTATTAATGTTGTTGATAAAGAAATGTACGAGTACATACATATTATGTAGGCTTGTAGTTGAATTGTATGCATAAACTGATAAACGTTTAAAGCATTTTTATTATGTAAATTTTTTTTGGAACAGATTTTTATTAAGTCGGAAATATATTACTTAATTACTGTGGCTTAATACTATATAAGCTCTTTGAGTGCAGTAATATTGTACTTACCTACGAGACAGCTATAAAATAATTTCCTTTGAGCTGCTTTCACTACCAGGTTCTAGTAAAGCTTTTCTTTAATTTAAATATCTGTTGAGGTTATGAAATATGTTATCATTTGGACTGTTCGGAATTGTTGTTTTTAAGTAATATAAAGATAATAATGGCTTTTAATAAATATATCATACAGTCGCTGCTAATATAGTTTTTTGCGACGGACTTCTACTGCCTTTTATATAATATATTCAAGCAACAATTTTTCCTTTGTGCATTCTTAAAATTGTAAACAAATGCCAAAAATAATTAATCTATCGAACATGTATTTCACTGAGCTAGCCTATCTTTTAATTAACTGCCATAAGAAGATAACGAAAACTATCAAAGTTTTTTTTTAAACGGAAACTATAAAGAAAATGAGAATTGGAACGCACTGATGTGGTTGTCGTGCGACATTGTTCTGCGCAGTGATTGATCGGAGACTGAAATTGATGGCTCATAGCCGCGCCACTAGCCCGCTGAGACACGCTTGTTCGACATCTTGTTCATTTGTTCTGATTTGTTGGAAAGCGATGCACACTAATCAACCGCTGGGATATCAAAACTTATGCGAATAGTAACCTATATTACGTTACTTTTTCTTTCAATGAAATTAGCTATAACTATTATGCTAGTGTCAAATAAAATATTATCTAGTATTTAGAAATGTCGGCTTATCAAGATACGTCTTTTACTTTTACAGTCTAGTTAAAAACACGATATACGCATTTATTTCATTTGATTTCACTTCTGCGTTTTAATAAATAAAGTAATACGCCATCAGATTTAAACAAAATAACCGATAATAATTTGGTGGACAAAGTTTATTGCCTATTCTAGTAAATTACAGCAATATTAACAAATAGATTCTTAAGCTATACATATATTATATAATAATACGTTGTCGTCACTTTGGTTTGTGATTTAAAATTATATTCATCGACCCAACATATGCTAATAAATACATATTATAAAGTAGAATTAGTTATGTTCGCTTTAATTGTCGTATCATCATATAGTGATATGTCATAATATTACACAATATAGCCGTAATATTCCCATCGTGGACGTTGGCCTCCGTAAAAATTTAGTGGTGTTGCCATAATTCTCATACCCGACAGGCGGATGAAGAACCGCAGACTGCTTTATATTACTCGGATAGATGCCGCTGCCAGCAAATAACAATAATTACCGGTAAATAACTTCAGTGTAGTTTCAGTGACACAATTTTCTAAATAAATACCTACATATTACACTGACAATAAGCTATTATAAGGACGAATAATCGTTAAAGGTCTATTGGCTATAAGCTATAATACCAAGTTGAGCGTTAATTGGCACATGCCACTTTAACCCTGCACAATGTTCAATATCGAACGGTAACACAAACAAGATAATGGCTTAATTAAATTGTTATGTGGTATAAAATTAGACCCGGAATTAAGGTATATTTAAAATAATTTTAATAGCTCATTTAATTTGATATTGCTTGGATTCGTGTTTGTTCTAGATATGTATAAAAAAGTTTTATGCCCATTTCTTCCATAAAGAAGTTTTCACGCACCCCCAGTCTGTGGAACCTTCAGCTGTATTTTTGAATCGGTACGATAGTTGAACTTTCAAAAAACATAAAAGACGACATATTTGTCAAAGCCCAGCAACGCTTCTGAGATGCCTATGATGTAGCAGATGTCTATGCGCGGCGTTGATTGCTTCGAATCAGGCGACGCGCTTGTTATCCCATGAACAATTATTTAGTAAAATCATTTGGCAGTATAAGAAACTATATTTGATTAAGACTTTATTTTTTATGTTTTCACAGAACTACACTTTAATGGCGACCGGTTGATTCAATGGTTCTGGATTCAAACCCGGTCACAAAAAAACAAAAATTGTTTTTGTGTATGCTATTTATATTTTGAATCTGAAGTCACTTCCAGTCGTATCGAAAAAAAATTGCTACATCAGTTAAAGGACGATGGCAATATTGATGATAACAAAGTATTATACATAAGCTGTAATAAGGCTAATAAAAATAGTATGAATCGAAGATAACCATTACATTTAGGAGATTGTAACGAGATGAAAATAAATAAATCACCTAAATGAAATGGTAGCATTTGAACATGTTAAATCAATTAAAGCACAACTTTAGAATCTAGAAATCGCCAAGATATCGTGACACATGGTTCTTATCATATGATGTTCACCAATTTAATTATTTTTATGCTTAAAAATGCTTCATTTCATATTTAATCACATGATATTAATAAATTGATTAGGTAAATTGGGAAGAGAATGATGCACAGACTTTCCACTCTAAGTTAAACGTGAATGTAGATAAATTTCTCTATATTTACTTCATAATGTCTCCTTGCACTTATTTTAATTAGGTGAAATTTAGCGTAGCTAAGGTCTATGCTTGTTATAAGGAAATGGTTAGATTTATGAGGTGTTTCGGCGTAACGGAGGCACCTTGCGGTGGCAACAGCTGGCGCTAGCATCCGACCCTTCTCACTTTTATCGTTATAGAGCATTTTTCACATCCGCAGGAAATCAGACTGCACGCTGAGACGGTGATTAATTAGTTGCCCGGTAACAGTACCTAATGGCTGCACGTAGACTGATACCCACGCACAATAAATAAATGATATACATTAAAAATATATATCTTAGTATTGCATAACAAAAGTGTTTTGCTTTAATCATAAATCTTATTAACTTTAGGGCTCTTTTTATGGGAGTGCTAGGCAAACGAGCAAGCATGTTTCCTGACGGTAAATAATCACTACTGCCTTGCGCATTTACGATACCCGGAATGCATATAACCCGTCACAGCACTGCGATAATTTTAACCTATTTTTAAACAAAATATGTTTACCGTGCTACCATGAGGATGTCTGAGAGATATTGTCTAGCCACTTACACAGCGTTTAAGTGAAATTACAAATTAAAGCACCATATTTCAGTCGATTGAATACCATTATTATATTTCAGTTAGCTATATTAAAAATGTCATATTTGACGATCCCGTATTTCTGTGGTGTGACGACCAATTGGGCCCTCCGTCCGCGGGGTCAATGTTCGCGGGTTCGATCCCCGCATCGGAATAAATGTATGTATTGATTATTAATATTTATTCCGAGTCTAATAACACCGCCAATCCACATTGGACAAGCGTGGTGGGTTTAACGTCTGATCCTCCAGTAATGGAGAGGCCCGTGCTCAGCAGTGGGACATAAATGGGCTGTAAAAATATATATATTATATATTTCCGTGGACTGCAGCAAGCTGCTGATGATATTGAAAATGTATAAGTCGTTTCATTCTCAGCTCAAAAATTTTGAAACTCTGTTTACAATATACTTCTCACGTTTCAGGGTTTATAATATATTATAACAATAGAACAGTTGGAAAGCTTAGGGTGTATTAGTTCCGATGCACGGCCCCTAACTGGGAGGTACCTTGACCTCCCAGTTAGGCAAGTGACGGCGTTTTGTAATTAATACCCACGCTTTCCTCCCCGTCTGAACCTTAAGGTATGAGACGCGCGACGTGCCCACTAATATCGGACCTCGCTACTTTTAAAGACGTTAATTAAAATCTTCAGTTATTTTCCGCGTTCTAGTGTTGTGCTTTACAATTGATTTAACCTGTTCAAATGCTACCATTACTTTTAGGTGAGCTATTTATTTTCATCTCGTTAAATATCTGTAGTCCTTACATATATTTATTCGGATGCGGGTATAGAACCTGGGACCATTGACTCGGAGAGCAGAAGGCCCCGCCAATTGACTGTCATAGAACAGTATACTATTCCGTCAAATTGTATTTAAACATATTGACTAATACCATTGATCTGGATGTTTACAGGAAACGTATCGACGCTGGGCGTGCAGTACAATGGTACCACTTTGGGTAGAAGAAGGCATGGAGGAAGGCAACGAAGAAGGAGGCAGATCGAGGCGAGCACCAGCTGAGCATATGGCACGGTGGCATGCACGGCATTTAGAACGTGTGGGGCACCTGGATCGGCGGCGAATTGGAGGAAGTGGTGGGGTGGTGGGTCGCTGGGTACGCGCCGCCGCTGCCGGGCCCGGTCGGCCCCTCGTCCGACTCAAGCCTTGTCTGTCTATGTGCCAGCTCGTCGAGCAGCACTGCCCGTACTTCTTGCCGGCGGATCGCGCCCCCGCCTATCCCACACAATACGCCGGCGAGCCCACGTTCCTATGCCTCGGTCAGTACCTCATCTATTTCTATCTATATCTTATTTATTTGTTCTTAATAAATAAATAAATACATTAAATTTATTTATATACACATACCAACACAAACCTTCGTCTGGTGCGTGCAGAAGCATTAAACTTGGATCAATATTTGAAATGAAAATATATGAATTAAAAATGATTTTTGAAAATTCAACCCCCAAATATACAAACCAAGAAAGTAATAAAAATACGTAATGACTGATTTATCGAAAAGAAAATGTCATGGGTCAATTTAAAAGTATCAAACATGTTTTTTTATAAACTACTAAATCAACTGATTATTAGAAAATTTTCCTATTGTGAGGAAAAATGTCATCACGCTGTAATATGAAACATTTTATAAAATACTCGGTATTGTTGAACGTAACAATGGGTTGCGATTGGCGCTGAGTGCAAGTGTTCCGTCAGCGGGAGTGGGGATGAATTAGGCGCGATTAGCCCCCACCGCCACCGCTGCCGCCGCTTGGCCGCAGTTCAAAGCGAGAAAGCTCCAAACAAATACTACCTTTTACTGTGAATGCAGACGTTTTTATTTTTCCTTTCACACGTCACTGTAACCAATTGTTGCTTGGGTATTGTTTATGACCTTCGCTTTTGTTTCGTCTTACTGATCCTAACATTTTATTCACAGTCTTCTTCACCTTTTCATGTTACGGTGTGCGTTAAAACTTAAAATGGAAGGTATATCATATATTTATGGCACAATTCAGGAGAGTAGCTAGAATTTAAATTAGTAGTACTTAGTAAAAATCAATAATAACTTATTAGAATAACAAAAAGAAGAAAAAAAATCCAATAATTAGAATACGTGTCCATCATTTTTGTCAATTGTCTATTGTATTAGAAAGCTAAAGCATTTCATGTATTATAAACTTTGAGTAAAATCCATAAAGCTTGTTAAATGCATTGATGAGGTATGCTGGTACATTCCAGATGCCCGGATACCGGAGACGGGGGCGCAGGCGAATAAGTCCAACTACGGGTCGGACGAGTGTTGTTACTGGTATTGCGAGGGTCGGCTCTGCTACCGCTGCGAAGCCCGCTTGAGCGAGCCGCCGCGGCCGCCTGCAGAGCAGTGTGCGCCGGTGGAGGACCGCGTGGCCGGGTGTTCCGTACCCTACCAAACCAGTACCGCACTAGTCACCTCACCGCGTGCCGCTCTCCTAGTAGTCTCAATACTCCTACCGTTTTTCACACAACCACGGACCCGCTGGACGGCCCCAACACTAGTGAATGTGCGCGATTCGAGGTTATAGTTTTACGTTATCGTGCGTCGCACCCCCACCGGACCGCCCTGCGACCGCCGGACCACGAGCCGAACTTGTATTAGTGCTGTACTTATGATAATAACGCGCGACGACGACGTCGACGTCGATACCCGCGCCTCGCGGCCGCACCGCGAGCGCGCCGGTGCTAATTTAGATTGTAAGTTTATGTCTGTGTCCGATTGTTCGATGCACCCAAAACGGAGAAACACCAAATATTCTGCGAAGATTGATATGCGTTTTGTCTCGTGAGCGCTGTAAGCCGATGTTCCGGCCATATACATACATATAATTAGTAAATCGACACTAATTGTAAACGAAATCTCATATAATATTTGAGTTAAGCGAATATATTTGTATTTTTTAAATAGGGTTTTACAGTTACGATGTACACATTGTTTGATGGCACATAGTACCTATTTTTCGTTATTTTTGCTATAATAGTTTACATACATACATACAATATTTGATAGACTTGGTATGTGTGTCAATGAGAGATAAATAAAAAACGCGTACTTAGGGGGAGGGGTTATTTACGGTGATAGTTTTATACGTACAATTAAAAACGCTAAATATTGTGCAATGTTTATTATAAAGTACGCGTATCCCACGAAACATCATTAATTATGTGATAAAGGGAAGACTTCGGATTGGGGCATTCTTAAATGAGACCTCTGTTTAATTTGAATTTTTTTTGATACACTAAATTAAACTAATTTTGTTATACGTTTTGCATCAAAATAGGTCCTTCAAAGGTATTTTCATTATGTAACAATAGAAAACTGAATTGGTTCTTAGAGAATTATTTTTGTACCGTTACATAAAAAGACAAGCGGGGACATTGCGAAAAGGGTGATATATATATATATATATATATATATATATATATATATATATACACACATACATATGTGTGTATGATCACATCAAAAGTAGAGCTTTTCGCGATGTCTGATTGCTTGTGGACGCCTAAATTGCTGGTCTATATTATACCCGTAATATTGACTAATATATATTAGAATTACTTAAAAGTAGTTGTTGTTTTGTAAGAATTAATGTATGACTTATGCACCTAATGAAAGTTATGTGCAATAATATATCCGTCTTATGAATTCTCATAACTAATGCAGATGTAATATGGTTGAACATGGTTTTTATATGAATTGATTTTAAATATATATTAATGTATATTATATTGATAAAATATATATGTATCTCGACTTCACTCGACAAGAATGCAGTCGTTCTCATATGGGTAGAACAATATTTGTTATTTTGTTTAATTAAAAATTATAGTGGTGTCGTTGAATATTATGTGATCGGAATATAATTAATGGTTATTGAGACTTTATTGTATGGACATTTGTTGAGAATATTGTCCTCGTGTGGGGATCTAGTTGTTGTATTCAAATGATAAACGATAATAATATTAAGTAAGTTATTTTTTACGTTTTTATCGTGTAAATATATCAAAGAGCGGTTTGTTGTTTCCAATCCCGTACTAAACACAAGTCACCGAAGGTGCTAAACGTCTATTAACGCTTCTTACTTATATAATTTGTCTTTGGTTAGAAGACTGATGTCTTTGAGGGACAAATCTGGTCTGCGCCCCGGAGGCCTTTTCATTCAATAAATACGTAATGACTTATTTTTTTTTGTTGTCCTACCAAATTTTGACATTTCTTGCGGATTGAAAAAAACTTTTGTCGAATTATGAATGATGAAATTATGGTTTATATAGTTTGTTTCTATATACAGGTAGATAGAGCGTGGAACAGTGTGACGAAACTTATTGTTTCAATCGAATAACTCGTTACATGGTGATATTAGTGCCTTCACTTTCTGTGAAGTAAGAGTGTCACATGTTGAGATTCCAATACGCAATTATCGGATTAACTGATTCTGTTCCCTTCGAAAATACTATTTTTTTTTTGTGATTGATTTATTTTAAAAATCTTAGTAGGTTATAAACATAATATGTTTACAATTGTACGGATAAAAGTTGGCAAGATAAAGAATAAATAATTGATACAATCAAAAAATCCTTCGTAATAAGTATATTTCATCTGTTCTAAGGAATGAATATTTAGATCACGGATAACTGAAAAATATTATATATAATAAAAATTTTGTTTGTTAAACTTACAATATTAAGTAAAAACAAACTTTAATTAAGAAAAATAATCTTATTTTTTCTAATTTTATTCCATTTTATATTACTTGCTTTTAGAGTTTATTTCTTGAATTAATATATACATTTAAATACATACGAATATTCATAAAAAATTTAAAATACCTTTAAAAGCTATAATAAAAATTACAATTTTTATTTGTCACACCTATCTGTACTTTTTAACTGCAAAGAAAATTTTAGGTAGTCATTGTTAAAAATAAAATTAATACGTTTAATATATAAATTAAAAAGTCAATATGAAATCTAAGTTTGGCGAGATAAAAAAAAACATAACCCACAGAAACATTTAATACTGCCAGTTGCAGGCGGATACATTCAATAGAATTTCTATTGCCCTATTAGAGCAGGGCGTGTTGCACGATATCTACATGTATATGTATAAATTATCAAATTTAGTATTAGAGAAAGAATTATTAGAACATAATTGAAACAATTACCAGCACTTGTTAAAACTTACACATTGACCGTGCATTCATTCTTTTTGGATGTTTCTTCTCTCACTTTTAAAAATCTTCACGTGTCCACTTCTATCTATATTAGGGTAGATAAATTAAAGACCAAAAGAGAGAAGTTCGGTTCGAATGTCGTCTATTATTAAACGTCGTACATTTGTTTGATTCAATAATATGTTTAGCCGAAACGTTAGTTTTGCAGTGTCGCGCTTACAATAAAATAAATAATGAACATTTCATTCACAGTTAATAGTTTCATAAAGTGGCAAAGTAACAATAATGGATACCGAACAAATTGTAACCCAGAATAACAGGTGATTTTGCTATAAGACAATTTCATGAACCACCAGCCCATATTGCTTGTCAGAGACTGTTTTCACAAACTACAATAACATAGCTCATACGCCGATCTTCTAGAATTGTTTTGTTTTGATTTACCGCATGCACTAGGCTGTTACAGCGTTCTATTACGTACAAGATCTTTACACAAACACTGTTATTCGGTTAAGTGATCGATGTCAACATGCTGAAATAACTTTGAAACTACCTGTAACCTAAAATAATTTTATATTTTATATAAAAAAAATTCATTTTATAATTATGTGAATCAAAAAGAAAATGAGCCAAGTTTATATGAAACCAATCGTAGCAATAGCCTAATCGGATAAAGAATCCTTACAAATGTCAAGTTTTATGGTATGAAAAGCACCCACACAACTAGAACCGTTTTACGGAAATTTAAGCTGTTACCAATCGATAACGTTGAACCTCACTCATACTTTAATAACATCGTGTAAGAACATACAATAATGAGGTAGGAACTTCGTTACTCTTTTCCTGTATACGCATTTTAACGTCATTTCTTATCTTACAATAATCATTCTAATTCTGTGGGTAACAGCGTCGATAACTGGCTATAACCCCACCGCATGGTGTTCAAGATCGCATACGACGAGTACCCTTTTCACTAGGTATAATATACACGGGTGTATTTTGAGGTTATGTTGAAAGTTTGGTGATAGTGTGTACGTTATGTTTTTGAATAATATATACGTATGTTTTGGTGTACATAAATAAAGTGTAAATGTTTAACGCACAAATAAAATGGAGGAAGAGCGATTTATGTAAAGCATTGTATGAAAAATAATTATGTATTTAGCTGTAAACTATAACTGAAAAGTAATTGATTAGGAATGCGAGCGTAGGAAAATTCGTGTTCCTTACGCTGCGAACCTCGTGTTTTGTTTATTTATATAATATTATTTAGTGAAGATACTCTGTAGATTTGTTGAAAGGAACATAAATTCAATTATGTATAGCTTCCTGGCAGCACGCACGCACGATCCACTCCCACCACATTGTAATTTAATCGATTCAATAAAAACGGAATTAATTAGATGTACCTACTGTAAGTCTTATCGCTAGGTTACGCAAAGCCTCGGTTGACTGTCACACACACGCACAAATAAACTGGGATCGCTTTCGGGGTCGTCCATCGATATTTAGTAACAAAAATTACGTACAAACCCAGTTCAGTTTATATAGTGTAAGGGAAACACCAAATGATCGCCTTCGTACTATTATTATATCTGTTTACATTGTACACATAGTGGAGAATGTCTACGGCCATGTTGATATAATAATATTTTATAGTGAACAATAATGTTATTAAAATTTATTGCATAGAGCAAAATCGAAAGAGTAAATTTAATAAATTATAATTAAACTAGTAGTAAAGCAAACCCAAAGTGTTTAAGGTAGTTAATAGATTGATCTGTTATTTTGTGAATTTTATAACAAGAAAGACACCAAGATAATTAATTTGCTCAGACACGTATGAAGATACCACCTTACATACTTGATTTTAAATGTACAAATCATTAACATTTAACACAGTCACTAACAAATTTTATCCAGAATTAATACTGTATAGTATATTTAATATGAAAGATATGTAAGCTACAGGTCTACCAGTTCGTACAGGAAGTAATTACTGTATTATTCTATGTAATTGTATCTTAACTGTATTTTTATATGAAACTATAAAAAAAATTCATGTATATGTTTGTCCAACATCTTGTTTAATGTACGCTTTAATGTTTTTTTTTAAATAATAACTGGTAAAGATTGCAATAAATGAAAATATATAATAAACAACAACGAATATCATGCTCTATTTCCGTTAACTTAAGGTATATGTATAAAATGGAAGTGTAAGGTTAGCTTTTACCAACGAATATTTTTAAAATTTCCTGAATATTCCTACATCGATAATCTTTGCCTGGGTCAGCAATTTGCATAAAAATAAATTTTTAAATTATTTTTTTATAAATAAATAGTAGTTATTTATTTAAAAAAAAATAATTTAAAATTTTTTCCTCAGCGTGAATTTAAATTATTTTTATATTTTGTATCTTCGCAGTACACAATTACCATATTAGGTTCAACGAGTAAATGTATTAAGCGGGAGCAAAATTAAAGATAATTCTTTAATTTTTCTTCCGCTTAATACATTTACTCTTTATTTATTTCCCATAAAATAAACTTTTCAAAGCTTTATTTTTGCCAATTTTTGTTAAAAATTTCATCTACATCCAATGCAGTCTAGAATAATTACACTGAACAACGCTGTTTACGTTTAATATAAGGAAAAATTGTTTTATTGATTACTATATTTTAGTCAAAATATTTTTATTAGTGAAATCTTCTAATGTTAAATCAACTTTTAAACATTATTTGAACCTGCTCATTTATCATGCTTTTATAAGATCACCTATAAATACGACATGGCCTTCGATTTTACCACGATTAAGATGGAGGTAGTTAGTAACGTAAGAAATAATGACAAAACGTCTTATGAGAAATCTGATTATAATTGTTGTTACTTTTAAGCCTATAATTTTATACATTAATATTATATATGATTTTGACTATGAAAGCCACCCCGAAAGTTTCACTTATATGTTTTGACAAGAATATATTGAAAGATAGCTATTGTATTTATTTATTTAAACAAAAGAAATCTCCAATGAAGCCACAAGGTAGCTAAAAGATAAGTTGTTTGAATTTAGTAACAATAGGAACATATTGAAAATATTTATTTTTGCTGTATTCTCGCTTTCAAATTTTGCGATATCGTCAGTTGGATACAGCAAGCTAATAAATTAATATTTATTCATATACAAAGAAATTTCGTGAATATTTGAAAGTTACGTATACCACAAATGACTTGTCTTCTAGCTACGCGCAAAATAATGGCGTAATATATTGTTTGAATGTATGTCCATATATTAGTATAATGTAATGCATGTAATTAGTGTCATTTCTATTTAAATATAAATGTTTTGTAATTATTTATTAGCGTTATGTTAATCTAGAGACAAGGATAGCTGTTCAAGTATGTAATTTAAGTTCAATTCGAGAACAATCCTTTCTTCTGCAATGTATCTTGTACTGATAGCGTCAGCTCACGCCATGGGTGACTGCTGCCATGCGTTCGACCTGTATAATGGAGCGATGTGGCGCTCCTCTTAATAATACGTTACTAAAATAATCCTTATAAGTTCTAGATCATATAAATATATGTAATTTTTAATAAAAAAATAGCATTTTTTGAAAATTAAATCCTTTAATTGATTCTTCGCTAACTTACCAACACGCGAAGGACACAAATGTATTTGTCGACAGAGCTACTTGTCGTAACTTTAATCTCTATATTATCAGTAAAGTTGCCTAAATCATAGTGAGAAAGGTAGTGTAGTATAAAGTGTAACTTGTAAACAATTACTGTACAGTAGGTACTAGGCGCGGGGCGCCAGCGACCACTGCCACAGCACGCGGGCATCTACATATATATTGATATGATCTAGGATGTGTCGTAGGTGTTTTTCGAGTAGTGATCGTGTACTAAGTCTTATGTTACGCCTTCTAAGTGATATAAGGCGGTTAGGCGCGGGCGTGCCGGGTGAATTTGTGACTACGTTACGTATGCAGAAAAATATCGCGTAGCTGTTTTACCGTTCCAAGTAGCAAACTTTCAATTTGTAGCTTCCACCCCTACCACGTTACAAAAGTTGTAGCATGTAGCCCGCGCTACATAATCGATCTTACCACGCGCTATGATGGTTACACAACGCGGACTACAACAGTATTTTAGCGTTCAAACCACTGTCATCTATGCATTGGGAATGGAAGATGTCAGTGACAAATACAAAAGCGGATATTTATAATTTTTTTTTGGAGTAAAAAGATAGCTTCATGATGATTATGATTTTTCACTGATCATACAGATTTCTTGATATTGGTAATTAAAATAGACACATTGTTTATTTTCAACGTTATCATACATAAATTACTATATCTTGTATTTTTTATAATATAGAGAAAAAGTTCTTGTTCTAGATCTAAAAAATTACAGTTCTCTACCAGTTAATGAACTCGACTTAAATATTTGACTTAGTAGTGAAGCGTGGTAGGGGCATTTTTATCTTTAAAAAAAAAAAACAAAATTTACTTACTCGACATAATCCGTTACAAGAGTACTCGCGTATTTTTTATTGTTTAGATATACTTATGTAGCTGCTAAATTACTTGCCAAACTCTATAAATACTCGTCGTTAAAAATACTTGCGCACTTTAAAGCAATCTTTACAGGCAAATACTGAACCTTTCGCGGAACATTGAAGTCCATCATTACCAGTGGTACGATCGCGCCTCTACGCCACAAGTAGACATCGTTCGAAGCTCGGAGTAAGATTAATCACGTTCCAATAATTGTAGACAGATTTTGAAGTTTAATATCATTTGCATTTTCCTAAAAGTTAGAATGATTGAAGCAGTAGGTCGCACGACCGTGTTATGATGAATTGTGGAGATGTTTATTAAAAAAATACGTTTATGAAAATGAAATAAAAACAAAAAATATTGTCATATAAACTTGTAATTACTAACTTAAGAGGAATTATTGGAGAGAAAGAAAAACGTTAAATAAACCGATTAAAATACAATTGTTTGTCAATTTTTATCTTCTGAGTTACCCTCAAAGGATTCTTGTCGCAGTTGTATGGTAATAAAATAAAACAATGGCTACATTAAATATTTTAATAAAAAATCGTCGCTTACGTCAATATCACACTCGAACTTACATCATCTATTTATATTAAGTATAAAAACTATGACTTCTCATTAAATTATTGTTCTCACAACAGTATAAAAAAAGCATTCGTCATCACAGTTAGACGTTCGCTATACACAATATATCGAACGCGAACAGGCACACAACACGATCACAGTGGGAGACGCAAAGGTGCGGCGAGGGCGCTAGGGACGCGGCTCCCGCGCCGGCGACGCTAGCGCCACCAGCGAACACAGGAACACTGCAACTAGCAGTAGCGAAGGTTTCGATGTCACAACGCTGCCGCTGCCCGCTGGCGTATCACCTCCATCTGATCAACACAAGTGCAAGCCATATTAACTCTGTTCAATGGTTAGGAGACACATATGCAAACGTGCAGGTTATGCTCTAAACTAAATACATTCATATGTTATGACACAACACACACATATAAATATTGTAAAAGTGACGAAATATTTCAGAAGCACACGTTACATATAATTTAAATGACCCGTAAATTCCGTTGCGAATTAAATAAAACATGCATGTCCGAACGGAATTCACAAAACTGTAGCAAAAGAAATGAAATGAAACCTACTATGGGGGGTGAGTGACGATGCGGCGGAGGACGTTTAGATGCCCTCCTAACATAACAGAGCCTCGAGGTTATGAGAAATTACAGTCTAGCTCCATCTGATTGAATGTTGGCAACTGAAACATGAACTCGCCTTTAGTAAGACATATTTAGTTCACCGTAACCGTTACCAGTGCTAACTACTGGAAAACAATATATCTAATTACTACTTCAAACTACTTCTATTGTATACAACTACATAAAACTACTCATGCAAGCTTGAATCAACTTTGTAAGTAAATACTTTATATCGGTAATCACGCTATTGACAAAATTGATACATCCAAATAAATAAATTCGTAAATAAATAACTAATCAAGCAATTGCGTGAATATGCATACACATAGAAAACTTTATTAGTCGTGCATTTTATATTACAATCAGTGACCATTCAATCCCATTCAATAATTCTAAAGATACTCGAATTAGTCAATTATACAATATTAACAGTACTATAGATAAATCAACAAAAAGTTTGTATAAGTGTAACACATCAATGTGTTTTCAATCTCAAACTAAAAATCAATTCCTTACGTTGAAACTTTAGTCCACTTTAAAGAACTGAGAGTTTATATTATAGAGGTCTTTTCTTAAAGTTTCAAGACGATTAGCCGTATCTTTTGTACATTTCCATCTATAAAAGCAAAATGTTTGTTTCATTGATTAACAATTAAATAATATTTTTTAATTCAAGGGATCTATAGGATTGGTGGTAATATAATATAATTACCAATCCTAGGCAGTGGTCTATTCACAATACAGTAAGCAGCAAACTTAACATGTGCGTACTAAAAATCTAAAAATATGGATTTTAAAAAATATATGTTTTTTTTATGAATATATAGCTACAAATGTAATACTTATTTGTGAAGAACGTATGAATTAGATAGAAATAAAAATAAATATTTTGAAGTGAATATAAAGACAAAATGTTTTCTATAAATATATATATGAAGTTTCAATAGATGTAAAAACATTCAAATGATTATAATATTTCATTTGCCGACCAGCTTTTCGGAATTAAACCACGAAAATTGAAGATCATTCGATATCTATTTTTTTAAAACTGTACTGTTCTAAAATTATATTAGGTATCTACCTAATATAATTTTAGAACAGTACAGTGTTGGAATAAATATCACTTTGAAGTTTTGAATTGTTTAGGTAAACATTTCATTATTTGCGATGTTGCAAATAATGAAATGAAATATTTACCTAAACAATAAAACAGTAAAATAAACAAGAAAACTGTGATACCTTTAAACAAGCTTGCGTGAAATTAATTATAAAAAGCATAAAGCAAACATATGTGGAACATGCGAAAACATGCACATGTGAGATGAATTAAACGTACAGGTAGCGCGTGACAAGCTCGCCGGTACTAAAATCACCGCTTATCTCTATAATCTCACTGGTACTCATATGCTCTCCTAATTAACTAATTGAGTCTTTGTTCTTTATGTTATTTCTCTATGTACAACGTTCGGGAACTCTCCAACGGGGCTATTCCCTGAACCAGAAGAATGATCTGGGAGCGGATGATTTTACACCTAAAAATACAAAACACACAAACACACACATTGTAAGGTGAATTTATCACAAACACCTTCACGTGGTGTGCTATAAACATAGACTGCTCTTTTTTAAATCAGTGAATTACAACAAACACATATGTAACAACTAGTGCAGTTTTGGTCCGAACACAGTGTATGCGTGAACAAATATGTGATTTTTTTTAGCAATTACGGTCGAATATATATATATATATATATATATATATATATATATATATATATATATATATATATATATATATATATATATATATATATATATATATATACATACATATATATGAATTATAACTTAATAAATCGACCAAAGTGTTGTTCAATTAAAAACAGTGGACATTCCAACAAATTGTGATTCATAGTGCAAAAAAGTAATTAATTACCTTTGTCGTGTAAAATTTACTTATCAAAAATTATTTTAAACAAATTATCTGTGTTGTATTACTTATATATTATGCATAAAAACATTCAGCAAATTTATCACATTCAAATTATTTAATTCTATAATATAAGAAAACTGCTGAATATTTTTTCCGCACTACGCGTAGATAGGTTCAGTGATGCCCATAAACCGAATTCTCGTTACATCCAGATCACTCACCGTTGACCACTGCCGCCTACTGCCCAAAGCATCATGCGTGACACCACGCCAGAAACTTTCCACCAAGCATCCGTTCAACTAAGTTACAACCCCATCATGCGGTTATAATTAACACGAAAGCAATGAGTTTATCATTGTTATTAGTGAAAATGTATTAATTCAATTAAATTCGTCAAATGGGATAAGTAGGCTGTAATATAATAAATAAAGAAATAAAACGAATGAAGGTATTATGAACATATTAATTAGCGACTAACAAGAGATAAAAGCGTTGTTAGTAATTAGCATTCAGACGTATTACAGCTGAAAATGATAAAAGTATCACAACATAAGACAATACAATAGAAACAAAACAACAGGTAACAATATAAACTTGATATTAAAAAGAATAAATAAAATAAAATTAGTCTCTAATCTAATAGTACTATGACACATAAAAATGAAAACAAAAATACCACTAAAGACAGACATTCATACAAATCAAGAATAACAAGAACAGACATAACAGTGGAGCCGGCTACGGTCACCCCTTCATTGAAACTGTAACATGAATTTTAGATAGTTCTTGATGCAGACGATGAATTACAATTATAATTACTATATATTTTAGATAATATTTTAGAGTTTTACTTTATTTAATAGGCTTTTTGTGACTACTAAACATTACTCTTATAAAGCGATTTTATATTCCTCGTATAACGCGTTCCCAAGTCATATATTTGTACTGCGAAATTTATAATTATTTGACAGTTCATAACCAACTTTGTTACGTTTGCACGTATTGTTTTTATAAAATTAAATTATTTTATTAAGTTTTTGTTTCTGGCTTTTGAATTATAGGAATATTGTTTATACGTACAAATTTACCGCGTTATAGGAGAGTTTACAGTATTTTGTTTGAATTTATAATATTTCAATTAAACTCGTTATGTTTGTAAGAGCGAGGCTATTACTAATTTAGCTATTTAATCTTCAAATACCCTATTATCGTTAAATTATCAATTTAAGTCAAGAGTTCCGCGTGGCGTTTGGGCAGTCGCTGAACCTACCTGCGTCGAACATAATGTCGCCCACGTCATCGTCGCTGGGTGCTACGGAAGCAGATAATCGCTCGTTACCTCCAACAGTGCCACGAGGCGCACTCGTGCATCCCAACCACCAATACGCCGTTGATCGAGGGAATGCAGGATTGTCTGTGTCAACCTGTGGAATAATATTTAAGTTCAGATAAAATCCCTTTTATTATAAATATAAAACAAACATTATCATTGTAAAAGAAGGATAAGATAAGAAGATATTGCATGGATGCTACTTTATTTAAAGGGTTCATCATGATCATCATCGATACAATCGTGACAATCCACTGCTGGACATGGGTCTCTTTTAAATTTGGATGGCCTCCATAGAATATAGTAATGTTCAAATATTTTCATTGACTACATTCATTCAATTTTATATAAACAAAGCAACCATACGTCTTAACTTACAACTAACCTAGAAACTATATGACGTTAAATAAAAACTTTAATGTAAAAATAAATTGGACTTACGCTGAAAGTCCTGTCATTAAATCGCCAGTAAGAAGAACCTTTGAAGAAGTATGTGTATCCATTGGTATATTGTAAGGCAGCGTCAATGTTATCCGGAATTCCTTCCCAATTCGACAGAGGTTTTGGATAAGTGGATTTGACTGGAGGACGTTGCGCCGGATCGAATCGCCAGAATTTCGAGCCCTTATAAAAGTAAATCTTGCCATTGCCAGACCAAACTAAAGCTGAATCTATGTTGTCAGGTATGCCGGTGAATCCTGGAATATGAAGTCATTACAGTGTATACATTAATTAAAAATCTTAACCTTCATTTATTAAATAAATTAAATGTGCCAAAATCCAAATGGGATGTATTTTTTGGTATTACGAATATGTGATACGGGCAGATGTTATGCCCATAAACACAAAAATTTTGCAGTGTTTCATTATATTAATTACATGTAATCGATATTTTTCCTGATCTTAGTTTAAGTTAATATTATTATGAGCGATTTGATTAATAAATATTATTATTTGAATTAATATTCTTTTACATTAAAATTTTCGTTCTAGAATTTCAATGTGCATTTAAAATAATATTTACAAATGACCTTAGATTTTTATAATATACCTTCATTTATCTCTTTAGGATAATCTCCATCCATATTTTGTCCGTTATATCTCCAGTATTTGGATCCTTTGAAGAAATAGGTCTTTCCATTCTTATAAGTGAATGCAGCATCAATGTTACCGGGTAATCCTGGCCACGCACGGGATATCAGCCTAGGATAACCAGCTGCCACACCGCTTTCCGTGAGTCTCCAGTAATGTTCACCTGAAGACAAGTTAATATGTCATCAGAGAAATAGGCTTGCTTTCTAAAAAAATTCTAATTTTACAACTTTCTAAAGTACAATTTAATAGATGTGATATATTAAAAAAAATATATTATTTTATATTGTTTTTATAAACTTCTCAAAGTACCAAAAAATTAAAATGACGTTTCAAATGCCAATCGGACCGGCTTGAGGAAAATTTATGTTAAACAAAACTCGTTATGAGTAGAAGAAGAAAAAAATCTGACTAACGACTAAAATCTCAGGCTCCGTAATAGCCGTCTAAAAAGATACTTTAGAGAAACGATATGAGTATTCTTATTCTAAACTTATTTTTTGAAAAGAAAAAATAAATCTGTTGGATACTCGTTAGTAGCCAAACATTCTACTCTATTTTACTGAAAATTTACTTTGATATTTTGTTCCATAAGCTTAACAATTACATTTCATCGTTTTTAATATGACATATTAAAATCTTTTTGATGACTTCATGCTAATATTGGTAGCTGGTCAGCTCATAATGAAAATATTTCGGTGTAAAGACGTTATCATAAATAAATACCCTTGAAAACAAAAGTAGCGCCATCAGCTGAGTTGAATATGGTGTCAATTTTTGGATCGCCGCATAGCGTTGGATCTTCAGCGGATGGTTGGGGCGTGGTGACGCGGGGAATTGATGGTCGCGAAGGAACGCTGCCACCAATGTCCAACTGAGTTTTATGACCGTACAATGCCTGGAAATATGCATAATTATATGTAATATACATTTTTGGGTTTTTATATGTAATATACAATTTCAAATTCTGTCAAATTAATTTTATTTGAATGTTAAAAGAAGTTCAGACTTCAAAAATTAATATATTTTTTTAGAATTGTGTTATTATTGTTTTATCGGTTAAAGTATATATTACAATAAGTTTTAATGATTCTTTTGATTATTTTCTGTATTATTTTAAAACTCAAATTTCAGCGAATATAAGAAAATTTTGGAGTGAAATTATTTATTATTAATTCCTGTGATTATCATTGATCACCTAATAGAAAAACAAAAATAATAAATACAATAAACTCAATAAGCTGAAAAATAGTCAATACAGATTAGTCAGCTAACTTATCTACTTTATAGAGCATAATGACTAGAGACATAGTCAATACATCACACATATTCAATCAGTGTATACTTTATGTATTATTATGGAATTCTCGTAAACAAATTACTTTTGTTCTAGAGGTGTCTGGAACTTACCTGGATTCCTTGAATATCATCTTGATCAAGCTGGAAAGCAGGGTCGTATCCCCGATAGAACGGAGCCATAAGTGCTGAGCGGACATCACTATGCGATAACCCTAATGAGTGTCCAAATTCGTGAGCTGCTACCTATACAGAACACATTCATTTAACAATCACTATTTTTTAATTTATTATTGAAATTTTTATTAAAACCTACAATTTGTATTTTAAATATAATAAATATACTTTTAAACTCAATTAAATTAAAAAAAATCTAATAAATAAATGATTTAATACTAATCTTTTACTCTAGGGTCACAACTTCCGTCGTGATATAAGTTGTATCAATTATATCATATCCAGATAACATCATCATCCTTGTAGCTATTGCAGTCCACTAATGGACGTTCATCGCCCGTTGAGCAGTGTCGTCGTAATCCTCACGCTTTGCAGGTACATTGGAGATTGTTTTTATTAGTCTAGTGTACAAGCACATATGTATGGGCCAGAATGGCAGTGGTCCTATCTTAGAATAGGGAACCGGGAACCATACAGTGAATGACAATTGTTTTGTTGTACAAATTGCGCAGATTTGACAAAGTTTTGACATAAAATGTTGATACATGAGTGTGCTAATAAATTCATTCATTAATTTATTATTCTTTCAATATTAACTTACTTGAAATAGGTTAGTTCCGCGTCTCGAATTGATTGACCACATTTCGGCGTCATCGAAGTGAGCATCACCTCCATAAACCTAACAACAAGGGAAACCTTGTTTTATTAAGAAATGTAATCGATTGGAGCAAAAATGATGAC
>JASFAT010000234.1:0-287825 GCA_031353405.1 Baronia brevicornis | reverse complement strand
TTTTTTTTATATTAAAAAGCGTATATGACAGACGTCTATACCAAAAAATTGTATTCCATGGTACTTATATTGTAGGTCGAATATGAATATTTGGGTGCAGGTGCTCTGAAACCCAACGAAGTCCCATAATATGTTCAGTAGAGACATGGTGTCCTTTTTTTGTTCTGAACGAAGTAAAAAACATCTAAGTTTTGAAATCCAAAGAAAATTATATGTCTCTATCAATCAATCAACACAAATTTAACAGTACATTGCTGCA
The DNA here is from genome assembly GCA_031353405.1 of Baronia brevicornis. Classification (NCBI taxonomy): domain Eukaryota; kingdom Metazoa; phylum Arthropoda; class Insecta; order Lepidoptera; family Papilionidae; genus Baronia; species Baronia brevicornis. The sequence continues at coordinate 287,566 of JASFAT010000234.1, read as the reverse complement.
CATTTGGCTGCAACAAATATGTACTTATAATTAAAAAATATACAAATTAATAAACCGAGAAATTCTTTGAAAAGACTGAACGGAATTTTGTATATCTTATATTTATCAAAGATAAGGTGCTAAGCAAACGTATTTTGTTATTGGCCGTATTTCCTTTCATTGGAGTATAGACGTGAAAGAATAAATAAAAAATTAGGCATAATCTTATAACATCACAAAACTGGGACGTTTTTAATAATTTTATAAGGAAAATATACCAGTATATCTCGAACAATACAACAGAATTTTTTCCACCCATACGTTTGAAGGTATAAACCACAAGAAAGGAAGTAACCGTGGTCCACTGCCCACCACCGTGCAGTGAAGCTTGTAAGATTCACGATAAATCATAATTGCGCCTAACAACATAACTAATTATCCACCATAAGCATAAAGATGGCGCTTTGAGTTCGCGGTAAGTCATTAACTAGTTATGCTCAATTTCATGGGATATTTATGCAAGGTGGCGTGACAGGGCCTGACGGATGTAACGGGCTCAATTACCGTCTCTAACAGAATAGCTTAGAAAACTTTTTTATTCACTTCCGTGATATTTAATCAGAGTGTTATCTATATATTAAAAGGTGAAAAAACAATCCCTTTGTAAGTACGCTCGCATGAAGGAGCTATTGAGAAAAGGAGTTCAGAAAGATAAAATCAAAAATAATTCAAAATTAAGGGAATTGTGGTTTAATTTCGAACACTGAACGACTTTTATTACAATAAATAAAATAAAGACGCGGCCAAAAAATGTGTTAAATGGGATCAATGTATGAGTTTATATTTATAATCTATATCATAGTCAACCATATAGCAATTCTAAAGGCGACGTTATAATATTCTTTTAAAAAAAAGTTGTGATTTACTCAACGAGTCCGCTAATTCGCGCACCATTACTCACCGGTCACGTAAATTGACCGCCTATAGAGTCGCTTACTTCATTCTAGTGCTTATGGAGCGTTCAACTTGATAATTTTACCATGATGTCATTGGCGGTCATGCTTGGATGGGTATGTGATGTCCGCTACCTCCGAGTGCGGGACATTAATATTGTCACTTAATTTTGAAATCGCCTAGCTTGAAGTGGTAACTATTGGAACGTATTATGTATCAAAGAGCAATCGGTTTTAGTGCAAGTAGTTTTTAATATGTATTGCGAAATAACTTTAACGGAAGCAATAATTTAATGATAAGTAACAGGTCAGGGAGTATCTTTGCTTAGCCGTATGTCCGGTAGTTATGGTATTGGAACACAGGTACGCGACCCCGGCATCTTGAGCTACTACCGTATCGATCTTTGTCTTCCTTTGCGGTAATATCATATCCCTATCATCCTGTCTAAATCAATTTTTCCTTTCCTCCTACCCTTTCTTTTTTCTCTATTCTTTTCCTTTCCTCTGCCAATCCATGATCTGCCGTACCAATGGACACGTGGCTAGGGGCGAGCTAAGTCGCAAGCGTGCCGAAGTCCCGGGATCGGGCTCCCCCGGGGACTATAGTGCCTTGCCTCAGCATGCGAGGCTCTGCTGGGGCTGACCTCCTCTTAATTAATGTTATAAACAGAAAAAAGGTTTTGTTTTCTGACTCGTAAGCACATTCATCTGTTAAAATCGTTTTAAAACATTAATTGCACGGATGAAGAGAGGATGCGTAGAAGATATATCATGCAATGTTTACGTACCACTTAAGGCATTTAAATACATTTTCCGTTTACACTTACAAAGTACATTACAAATTTTTGGGATTTCATAAAACATCACTATCAATTTACGATTCTACTAAAGTACGTACATATACGAAACCAAACATTGGCAAATAATACTTACTTTACAACAACATTAGGGTAGCAACAATTGTATTGTCATATACTTTTAAAAATAAAAACTCGAATTTCACAAGTTACGTTGCGCTTCATCTCTGAAGTATCCAGTAATGGTAAAAAATATGTCTACTGTTCGCTGAACAGAAATTTTGACTGAACCATTGATTTTTTTAAATTAATTTCTTTATATATGTATAGCTCTAGTTTTTGAATCATTTTATCTTCATTTATTTATTAATATTTTATGTATTTTTTATATATATATTCACGCCTATCCCCCGCAGGGGTTGGCAGAGATCACAGAGCTCCATCCGCTACCATTCATCGCAGCGAAACGGCTCTCCATTGGTCGCTTCTCGCCCTCGTGAGAATCAGGACGTGACGGGTGGCGGACCACGTCGCCGTGTATTTGTTTATAAGGAAGAAAAACAATACGATTATCTTTCGATAAGATTATAACTCAAAACTTTAAGCTTGAAGAATATTAACTTCATAAGCATACAACTGTTTGGTTTTTATCATAAAAAATACTATAGCGTTAAGTTATTTAAAATATCAAGATCTGTTCGTTCACTCAAACATATTGTTAGTACTCTTTAAAAATGTTAAAGTTATAAAAAGTAACACTCTTTATATTCTGATCGAAAAAGTTCAACCTGCTATTTCTATGTTTGAAGCACAATTGTGTGTAGAAAGGTCAGTGCAGCGGTTGTTCTAATAATCATTAGGGGGCAGGTGATGGTTTCCCCGCCCGGCGTCACCTGCCACAAGACGTGCACCTTACATTTTCCACAGCGGATGCGCACGCGGCGGCGCGTGGCGGGCCAGGTCGACGGCATCTTCACGCAGGGGACTTGTACAGTATTGCCTTTGTTTTGTCTCATTAATTCAAACTGTATTTTATAATTATTATTTTATTATTATTATTATATTATAAATGAGAAAGTTTGTAAGTATGGATGTATGTTTGTTACACTTTCACGAAAAAACTACTGAACGGATTTGCACGAAACTTTACAGTAATATAGGTTATACATCGGAATAACATATAGGCTACAATTTGTAATGATTTTATGTAATTTTGGTCGTAATATAACGATACATGTCATTAATTGACAAAAGTCGGAAAAAAATGTGGCCTCTGAGAGCTATCTTGGCGTACGCTGCCTAAACCATTGGAGTTACACAAAGATGATGTACCGTAGGATTGTTTGTCTTGAATACTTCTAAATAAAAGACTGCGACAGCATATATCTACCTTTTATGTGGAGGCCACTATGACCAAAATTATGAACCATAAATTAAATAAAAAAAAAATATATTTATTTAAAATGATCTGTCACGAAACTTAATGGGGCAGACCAAATTCCACGCGTGCAAAGCCACGGGCAAAGGCTAGTATTTTATATTTACATATTTGTGATTTCTTTTTGAAGAGAGGGCTAGCAATGTTTTTGATGTGAAACATCTTATCGCAGGGGATTGGGAGTAAAATAATAGACTGAGACGTCGTCTCGATTCAAGCTACGCTCATCTCCACTCGACTCTGTGCACGAGTCGTAATATAAAGCATTCTCTGACACTTTTTTTAATATCAGTAGAATTCTTGTTTTGTGGATGGGAAGGGCCGCTAGGGAAAGACCAAGGAGAACATACTTAGATCAAATTGCTGACGTTCTTAAGAATAGCCAGGTCTAAAGTACCCTTAACTGGCGAGCTTATATGAATGTATCTGGATGATATAAAGAATGTGTGCCGAGATCGTAACAGATGGAGATCTCTGCCTACCACTACGGGAAACAGGCCTGATGATATGTATGTAGAATTTTTGTAAACCATTTCGACTAAGCTTAGTCCAATTTTTTTCATGGGATAGGAAGGCAAACGAGCAAGCGTGTCACCTGATGGAAAGCAATCAACGCCTCCCATTGACATTCGCGATGCCATAGGTAAAAAACTTGCGCGCAGTTATGGGATGTGTAGGCTTATGTTTTGAAGATTCCAATGTAGAGGATACGAACTCACGACTTCAGTATACTCAGCCCTATCCATAACGACTGAGCTATGGTCACTAACATTAAAAGTCATAATATAAAGTTGTGTACTACTCTGCATAAAACTTCGGGATTCCAATAAAATTTTCGGTTTAAACATCGAAGATATGGAACGGTCTTCCTGTATCCGTACTTAAATTTATTTGTTGGCCTTAAGTTTATTTGTTGGTTGGGTTGGTTAAATTTATTTATTTATTTGTTGGGTTATGTATTTAAGCAATGGAAGAATTCGACTGTTTTGATGATTTTTTAACAAACATGAACGCTATCACAAATATGTAATGCATTATGCAAGAAGTTGTACGGTTTTTTTTGACATGTCTATTATTTGACTTGACAACAGTAGCTCAATTTCTGAGTTAAGACTAGTAGTTGGTAGTCAAACCTGAATTCGTTTAGGTGTCTACTGCGAAATTAGCATACCTACTTTACGTGGCTAAATTCCACCGGCTTCTAGTGAGTGCTGTTCAGACCATAGACGAAGAGTGATTGCGCTTTTTTCACAGAAAACCTATTTTTATACAACTACGACTTAACTTATCCTGGAACAATAACTTTGGTAGGTGTAAATAAAGCGAAACTTTTGTATAAATTTTGAAACTCGTAAGCATACATACAATATGCGACAGCGATTGATAAGTGACAGCTTTGACGAGCTGTATTGAAGTTATCGTTGGGTTTCGTGAACTATTTTTGTCATTATAAGATAAGAAAAAAAAACGATCGTTAAACATTTTACGACATAAACAGTGTTGATGCCTTGATGACGTTGATGAAAATACAAAACACCACTTTTCAATAAAGTATACGACACTTGTTTCGTATCAATGCGAGACATTATTAATATTATTTTTTAGTTAATTTTCACGAATATTATCTAAGTATTTTTTGACTTCTCATCTAAATAATATAAAGTAATGCTGCAAAATAAATCAACTTGTTAAATTATTTTAAGCAATTACTTGCTATTTTGTTTTCTGGCATAGAATAGATTTCTCTGTTTCTTCTCGTTGATGTCGTATAAGTCGTGAGGAAGACAGGCAGCATCGTCTATCCGAGAATATGAACTTATTAGCGATCCCCAATTCGTCTAACTAGCTTGGGGATTTATTTTAAATGTAAGTAATGTATTTAAAACTTACAATGGAATATTACGCTGTTTTGATAGTGATGTTGATATGACATGTTATGTGTTATTGATGAAGTATCAAGTTCATAACCATGATTTTTCTTCTTTTTCTGTATAAACTATATGTTTTATTTGTTCGTCGCTCATGGGCCAACCCAAGTAAGCGAGTATTCCGTCCCTCTCAGAAAAAAATAGAAAATTATCTACCAAATAAAAATTGTATAATATATATAAGCTCCGTATTTTAGATTTTGGATACATACATCCTTGTATGTATAACTAGTTAAATATATAGATGAGCTAACATTTTATTCATAAAATATTCTTTAAAGATAAAAATAACAGGATATGAGAAATGTTTTAATGTAGACAAACAAAACTCAACTTTCAGATTAACTATTACTGTTCATAGATCGAAAACTAACCGATTAATGCGTAAATTTAGTTTTAATAACAAAATTGTTTTTCTTATCACATTTTTTATATTATTTTCACTTGAAACATCTTTTATGTTTCACTACGTACATATACGAACGATGGTCATAGTACAAGAGGTTACCGCTGGTCATTAGTGTGAAATATTACAAAAGACCACAACGACTGTAGATGGCAGAGTGGACTTTTTAGAAATGGACATAATTGCTGTCAGGTGCATCAACGTCGTCAGCGGACCATACACGAGGACTGTTTACGGATTTCCAAATACGGCTCGAAATCCAACTTGTGAATTTTCATTAAAAAACTTTTATTGTTAAAGACCTAATATAATTTATTATGGGATTCGAAGTCAACGAGCGAAGTGGTCACTCAATAACCTAAACTAGCGCCGCCTATATACACAATATTAAGGGTACTTCAAATGTCTTTTCTACCTTAGAGTAAGGATGTGAATAATGGTCTTTATATTGTGACTTTTAATATAAGCATATATATGAACTTTATATAGGCAACTCAGTTGGTATGGTTCGGACTGAGTCTACTGAGGTCGTGAGTTCATATCCTGTACATTGGAACCCTCAAAAAAAACAAGCTTAACATATCTTAAAGGCCGTTAAGGTTTTTGTAATAATTATGGTGTTGCGTACATCTATAGGCAGCGACGGTTGGCATCAGACACTTGATCGTTTGCCCTCCTATTCAATAAAAAAAATTGGGAGAAGACGGATTCAATGGGAGGGGAAGAAGGACATTAAAAAAGGGGTTAGGAATTGGGCCTACAGATCCTATCACTCAAGCATGAAACGTAGTAACAGTAACGCGGTTATGCTACCACCCGCGGGAACCCGTCCCCGCGTTTTGAGAGGCCCCGCGGTCTACAAAAATTAGAAATCATTTTTTCTACACTCATAAAATAAAACTACATTAAATACAAACTTCACTTAAACGTAAATGTCACTGGACTGGCCAAAATTGTTTTAAGCCTGCTTCACATACACGCCATGAACGGTGGATTTGTTTCTTATGTCAAAAAACAAACTAATTGAATTTGATTAGCGTATTCATGTCTTGGACAACGCCTCTGCAGTGCCGTTGGTATTACAGTCAGAAAGAGTTATGCCTATGTCTGCCATAAATAAAGTTATAAGTAGCAAACTACAATTTACACTAAAAGAAAACAGCTAATATAAACAATTCTCTATAATAACTATATGTAATCGCTAAAGTACTTCACCGCTAGAGGCGGTACTAAACATAGCACTTAACTACTTAAACTTATATACGATGAATATTAATATCCTATTCCGCCCATGGCACTCGTATCCGTTATAGTCGTGTTAAAGAGTTCTTAGTGCTTGCAAGTGCAAATTATTGTCCGTAATGTATCCACAATCAAAGAAACAATCCATTATCTAGGAAATATTTTATGCGGGCATTTTTGAATTAAGTTTATCTGAACGGTCGTTAGATTTTACATCATGATAGTTTTAAGTATTGGATAAGACTATTAAATAAGTACTAAATAATTACTTGGTTGAAGATCATATTGTGAATCAACTATCTATGAAAGTTTTGTATGATTTGAACTTTAATTGTATCAATGTATCTGTATACATTAATACTATTTTAGTTTCTGTAAATTCTAATTGGGATATATGTAAAAATATATTTTATATTAGAAATTTTGATTTCATTGGTATTTGCCGAATATAAGTATAAAGGAATACTGTAGTGTCTAATGTTTTCCCAGATAATTTTTTTTTGCACAGTACAGGGGTTTTACAGACATGCCAGTACTTAACAATTTATAGAATCTAATTATATAATCAAAAATAATATAATTAATTTTCTATATCACAAATATTTATAAAATCTCATTCTGAAGAAATTGAGTTTTAATATGTCATGTCATGTGTAAATGTATGTAATGTCTTTAGATAATTTTATCGTGCTTGACGTTAAAATGTTGGAAACAATTTTAAAATATTTATTATGTTTTATATAAGAATAAATAATAAAATATAGTTAAAGATCTTTCGAAGAATCGTAAAGTTTTATACCAGGTAAACTGTGTTGTAGGTAAAAACTTATAAAAGAACATACTAAAAATATGCTTGCAACGGTCCGCTGCTTGGAGGTATAGAACCTTTTGTGAGGTTATCTGAGGCAGTTAGTTGTTAACCGGTTTTATTTTTCAAATTAATGGCTTCGTACTTAGATATTATTTGATACATCGCTCCACTGAGAACATTCCTCACAAATTCTTTTTAATTACCTGTAACATAAAGGTTATTACTAACTATAGCTAGGAGGGTGCATAATGTGCGCTCACGCCGTGACGTCTGGCTATTGCTCATAATCGAGTGCAATGCCACCCTTAGAGGTTGTTGACATTTCTCTTCAAATGGCACTTGTTTTTGTTGGGGTTGATTGTTTCATGGCAATGAAACAATGCAGGTGTTGTATCGAGACTGTTCGAAACGATTGTAATAATTTTACGAAGGTTATTTATCTATAGTTTTTTGAAATAACTTACGGACTACTATTTTACTTCCTTGTTTTTATTTACTTATTATTTATTTAAACTTATTTACTTAAACAGTAATTACTTATATAGCTAAGATTGAAATATTAGATCTGCAAGGAATAAAAATGGTGGACGGTCGTCCGAAATATGACTTTCAGACATTTTGAATGTCTGCCATTTTGAAAATATTTAAACCCTTTTCTTTACATTGACATTATATTGTATGTGTAAATGAATCTAATAGTTTTAGAAAATCGATATCCATATGAATATATCGAGTTATTATCGATAGAAAACCAAAAACTTTTTTCGTTTTTTATTTTAAATTATGTAGCGCATAAGCTGTCCCAAATTACAAATAAACTTAAGACGAAAAATAAAGGGATTTTTTTTAGAAATCGTTACGCAAACGTTTTACGAGGTAATTTCGTAGAAAAGTTTCTCAAGCGTGTATATTTTTCAATCAGGTTTCTTCAGCGACGTTCCGTGAGATCGGCGGCCGTGTTTTTTTTCCAGCGCTGCAGTTATTCAAGCCCGCCCGCTACCGACGAGTACCTAATTTTTCACACCTCAAACCCGACACCGGTATAATCCGACGCCTGCAGAAGTTATTCGGTGTAAAAATTTCATCCAACGAGTCTGTGGCCGGTCGTCAACCGCTTCGTCATGGGCGAGTGATCACCACTCCTCAGCTTAAGACGTTGTCCGTCTTTATGTTCCACTTGTACATGGCAATTCACGGAAATTTTATTTCTCGTTTGTTTATAGGTATTTAAGGATAGAATTGCTTTAGATACGCGAGTTAACTGTTTCAAAGCATTTGTTGGGATATTATATAATATTTATAATAGATTTCATTATATGTACTAATATGATTATAAATACTTTTTAGCATGCTACTAGTGTAAAAGAAAGTTACAGTGCATTTGTTTAATTTAATAACAAGATGTATGTATGGAATACAATGATTAATCTCCAATTCGCTAAGCGTGGGGATTACAGAAATACCCCTCATTTGTTAAGGAGGATGATGTCTAAAGCGTAACTAGCCATACAATTAGTAAAATGTATAAACGAAAATGTTATTCTAATAGCTAACTAATTAAATATTTTATATAAGTCACATTTAAGTAGGTACGTAACTAATCATAAAATGTAAGCATACAAATTCAAAAAATAAAAACAACTAATGCTATTTGTAATGTTGAAATTGTAATCGTTCCCATTTTAATCGTTGCAAAAAATAATTCGAAAAATTAAAACGCTTTCTCGTCGGCAAAGTAGATTGTGGCAGAAGCTCAGATGGCTAGATAGCTTTTGAGTCGAGGACGACTTAAAGGCAATCGGTGTGAGGGGCTGGAGAGAAAAAGCCAAAGTAAGATCCGACTGGAAAAATTTACTGAATCAGGCTAAGGCTCACCCGCGGCTGTAATGCCTTGATAATGAAAAAAATAATTAATATCTTCATATTAATTTACGCATTATTGTAAATGTTTGTACTGTTCAGTTGACAATTGGTATGGCCTCATGTTTTCCTCAGGATTTTCTTTATTTTATTTACAATTAAATGCGCAGTATATGCCCTAAATAGTTGAGTTTTTTTTTTATTTTTACCTATCATAAATATTAATGTTATTTAAAAAATATTCTATCTATATTTTATATTTCAGTTGCTTACTTTGAATATTTTAAATTAATTTTTGGACGACGTAAGATTTAATATGAAAATATATGAATTGCCTTGAAATCTAATTTTATTTGAGGATTACCAAAAATTGAATTTTATTATTAATTTTTGTGTTATATTCTTTTGTAAATTCTTCAAAGACAACTCAGAGCAGTAAGAATGCGTTACGAATTCTAATCTCATGGAAAAGAGAAAAGTTTTGTAAAAATCATCGACGCGCTTTCATTATTGACAAAATAATACCTTTTAAAAGAACATTCTCTGCTTTTAAAAAAATATTCACCATATTCACAATTGCATCATCATTATCATCATCATCGGCGCTACAGCTGCGATTGGACCTCAACATGGTCAAGTACCTAATTATTTCTAAATCGGTTTGTTTTTGGGCTTTTCTCTCCAACTCGTCGCTCCTAACATTCTAAGATATTGTTCATCGCCATCTGAACTTTGGAATTGCCTTGGATTCTAGGGCCAACTGGTTTTACCCCGCTATAAAAGAGTATCCAACTCTACCCTTGTCCTTCTTATATGCCTGCCTCTGCCTCTAGCCTGTCGCCGACGTTCTGTTTTTAATCACTTCGTAAAGATCATGGTTGTACCACATTTACCATATCTCGTTCTCCTGTATAGCTCAGAATATGCCTTATTATTTTGCGTCGTTAAATATGTCTTATTAGTTTCCCAAATGGGAATTTTCGTCTCGTTTGTTCAATACCCATGTCTCTGAACCGTTTGTTAGGCAATAAATATTTTTTTTTATTATAAGCGATTATCCAGAGTCTATGACACGCACATCGCGTTTTAAATACTTATGAATGAATGTGGAAATGCCGTAACCAACGGTTATGAGGTCAAATACCTAAACGACCACCGTAGTCATTAGGAGAAAAATCAAAAGAGATTTAAAGCAACTCGCTGGGCGTGAAGCCCTACATCTCGCGGTACGATATGATAATTGCCCGAGCAGTTCACCAACCACACAACGAGAACTCTATATTGTTTGTTATTAGTGTTAATACATTAGAATACGACGGATCAAGCGGTTCTGGTTGTTATTTAAAAACAGCGCTTTGGTAATTTAGATACAATCTGCGCGTTATCTTAGTAGATGTTCGATCGTCACGCTCCGTCTCTTCTGTATCTGTAACCGACGCTGAGTGTTTACAGCTGGAAGTAGCTTATACGCAGAAAGCGTGACTTTGTTCGTCAATCAAAGAAGTTAAAATTATGTACATTTTTCTGCGTTTTTTTTTTGAGAATTTGGAAAAAAAAGCAATTACTTTACGCTATTATTTTTTATTTGAGCTAATCTTTTTATTTTTATTTAATACATCAAATAAAGGTCTTCTAAACTATATATATTTTTCTAATATACTCATATTTATATCAAGATATAGAGTACAAATATAGTATGGAACGCCCCCGGCTAGATGGTGCGACGATCTGCGCAGGGCGGCTGGCAGAAACTGGATGCGTGAAGCCGAAGATCGGGCTAGGTGGTGTTTCTTTTGATGATTGATTGATAGAGTACAGTATCACCAGACAAGAAATGATTTTTTATGGGGTTTGAAGGCAAACGAGCAGGCGTGTCATCTGATAAAAAGCAACTTACACCGCCCATAGACATCCGCAGTGCCATAGGCAGTGCAGAAGCGTAGCCAGCCTTTAAGTGTCATATTGGGCCTCTGGAACTCAACCGCTTACCGGACAAAGCGCGGTAGCTTAGCTACCACTCAGATGCCGGTTTTTTGCGTGTGTACTTCCCCGGGCGAGCCGGCCCATTCAAGCTACAGACAATATGCCGTTCTTGAAAAATTATTCATCTGCAGCGTGGCTATACCACTACGAGATTGACTTGTTATCGTTTTACTATGCGTTATGTTTGGAGTTTGGTGAATATTTTTTTTATGGGATAGGGGGGCAAACGAGCAGGCGTGTCGCCTGATAGAAAGCAATCAACGCCGCACATGGACAACCGCGACACCGCAGGAGTCTTAGGTATTTATAAGCCGGCCTTTTAGGTATGTATAAGCTTGTTTTTTGAAGGTTCCAATATAATTTGGAATGAAGAAATGTGCCGGTGAAACAAAGTAACTAAAAAGCATGTTCTATCCAGTTGTATACAGTCATGGTTGCGCACGCGTCCATTAACGTGGACGGCACCGGAACAACGCAGCATCACTCATATTGTTCAACATTGTAACGATGTAGATGTATGTATTCGCCTGCCTTAATAAATTGTCTACAATCATTGTTAGCTTGTTTTTGTTACGCTCTGTGAACATAATTATAGCGGAATTAGCTTTGTGTATCAAAATTACTAAAATTTTCCGTACGTAATCTTCAGTAAAAGTTTATGACGGAGTCATATCTCCTTGTTTTTTTTTTGTATAGAGGCAAACGAGCCTGCGGATGATGTCGACCTTGTCAATGGATATATATTATGCTTGTTTTTTGAATATCATACATATTCGAGGCATGACGGTTTCTGAGGGAAACTGAAGTCAAGCAGTGGAACATTTCAGCTGTATTGATTCTGAACCTTGACTTACGACTCAAAATAACCGTTTATTTAGAGGGTACATAATATATTGTGATTGAATAGGTTTTGCACAAAATCAATAATGCATTGCATATTCGACTCGACGAAAATACTGTCTAAATGCTCTGAGTCTCACAGCTCTTAGATGAGTAAAAAATTATGTACAGCGTTAAAACTGACTGTTTTTGAGTGATCAGATTAATTTAAAAAAAAATTGTGGCTCAGGTGGTAAGTGTTCATTTTGCGGTTTAATACGTTTTAGATATAAAATTATGTATTAAATTATAATTTTTAATTTGTATTTATTCGATTTTACTTTTTATTATCTAAAAGGCATCCGTAGAATCTTTATAAAAATATAATAAAATAAATAAAAAAATGAATGTTTTTTTAAGAAAGTAGAAAGAATCGGAAATACGTTCGTTTTTAAAGACCAGACCCATATCCATCCGGGTTTGCGAACTCCTTCGTCCTGATTTATTGAATTTATACATGGCAGCCCGATAACCTAAGTTAGTTACATTTAAATCCTTATATCTCATCAAAATTTATCGCCGCTGATCGGATTGCTTCTAAAGGAATGAAAATAAATCCGTTTTATTTAAACGATTGCATGTCTTCGTGTTTATAGTGCAACATACATCCAGTTAGTGTATTTAGTGCACACAGGTAACCGGATTTAATCAATGTATTTGCTTTATTTGATTAAAAATGTCAAAGAAATTTATGGTAATTTATTACTCAATATTTTCTGCGTATTTTAAAATGTTGTCATAAAGTTTCAGTCGTTAAAAGTAAAGGTGTATGCGTTACAAAAGTCATTAAAAATGCATGACCAAAATGTACAATTTGTGCGAGACATATTCAACTTTATTTAGTAGGCGTTGTCCGATATTACTGTTTGCAGTATGTACGTGCCGGTTTTCATTTGTAGAAAACCGACGACGGAGTAGTTTGAAGTCTTCACTTGGTTCTCTAAGTTTTAGGAGAAAAAGAGACGCATCATTCTCCTTTTCATCCATTTACTGTCTGCAAAATAAATATAAAACAGCCATAAATTATATGGGCATGGCCAAAAACGGTTCCGGTTCGAAATCTTTGGTCTTCAGTCAGCTTGCTCGACATGGAGATCAATTCAGGCAATTAGTGATGATCATACCGCCTTCAGCCGGTTGTTAGAACTTGTCTGTGAATCAGCAGAATGCACCACGTGCAAACATTGCAACTTAAATTGACAGTTGAGTTTCTTTTATGGGAGATAAAGGCAAACGAGCAGGCGTGTCATCTGATGGAAAGCAATCAACGCTACCTATAGACATCCGCAGTGCAAGAGCATTGCAGAAGCGATGCCGACCTTTCCTTCTGCCTTTTATTCCTAATGCGTAAAAAAAGCCTGGACAACTGACATAAAAGGAAAATTTTCGTATCGCGTGTGTGAGTTTTAAAAAGGCAGTTATTCAGACTCCACAGACATACACTGACATTTTATGTATAATAGATAAGCGTTAGAATACTGAATGTTAGCGACTGTACTAAAGATTTGTTTCCCGTTTCTGCCGTCGTGATATTCTGACAAAAAACCTAGGCGGTAGGTATCGCGTCGGGGTGAGCGACCGCCGACCGGCACATCGACTAGTCGAAACGAATCGATTCCATCAACGGATCGATAGTCCAACGTTGTATATCGCATTGGAGCGAATCGGGATAATCTCCATTTAGAATTAGATCGAATTGCTCCGCTAGGCCATAAAGTGAGAATTAATGTTTTACAAGATAATTATGCTCGTATTTAGCGATTAATTGCACACAGTTATCTTTGCATCTTGGCACTAAGTCCCTAAAACTCTTCAAGATCAGATTTCTCAGCTTTGTGAGACAGTTTTCAGTATTCCAATTTTATTTATGTCATAATGATTATCATTTGTGAAATATTGGTTAATCATAGAAGAAAATTGAAAAATAAAGTTATGCAAATCGATGACGGAGCTATCTTCTTCACAACCGAGATATTTTCGCGCTAGGGGTAAGATAACCCATTCACAATTTTATAATATTTATATCATCATCATCAGCCTATTACTGGTCCTCTGCTGGACATAAGTCAGGAAGGCTTATGTCCAGCAGCAAAGGCGCATTAGCTTAGCTGATTTTTGAATCCAGTTGCTGCCAGTCACGAGAGACCTGCCAATTCCAAATTTTTAACTCAATTAAAAAAATCTTAGATCCAGCTCTGGTATTGATTATAAAGGAATTCGTTGTGTGTAAAGTATTCGTCTGCAGAGTGGCTCTACCGCTTTGAAATATATAGATACCTCAGAATCTAAAGACCCATTATGAAGATGAGCCTACTATTTGTATCGTGATACCCTGGTAACATTTCTACTGACGCTTTGCTTGACTATTTTGCTAAGATCTCTGAATGGATTGGTTATTTGTAGAATTTTATCTGATGGCAGTTGAACTTTTATTTCCCCATATGTTTATAATTTTATTAATTACTATATTAAATAAATAATTTAAACGATTGATACAACATTCATTGGCCCGAATTAGAGTAACATACTTCGTTTTCGCCATTATGATTCACAAATGACAAGAATAAACAACCAGACTCAGAATAAATGTAAATCGGTTATAAAAAAAATTTATATCGATGTAGGAAGGGAATCAAAGATCCTTAGCTTGAAAAGTGAACACTTCTCCACTGCATCAGTTGGGTCATTTGTGATTTCTAATTTACATACATTTTTAATTATCACAATCATCAAGCTGTAAAAGACCTGTGCTGGACATTGGACATCCCTAATAATTGAGGAGCGATGCGCAAATGGTGTACGGATTGGGGTTGCGTATTCTAGGTTTTCTAATTATTCAATCAGTTTTGAGGAATTTCACGAGAATATGGCGCATTAGCTTATCTGATCTTTGAATCCATTTGCTATCAGCCTCTAGAGCCGCCAATACCAAATGTTTGCCACAGTTCAAAAAATCTTAGATCCAGCACTGGTATTGATTATAAAGGAATTCGTTGTGTGGGAATGTAAGTGAATTTTTTTCATTTGTTATACTGATTAAAACTTATATTGTTTCAGCAACCCTAAATATAAAAAAAATATTTACTTGATTCGTCAAATAAAACCAAAAACCGTCACATCACTACGAGGAATGTGTCGTGCGGAGTGGTTGCAGGCGCTCTCTGTGATCTATGAGTGATGGCTGGTACTTCTTTGCCACTGGCCATTACAGCCGGCATGCGACCGGTATGTTGGAGCGGTAATGTGTTGAGTTTACAATATTGCTTGTCCATAGACGTGCGCTCAGATTAAATCGTGCGCAAATATTGTGTCATTATGATAATATGAAATACCGTCTGACAGCGACGTAGTAGCTTAGAGTAATGTGAATTAGATTAATATTTCCATAACCTTGTTCCATTTAAAGAAGGCTAAATTTTTTTTTAAATTTACTACAATTTTGGTTAATCATTCCAATGTATGTGCTACGAAATGGTTTACTTTAATAATAATTTTATCTTCATGGTCATCATCATCATTATAAGATTCGAGTAAACTTCCAGAAAGAAGGTGATGGAAGGATTTGCGTTGTATGTTGGGTAGTGACTTGTACTACATACATGTTAAAATTAGAAATGGCTCAAGGAGCAATTCCTTTAAAGGTTGCATGTGGTAAACCAATTCAATATACAAAGAATGTGAAACGTTCACAGTAAGACATTAACATAAAAGCTATGGTAGTATGGTTCCAAAAAACGGCTCTCACGACTGTTGCAATATTCCAAAAAACACAAAGGCGAATAACATAGCAAACAGCAACAGATATCTGAAATCTGTCATCGTCTATCAATAATCATCTGAAAAAACAGTCATTTTCTTTAAAATTTTAAAATCGCGAACGTTGAGAAAAATAAGTTTATCAAAAAGGTTTTGAAATTTAAATGAAAATGTTTTATATATGTATACTACATTAGTCAATGTATCATTATAATCAACAGGCATGCGTTTTATTCTTGATAGGGAGGTCAGTCCCAGCCGTTAAACATAATTTGTTACGTGAGCTGTTCCAAAAATTTTTAGTGAAATTAAATTTGAAAATCTCAGATTATCACCAAGGAGTTTTGTAATAAAATTAGCTGTTAATTCAAAATAGTTTCAGGGAAAAATAAATTATATTTACTTTGAGGCTAAAATTTTTCGAAACAACTTAGGTATTTAAAATTATTGATCCATACGGTTGTGTTGAGTTTAATTAAGTTCATTTTCCAGTAATGTTTAAGATAAGGCGTCAACTGCACGAGCGAGGGTAGGTACCGTAGTTGCATCTGCGTGCGCAGCTGCAGTGAGCACGCGCCGCAACTATATATCTTCGTTTTCCTGGAATTAAAAAAAAAACATTATAACCTCAGTTAAACCTTTACCTGATTATTTAATTATATGAGTATAAAATAATTCGACTTTCCTGTACTCTTACATTTTTATTATATAACTAGATGGCCCGTTGAATTTTGTTTCACCTATAATTTATGTTCCCCTGCATTTATCTTCTCCTGGTATGTAATATAGTAATAATTGCACATAAGAAACGACACTTTTGTATAACAACACGTCCGTTAGACGGCAAAGCCGTCACGAACGCCATCTATTGTCCGAAATCCGAAAGTAATTGGAAGTAAAAGGAAGAAATAGAATTTTTTATTTTTTAAGCTGTTTTTTTATGTTTTCTCTATATGTTTATTCGTAAACGTTCCCTGTACTAGAGTGAACAAAATAAAAATATCAAATCAGTCGAGCCGTTTTTGAGTTTTAGCGAGACTAACAAAATAGCTCTCCATTTTCATATATTATATTACATATAGATGGTATTCTTATGCAATCTACGTTCTATATAAAATGTCTATTAAACTAAACAGGTGGTCGCTTAGTGGTTAAAATTTAACTTAAAAAAAAAGTTTTTTCAATGCAACATAAATATTATATGTACATATTTTCTTTCTACAATTATTCTTAAAATGAAATTTTATTACGCCAAATCTTATGTTCCTACGCACGCACAATGTACTTAAAGAGGGGTACAAAGATTTTTCTCTTTTCTATTATAGATAAAGACGAGAGAGAAGAGAGAGAGTTCTATTGAATTGGCTGTGAACCTTTGTTAGGGAGGAGTCTCTATAAGAAGTAAAACAGGGCCGTCTTAAGCATATTCCGCGCCGGGATGCGGGTAAGCCCGCGCTCCTGCTGTTGTAAAAAGACGCAATATAATTTTAATATTTTATTTATTAATTTCTTAAAACTCTGTAATTTACAAAAAAATGCACAAACAAAAATCAACATTTTAATATATACTCGTATTAATATTATATACATATTTCAATAAAATTTCCAATTTCTAGCATTCGGCGGCCCACTAGGACTCCGCGCCTGGGTACGGCTGCACCCCATGAGCCCCCGGGTAAAGACGGCCCTGAAGTAGAATATTGATCTTAACATAAACACTATTAGCTTATAGGAGTGGTTAACAAGAATTCCAAATATTAATGAAATTTCTGATCTGCTATAAAATATTAATAAAAAATTGTATAAAATATATTCACATTATTGTCAAATAATAGAAATAACGCTTCGAATAAAAAGTAGGGCGTAAATACTTCAATTGTTGTTATAATATACGATTAGCAACGTGATTGTAAACGTATTGCAGAATAAACAAACGACAGTGAACTTCGATCTTACAAATTTTGTACACATTTGAAAAATATAATTAACAATGTGTAATAATGTGCATTTTATGAGGTTATTAAAGTCAATATGATATATAACACAGGGGCGATTTATCCGCTAGGATGGATTCTAGGGCTCCGTGGCAGAAGAGGGCGCCACGTGCCGTTGACATTCGCAAGTTTGCGTACCTCCTTCTCCCTTGGGCCAATACCGATTTTATGCCCATTGCGACGAATCCTGTCCAGCGATTTAACATCTTTTTCATCGTGGGCTAGTGTACAACTGTGCCTCTAGCATGAGTTACAATCGAAGAAGTAAAGTTAACGTAATCGTATCGAGAGCACATATTTTTGTGTGGAAAAACCGATCAAAGTTATTAATTCTATCCTATGCTTTTTCGACAATTTTATGGAGAGGGGGCGCTTATTTCGCTAGGCCTAGAACGCGCGTGTTTTCGTAAACTGTCTCTGATATAACTGTCCTAACCGATTTGGGTACGAGAATTCATTCATTCCTTCATTTGAATTAATGGCTTTCAATAGTGTTAAAGCAGCATAATTGATTTCGCCAATGTCACGTAGAACGGAGAAGACACGTAGGAGATTAAAGGCTACGAGGGTTTCTTTTGATAATTTCCGATTCTGACAGATTCATAGTGTTAACACATGAGTTAAAGATAAAATGTTTTTAACTCAATTTTTTGTTGTATTTTTTTTCTTACTAGTACTTTCAGTCAA
This sequence comes from Baronia brevicornis, assembly GCA_031353405.1. Lineage (NCBI taxonomy): Eukaryota > Metazoa > Arthropoda > Insecta > Lepidoptera > Papilionidae > Baronia > Baronia brevicornis. The sequence continues at coordinate 268,853 of JASFAT010000234.1, read as the reverse complement.
AATAATCACGGTGAGGGATTTCCCCCTTTAATTATGTTTTTGTTTATTGAGTCTTTGTTTAATTGTGTCACCATCATCACTGACTTGACACTGGTAGCATTCATTGATAGTTGCCATAAACAAAGAGTTTTTTTACTACCTACTGCTGAGCACTGGTCTACCCATTTCTGGAGGAATGGATGTTAACCCACCATGCTTGTCCAATGGGGGTTGGCGGGGTTTCAAGACTCAGAATAAATATCTGTAGGTCATACATATATTTATTCCGATGCGGGAATCGAACCCGCGACTATTGACTCAGTGGGTGGGGGGCTCCGCCACTGAATCAATTGGTCGTCACACGACAAAAAGTTACATTTAATAAAGTGCCCTAAATGTGAATGTAAATAGAATCCTCCTTTCGTTCCAATGGAACGATTAATTTTAGATACGACTTAAGGAGATTACGGGTGCAGTGTCTTTAAGACACAATAGAAATATTGTATGACACACAAATTTGGTCCTTGGATACGACCACAAAAAATTATTTTTGTGTGTATAACTAATTTTATTTCCGTTTGGGTTTCGAACTTAAAAAACTTCAATCAGGTCAAACGTTTCTGGAGTTGACCTGAACAGCTCTGCTATAGACAACTAACGGCTGGGATAAATAATATCATCATAAATTCTACCAAAGACACCCGATGTTCATGATGTGAATATTGTTGTATCTAGCTTGTCAAAAACGAATACTGATTTTATTAATAATAATGTGAGATAAGAGATAAAAATTAACTTTAATTTTCATAAGTATAATGATTATACTTGGATTAATCTGCTAATTTGACGCAAGTTCGTGTCGGTTGAACATACATATATGTACATATGTTTATATGTTGATTCTTCAAGAGGTGAACGACCCCAATTTTTCACGGACACTGGGCAGCCTTAATTACACATATAAATGTATAGTTGTTCGTACACATAGCCGGTGCACTATGGATTTTATAGGGTTGTCGACATTCCTTTTTGATTTCAAGTAATTAATATTTTTTGTGGTAAGCCAATTAAACAGGGAGGTGATAATACAATCTGATAAAGCAAGAACTAACTGGTCGAATCTGAAGAAAAACAGAACTATTGAAAAAGATAGGGCAGGCCTTCTATTTTTTTTTATATGGTAGGAAGCCAAACGAGCAGGCATGTCACCTGATGGAAAACAATCAATGCCACTTATAGATATCCGCAGTGCCATAGGCAGTGCAGAAGCGTTGTCGGCCTTTAATATAAGTGTAGGCTTATTTTTGAAGGTTCCAATGTCGTATTGTATTGGTAAATTCGAGTCGTTAGGGAAGGAAGAAAATAGGCAACCACACCAATAACAAATAAATGAAGTTATCAAACACATACTAATAGTTTATTAAAAATATGACATAGGCCTTTTATTTCTTTTCTTTTCTTTGATGGTAATTAGTTACAACTATTATGCCAGTGTCAAGTAAAATACTTGAAATATCCTCTCTTGAAATGTAACAAGCTCATTACATTACGTCTTGATAAAATGGTGGCCATTTTATTAAAACCTTCTATGGACTTTTACAGTCAACTTAAAAAGTTACGATACACGCAATTATTTCATATCACCCAACTTACATACCTTAATCAAATTATATTGTATAATACACCACCAAAATTAAACAATATAATTGATAATAATATAACATTATGAAAATGAAATAAAAACACAACGTCACTGATGTAAGTTGGCGGGAAAAGTCAGGTTTTTATTATTTGTGACATTGGTGTTGCCAGTAACTTAATATATGAGGCGAAGATCTACTACAATATTATTGGTGTATTAGTAAAAACAGCCCTAGTTCTGATACAAATATCTCACCCACGAAGCCTACTGATCAAATTAGTTTTTACATCTCAGCAGCGATCTACCACTGTTATTCATTAACGAACGCAATAATTAATATAACTCAACCAATTAGACGTGAGAGTGACAGCGCTCGTAATCTTCTATTGCTTTAATTAACGCAGTGTACAATACTTATTAAAACTTCTTTCTGCTTTTCTGTAGCATAAAAGTGTAATTTTTAATTTTCATATTTTATATATATAAAACATTTAATCAATTAAAATATCATTGACTGAATTTCACTTCATAGCACATTCGCAATATGCGTTGTTATGTTGGTATTGTAAGGCTGATGACAACCGGTTCTTCAAGCTTAATTGAAAATCGTATTTAATTTATTATTTTTATTTCATTATTATCAAATAATACAAATAATTTCACTTAACTATCACTACGACATGAACGGGAAAATGATTCTGTTGTCTGAAAAGACAATGATATTTTTTTATTTAAATTTTAGGATTTTAGGACGACCGATTGGCTCAGTGGCGGGGCTCTCCGCCCGCGGAGTCAATGGTCGCGGGTTCGATTTCCGCATCGGAATAAATATTTATATGGATTTTTAAATGTTTATTCCGAGTCTGGTAATCCCCCCAATCCGCATTTCCTTTCCTGCCCCTTCCTTTCTTCTCTATCCTTTCCCTTCCTCTCCGCCAATCCACGGTCTGCCGTGCCAATGGATGCGTGGCTAGGGGCGAGCCTAGTCGTAGACGTGCCGATCGTCCCGGGGTCGGGCTCCCCCGGGGACTATGGTGCCTTACCTCAGCATGCAGGGCTCTGCTGGGGCTGACCTCCATCCTCCCTTGCGGCTCGTGGGATTCACTAAAGACGAATTTAATATACCTAATTTGTCGAAAATGACGGCGACGTGGTTCGCCACCCGTCACGTCCTGATTCTCACGAGGGCGAAAAGCGACCAATGACGAGCCGTTTCGCTGCGATGAATGGCAGCGGATGGAGCTCTGTGGTCTCTGCCAACCCCTGCGGGGGATAGGCGTGAATATATAAAAAAAAAAATAAATAAATTTTAGGAATCTCGAACTTTAGAAAAGTAATGAGTTTATTAAAAGAGGTTAATTATTATTAATATACCTTTTGTATAACTGAAATGTACTATTCAACGTGTCACGTTTCATATTGATAAAATGGTGACCATTCTACCAAAATCGTAGGCCTAAATATAATAATGATAATAATATTTTATTTGACAGAATATAGAAAATGCCAAAATTGTTTACATGATATGGTTTAACACATTTCAATTATAATATATACCTAACTATATTATATAGTTAAATAATTAGCGCTGGATTGGACGCCTCAAAGGAAAAGGAAGCGAGGCCAACCCAAACACACCTGGAAGCGCTCCGAAGCGGTCGAGATGAAATCTATCGAGTTGGGGTGACCTGAAGTGAAGCGGGTTGCTCAAGACCGATCGCAATGGAGAAGCACTGTGGACGCCCTCTGCCCCACCTCGTGGACATAGGACCATAAATGAATGAAATAATTAGCTTAGCTTTTGCTAACAGGGGAAGGTATTCCTCTGTAGCGTTGGTTTTCAGTCACTCCCTTCCGGTTAAATGTTATACGGGACTTATGAAATGATGATGATTGATTTCAATTTTATATAAGATCAAGAAAGCAACGCAACACACGCAATGTAACAACAAGTAAAAGCGTGTAAAAGGTAGAACGATGTAGTTTAAATAAACAATGCCTTTCCGTGTTCCAGCTCCAATTATAGAGAGCAGAGCCGGTTGCCGAGCGCAGGCAGTTTAACATCAAAATTATCAATCAAAACGAAATTACCTCTCGCGACGCGTGCCCATTGCTCTCAATTTTACTTCGCGAAGCAAAACATCCCTTTCTCCGCGGCAAGGCAACCGTGAAACTGGGTCGTTAAATGTCAGTCCCTCTTACAACCTGGGTAACCAGTTGCCAAGTATTTTGAAAATAAATAATTGTAAATAAAGTACGTCACAGATTAATTAAATTTGAATTTTGCCGTTCAGACGCCGGCGTGATTGTCACCGAAGACATTTTAATTTTACGTCATTTTTCATGTCTTATGTGTTACATATTTGTATTATTACATGTATATTATATTACATGTATGATAAGTGAGTAAGCTTAAAATGTTTTCTCTTTTTAGATATGTTTATAGTTTTAAGGTTTATAAAATAGTTTGTACAACAAAAAAAAAAGATGTGATAAATAAAGTTTTATTCTATTTCTATTTCGTATTAAAACCCAACGTCACTCATATAAGTCAAAGTTTCTATTTGTTTTGGAAAATATCCGGTCCGTTAATCTAGTGTCGTTATTTTATTTTCTTACTAATTCCGTGTGTTTGACTCTTGCTGACAAATCTTTTTAGATTCACGTCTTCAGTTAATTTGTCTTCATATACAAGATGTATATGAAGACCAATAAACTGAAGACTGATTTTGGTTATTAAGTATTCTAATTTTACATTACTTGAAGCCCATGGTTAACTTATTTGCGAAACTACTGCCATTCCATGTTCTATAATTTGTAGTGAAAATGTAATATCACTGGTACAATAGAATGAATGTAATTTTTTTAATCTACTTCATAAGCAATGAAATTGCTCCTAAATATTACTTTGGTAATAAGTCGTGTGCGTGTTTGTGTTAATTCAATATATAATATCTTGAAAGTTTTTAAAAAAAGCATTGCAAACATTTTATTATACAATATAACCTAATATATATATATATATATATATATATATATATATATATATATATATATATATATATATATATATATATATATATATATATATATATATATATATATATATATATATATATATATATATATATATATTAGGTTATATTGTATAATAAAATGTTTGCAATGCTTTTTTTAAAAACTTTCAAGGTATTATATATTGAATTAACACAATATAATGTCATAGCGTTGTAGATCTTCATTGGCAGTTGTGAATATTTGTCATCATGCTTACTAACCTATCTTAGATAGATAGGTTAGTACGTATCTTAAAAAGCATAAAGCAAGTTGCTCCATACTTTCTTAGGTTGATAATAAAATAGTGGTCAGGAAGTTCAACTTTAATTATGTACATACATAAATAAAACGATTTACTTATAAGTTAAACTTTTTTGTTGATGTTGTAAGAGCAAATAAAACATGTTGAAAGCAATTTATAGTGGGAAATAGAGCGCAGAGAAGATTTATGCTGTGTAAAATCTTTGTACTTAAGGGTGATAGTGTTGTATAGTGGTTTCTAACCTGTAAGTATAGGCCTTTAAAATCGATTAACATTTCTTTTCTTTGATGGCAATTAGTCATAACTATTATGCCAGTGTCAAGTAAAATAATAATATCAAATCTCTCGAAATGTGACTAGTCCGCTTATCACGTTACGTCTTGATTAAGATGGTGGCTGTTCTACCAAAACCTTGTATGGATTTTTTCAGTCAACTAAAAAGTCACGATGCACGCATTTATTTCATATCACCTAACTTATACACCTTAATCGAACTATATTGCATAATACGCCACCACAATTAACCGATATGTCAATTATGTAAGTTGGCGGGAAAAGTCCAATTTAAAATTTGCTATTTTTAAATTCTTTCTTTCCATGATGGCAACAACCTTTAACTATTATGCCAGTTTCTTTTCACGTACCGTTTTTTAAAGTGGTGGCCATTTTACCGAAACATTCTATGAACTTTTGCTGTCCACTTTATGTTACGATACACGGTTTTATTTCATATTCACTCCATTTATACGCCTTAATCGAACTATATTGTATAATACGCCATCACAATTATAAAGTGTAACTGAATTAATATATATGATATAGAAACATAAGCTCACGGTAAAAAGTCCAATATGTGAGTTATTAGTCTTAATTATTATTAGTGTTATTATAAATTTATTAAAAATATTTCAAAAATCAATCAGTTATTTATATGTAACACGCCGGAAAGGTATGCAATGGGTTTTTGGACTTGTAATAAAAAATAAGTATATTTTCTTTCCAAACACGAAACGATGATAAAGTTTATCATATATGTACGTACATGCTAATTGACTTAGTTATCTGTACATATAAATAAAATTATAGTGTCCGTCTGTGCGTGCCTTTCTTTTTCATCATGCTTAGGTGTTGCTTCCTCTCAATAAACGTGATGTTGTGGCATGAATCTCATGTGACTCTGACGCAAAATTCGAGGGACCCATCAATGTAACGTGCTAGTGACGTGCCAGAAATGCAAAAGCATTCGAGATATCTGAAGACGATGAAGATATTCTTTGTTATTTAAAAGTCTTATATGACCAAAGCAATTCAAGACGAATTACGGTGAATGTGAAAGAGAATCTTATTATACTATAACATAACACATACATACTTTCGTTCATTTGTTTCATTTCGTAGTTCATTTATTTCGTTTCGCAGATCATTTGTTTCGTTTCGTAGTTCATTTGTTCGTTTTGTTCGTCCATTTTGAAAGCTTCCTTTGCAACAGAGCACTACCGCAAGATCACGTTGATGCTTATATGTACCAAAGGGATGGAGAAGATTAAGCCGGGACAGGGTAAAGAGAATGAAACTAGGGGATGCCCTATGTCAATGGACATCCTGACAAAAAACTGATTGCTGATGGCACTATTAATTCTACAAATTTATAGTGTGTTTATCTTATTATTTGTAAATACTCTGATCAGACTTATCTTATCTTAACTTTTTGATCATTTCCAATTAAGTTGCCTGTAGTTCGTTTTTAAATATGTACGGTATAAAACTTTGAGAATCTCTGAGTGTCAAGGTGTTTTCTGACAACTTGGACGGCCGCGGCTACCGGAGCGCGCTTCGTTAAATTATAATATATTACTTTAGCAGCCTCGCAACGAGGAATGTAGTCTTTGTATGCCTTATTTGAGAAGCTTCTCCTTCTGTGCTAACTTTAGCACCGAACGACGACATCTAATTATCACTGACATAGCTGAATCGAGGAAGAGGGAAAGAACCAAATTAAGCGAAGGTATTGAAATTTACATGTTCAGCAGTCAGATTGCCAGTTTCGCTTCAAACTTAAATTTAATGAGATTAATTTTTTTTGCGTACAATTCGAATTATTACGTAATATTAATGATTTATTAAAATTTCTAATAAAGTTTGAAGACGAACTAATTGGAACTATCGCCTTCCAAGGAAATGGTCGCGGATTCGAATAAATATACGTATACATTACATACGTAGAGTCTACTGCTATATTTATTTATTTATTTTATAGGTCTAGTATAGTCTAGGCGTCGACTAGGTTTTTTTAGGCAAGTGGAGCAAGACGATCGCTTCGATTCAATCCCAGCATCATCAATATATATGTATGTTATCTTAGCTAAATAGAAATTCGGACTGTCCACATGTGAAATATTTTCTAAAGCAATATTAGTTTTTGATGAAATTATTTATATATTAAAAAAATCTTGTTTTAAAAAAACGAGATGCGTCATGTAAACATTATGGCTTGGTCTCTACCGTATGCTCACGGCTACAAGTATAGATAGAGGTTCAATCAATCACATCAAAAAATACATGTAAAAGATATCTCGATCGACGAATAATTTGAACACGGCAACCAATAATGAAGAAATTAATAACTGCACCTCGTTTTGGTTATATTATATTTCAACAAAGCGTATCTTGGCGTGACGCATGCCCGGTTAAACAATCCAAACCGCGTCGATTCAGCGGCGGGCGACAATCAGCGGGATGGCGGGCGTCGGGGCCGAGTGAACGAACCCCATTCAACAGGTGATGCAATACGCAGACATTTGCCTCGCTCTTGTATAACATACAGGGGTGGGGAGGGGAGGATGTTGGGCCTTTGGAACTCAGTCGTTCACAGTACGAAGCGCGGTAGCTGAGCTACCACTCAGACGCTCGTTTTCTGCGGGAGTGTGGTACTTCCCCGGGCGAGCCGGCTCATTTATGCTACAGATAAATAATATGCCATTCTTGACAAAGTATTCGTCTGAAGCGTGACTCTACCACTTCAAAAAATATACGTACGGCTACCAGGTACGAGTATATACTCGGTTACCTGTCTGCTTACCCCACCAATCCTCTCTAGATAAGCATTGGTCAATGAATGAAAAAAGGCGTTTAATTATTGCAGTTCTTTTTACAACGCACACGTATATCTCTTTGTTAGGCACGGGGTCTGCAGATTTCTAAGAAAATGTATAATTATCCACCACGTTTGTCAAAGACGGACTGATGAAAATACCTGTAGGTCATACATGTATTTAGCCCGACGTGGTAATCCAACCCACCGCTACGAGCTCCGAAATATGATATCTTATTTACCGAAGTATGAAAATATATGCCATGAATTGAAGAAATGTACTCATGATTTTGAATAAGTTACAGAACTTTACGCTTATGAATCACTTGTTCTAGTATAAAATAGACCCATCCTACTTCTTCCCGATTCAATAAAGAATAATTAATAAGATATAGAAGGGCTGTGAACCGTTTGTTTTTCTCTGATGCTTCTCTTTTACACTAAATTATATTGTCTGCATTTATTATACACGAATGGTTACAGTTATATATTTTTTCTCAAGACCGTGCGACATGACCACTGTATTTTTTATAGTACACAGAATATTCCAGTATCGCGGTAGGTATTTGCTTCCGTTAACAGACATTTTGAGAAGACTTCAGAATTTTTCTTCAGAAAAACAGTAATTGTCATATTTTTTGTTGTTCCAGAATGTAATATCTCTTTACCGTTACAGTAGTTAGCATTTGGAATTCTAAATAATCGGGTGTATGCCACGATATAACTAATATTTTGTATAAATTTAATGCATATTAAAAATGTAACAACAACATCTGACAAATATCAGAAGTGTCAAATTACTGTTGTATAATCAAAAAATCAATTTTCTTAGTAACGAATTTAATTAATATTCCCATCTCAAAATGTTAGTCCCATCTCAAAATAGTTACACCACCACAGAACCGTATCATTTAATTTTTTAAATAACATACATACATAAGAGTGTTTTGAGAAACAGAAACAAACTGTAATACTGAGGATGTTTATGAAAGGCGTCATCAAGTGACTTGCATCTTAGTTTGCCTGCTCTGCAATAATAAAAAATGACTTTCTTTTCTTTCATTAAGTTTTTTTAACTAAATGCAAACATAAAAAATCATTGGCAAGATCCGGACGCACCACCAACGGACTCGCGCGGAAACGTATATTTTTATTAGGCATCTAAACAAATGAACTCATTATGAACTCACTTGAATTTAAAACGAGAATTGCTTATTTCTACGTAATTTCAGGTCTGAACGCATCGCGAAAAACGGTTCATTGACCTGACAGTTTAGGGTTACCAATATTTTAACTCGTATTTATAAAACATAAATTATTGCTCTGATGATTTATTTCGTCATGTTTACACGTTATTTTACTTTAATGATAATTACGATGCGGACGTTTCGTTAATATAATTGAAATACTTAAAATATATATATTTTAAGTAGAAATAGCATAATTTGTTATGAGTTACGTTCTTGTCATAAATTATATCTTCTCAATATCACTGAATTTATTCAAAAATTGGCAACCCAATGAAATCAGTGCTAAAGCTTCTGTTTTCGATCGATATTAAGCACAAAATAATCATTCGCCAATATTATTAATTTAAATTTTCAAGTTTTATTTTTTAAGTTTATTTCTAGTTTTGTTTGTTTTAAGATACCTCGTGTACTAAATAAAAAGAATAAAACATGGCCAACGCAAAGCCAACCTTGATGTAATTGCAACATAAAGAGCATTACTCAAAATAATGAAGCGCTCATGACACGTCTGCAAACATTTAAGTCGAGAAATTAAAACGACCTACAATATTATAATATGTCCTCGTATACACTAAAATATTAAAAGTTGTTAACATCGTAATTTATTAAGTTAAATTATGTAGGTCAAAAATTAGATTATGTTGTAAATCATATATGGTATTGGGGAGCCATTTAGAAATTTTAAATTGGTAAATTGATAATAGTAGCAGCAATTAGGGTTTGCAATCATTCAATCCCGCAGGATTGATATGCGGGATTACTCAATCCCGAGCGGGATCACGCGGGATCCCGCATTTTTGAAATTGTGTTATAAAATCAAATTGAAACTACAGATTTTTGTGTAAAAATCAACTTTTATTAAACATTTCTTACATTAAGTAACAGGAATTATTACTTTTCTATTAATTAAGTATAAGTCATTAGTAATTTCTTTTCTTAGATTCATCTTTAAATATTTGGTATCGTTTAATAGTTTTGTTTAATTTTACCCTTACTCCTAACAACAATTTTATAATTTAATTCAGTCCTATTTATATAATGACTAAAAATCAAATGACAACTTCGCAACAACAAACTAGATAGAGCGCAATTTACGCGAAAGTTATAGCGCCAAATTATTAATTTGCGGGATCCGCGGATCCGCGTTTGAAGGTTAATAAAAGCATCGGAATCCCGCGTGAATGCGTGATTCTGTTTTGCGGGATTGTAATCCCTAGCAGTAATAGATCAGTTGGTAAGGCTTGGCCATACGATCTGTGCGTCGTGAGTTCCTATATTCTATTGGATCATGTAATCCGTTTCCTAACACAAGCTTAGTTGGAATGAATAATGAATTTTAGTAATTTAAAAATGCTAATAATCTTTAAAAAAAATTATTATACATTAAAAATTGTTTTAATCACTGTCACAATCAGAATGATACAACATTTTTGGAAATTTTTTTTTTGTATGAGAACAATTTTGTATGAGAACCACGTTGCTTGTAAATTTTGTCTGTTCGTCCGGTGGATTACTTCATCTTTGTAGAATACTGACTTGTGTATCGTAGCCATGATATTACTCTGCATTTGATAAGCATTGGGGGTCGGAATCTATTAAAAAAAATATATATACCGCCATAAAATAATTGGTGAGTCAGTAGAGAATCAGAGACGGTCTTCGGCGTCAAGAGTCGGTTCGATCTAGTAGGATCTTTGTTTGGCTTTTTCCCTCCAGCTCCTCACACCGATTGCCTTTAAATCGTCCTCGACTCCATCTTCGATTCGATTATCGCATAGGGATAAATATACGTATGGACTACAAGTTTTCAGAGGCAGGTTATCAAACCAATGAGACAAACGTGGTGGGTTAATGTTCATTCCTTTAGAAATGGGCAACGTACTCAGTACATAGCTCTTCTTCTGGGTCTTAAGTCCCCTTGTTGGGACATAGAGCAGAAACGATGTTCCTCCATTCCGTTCTGTCGGACTATACGAGCTGCAAAATAACAATTTACAGGAGTCGACCAACGGATGTAACGATGACGATTCACCGTCACTAATCACTCTATATCGATTTAATTCCCGAAACCGTGCCGAAACCCCTTAACGTGTGCCGTAACAGATAAAAACCGAGCGGTCAATGCACTGCTCGCATTTAATCTCAGTATTGCTAGTTAGAGGAAAATTGTTTATTTTTGAGGCTAAATTTGAATAAATAAAATACAACACATTTATAGCTCCACATTACGGTTCCTTGTGTCGTATTCGCCATTATAATATACACATTATGTAAGTCACTCAGATTTGGATATTTATTAGCAATCGAACTCAAGACTCTTGGCTTAGAAAGTGAACTCCTCGTCATAGAGCTATCCATTTAGTTAACTTCAATTTCCTTATCTAATGATGAGGAAATTCATTTATACAGCGTCCGCCATAATTGCCGTAACCCCGAAGCTTGATGGGCAGATTGGGATTATAGATTAATTTTTATCATCTCATATGATACTTTGGGAAAAAATAGGGGCTACCCTATTTTTTCCCATAGGGTAATAGGGTAACCCTATTTTTTGTCGGAAACCATACAGTAAATACCACATCACACAACTGCGTGGTAAAACGTATATGAAGAGTAGAATATTTTAACATAAAGTGGGAAATTCCAACCGTGAATATGGCAACATCGCTCGATCTTGATTTAGGGAACAATAAAAATTTCGCTACCACTGATAGCGACGACAGGTCGATGTGTTATGTCCTCGTTAAGACAGGAAACGAGCGACGTAAAGAGGAAACGTTGAGGTGCGCTCAGATATACCTGTCCATTTAATTGAAGGTTTTTTTAAGAAGATGTAATAAGTTCATCCGTTTAAGCTTGTATATAATATGTATTACATGTTTATACTTTTTATTTTTTATTCTTTAAAGAATGGTTCCAACTTCGATGTTGCGTACTTTCTAACTTACACTAAAAAATATAAGAGATTATTTTACATAGTTGGTTAAAATATAGTGTTAAAAGTACACGAAACAATTCTTTGTTATTGTCGATAGTAAACGAAATGAATGCCAGGCGGATAAAAAATCAAGTTGTATTTTGTATACTAATAAATATAATTCATGTCAAGTTACATAGTTCATGTTAAGTTAAATTTAAGACAGGAATGTAACTCGTATTCTTGGCCCTATGGCAATTTGTGTGGTTTTTTTTAACTGTATTTAGAATTTAGAAGATGGAAATATTTATTTGACTTACAAAATGGACCAACATTTTACAAACATAAATAAAACACAAGCCGTCAGTGTTCACCAGCTTAGCTCTAATTTTTTTTAGTTAATGAGTCTTAAAAAAGGCCATAGTATTTTTTTAGCTGTGCTCACTATAACATTTTTTATAATGGTTTTCTCCAAAGTAAAGAAATAAAGAAAAAACACTCGAATGTATTAGTCATTATAGTAGACGTGAGTTTATGTGACTGAAGTTGCCTGTCCACAGACATTAGGACATAAGGGGCGGTGTTAAGGATAATGCAGGAGTGCCAAGGCTCTGAATTAGCCTGGTACGTTAGTTCCACAGGAGAGACGTAATTTAGGAATCTACTGCATATTTCGGGTTGGGCCTTACTTGCGCCTAACGGAGATCCAGTTCCGGGTTTGATTTCGAAGTTTCTTTCTCCTATTATTATTAAATTTCGTTCTTCTACTGTTGCAGTAGTAACCCATTAAAAATGTACATTGCAAAAAAGTTTAATGTAATATTAAATTATGCGACAGTGATAACTAAAATATTTTATACTTATTTAGACATAATATCCTTCTCTTATTATTATTAAGTTTCCTTCTTCTACTGTTGCAGTAGTAACCCATTAAAAATGTACATTCCCAAAAAGTTTAATGTAATATTAAATTATGTGACAGTGATAATTAAAATATTTTATACTTAATTAGACATAATATCCTTCTCTTATTATTATTAAGTTTCCTTCTTGTAGAAAAATTTATGCAATCCATTTTATGCAACAGTAGTGTTGCAGTAGTAACCCATTAAAAATGTACATTGCAAAAAAGTTTAATGTAATATTAACTAAAATATTTTATACTAAATGAGAGATATAATAATGGACAAAAAAATTGGGTACTCTCGTGGTTTTGTACGTTCTTAATGACATGGACGTGCTTCGTGCAATTACAAGAAAACGAAATCGTCTCGAGGCGGATTTATTAATCACCATTAAAACGGTGGTCCGGCCTTCCCACGGTACGATTAAACATATTTTTGGGAAGTCAAGGGAAATGTGTGACATATTCTAAGCATCGTAGATGGGATGCATTCCTGGCTGACCTTGTAGTATTATTCAAGGTGTTTTCATTAGAGTTTTAAGACAAAATATAATATAGATCCTATTGCTGAACAAAATTTTCTTTTATTTTGTAACAGCGTCTGTAGGTTGGCTAGTCATCAATTTTCGAACATAATTCATTAAAATATCAATTCCTTTATTTTTTTTCATTTCATCTTTTTACCTTCCTTCTCCATATGAATTTTAACTATGCAAAATATCACACTACTTGCGAGCAATGTGTCCATTAAGTGATTAATGAGTGACAAATTTCTTTCTTCAGATTGATCTATTAGTCCTTAAGGAAATTTTGTTTCCTTCATAAGAGTATTTATATTATTATTTTTAATAGCCTTATCATCATCAAGGCATTACAGCCGCGGGTGGGCCTTAGCCTGGTCCAGTAAATTTTTTTCAGTCGGATCTTCGTTTAGTTTTTTCCCTCCAGCCCCTCACACCGATTGACCTTAAGTCGTCCTCAATTCCATCTAGCCACCTGAGCTTAGGCCTTCCGCGGCTTCTACGATCATTTGGTTTGCCGTCAAGTAGGCAATTCATTTGAATTGAATGTTATTCAACCCATTTAATGGTTCACGCCTTCATTCCAAACATTTCTGTTAATAAAGGAAAGTCCCGCTTCTAATGTTACATCAAGCGCTTCATACCGGAAGGAGATCATACGATCCCGAACAAGTATTCAAATTCCGACGGCGCATAGTTCATTAGTTTCTTTATCAAGTGTAAATCTGAAGTGCTCCAGATGCGAATGCCTAGCATCCGTTCCGCTCGGAGTGTCCACCAAAAAACACCTCCATAGGAATGTCATTTATGCAGCGCACCGCTCCCGGCAATGGACGATCGTTTATTATGAATAGGGTTGGCACTTAGTGGGACAAGGAGTAATGATATTTTTGATGTGAAACATCTTATCGCGGGGTATGGGGGTGAAATCGTAGACCGAGACGTCGTCTCGATTCAGGCTACGTTCCCCTCTACTCTATACAGGGTCACTTCCACGTGGCCGTGCGCATACGGTAGAGATCGAGCCGTTGTCAATGTTTCACAGCTACCAAGCGTCCTATGAGGTTTCTCATTCTTTTTAAAGAAGACTAACAATTTCTTTTATATTTCTAAAATTGTTTAAACAATTCCGTCTAAACTAACACTTGATCCACGCCAATCCTCCAAGTAAGTTTTAAATATATTAAATTTTTGTCTTGACAGAACATATTTATCTCAAGAAGAGGGCATCTTCAAATTAAAACTTATGTTTCCCGGCAAGAAATTCCAGAGCCTTCAGGCTACACAGTCCTGGAAAATCTTATAATATATTCTTGTATAATTCCATAAATGAGTTACTATAAAAATTGGGAAAATGTATACTATATATGAGTATATATAGTATGTTATACTATAATATATATGAGTATATATAGTATTCTCTTTGAGGTAAGAATGAGAATCTGGATTACTTAAGACTTAGAAGAGAACAAGCGATAAGGGAAGTTTTAGCGGGGAACGCACCCCGGGTAGCAGAAGCAATCTGCTAATTAAAGATATGGCAAGCAATGAGCTGTCGTAGACTGATGATTAAGCAGTATTCTGGAGGTATGCCTTTGCATGTTGGTAAGAGTTATACTTTTGGTTATGAATATAGTGTAAAAAATACATATAATAAAATTAACTCTCAAAATGTATTGATTGACAACCCTGTTGTGAGCGATGGCTTAGTTGATCGCTGTAGGAATTCCGTCAACACTTCTATTGTAGTTGAAGCGGTGAGATTCTTTCATCAGAGTCGACAGCGCTAACCGACGATATTACGACTTGGCAAATGGGAAAATTCCTATCACGGTATCGAGTCATTGAAGATCATCAAATTCTTCTTTAATGTGCAGTCAGTCTTCCCGTTGACAACAATGTTAAATAAACAAAGATTTTTGGTAACCATTTACATAAGTACATCAATCTACATGAATACAAAATTAAAAAATTTTACGTTTTGTAAGGCCTCTCTACTGAATATAAAGTTGAAAAAATGGTGAGTTTTTAAGGCTTCCTTACTGTATACAAAAAAATGGTGATTTTTTTAAGGCCTCCCTACTCTGTACAAAACTAAAAAATGGTGGTTTTTTAAGGCTTCATCAACTGTCATCATCAATAAAAAAGCCACAAGAGTGTAATGCTGAACACGGGCTACATATATTGAGAGGTGATGGGATTGTTGGGCGGATGGATATATTTATCCCGATGCGGAAATTTAATCCATGAACATTGAACCTCAAAGTATGTAATGTATTCAAATAAAACAAGTAATATATAAAAAATTAAGTCAATACATATATACATAACGTCATGCCTGTTCTCTTAGGGACAGGCAGAGACCACAGATCACCATCTGCTACGATTTTGGCATCGAAAAAGTTTACTATTTTTTGTGCGATCCCTACTGTATACAAAATAAAAAAATAGTGGGTTTTTTTAAGGCTTCATCAACTGTCATCATCAATAAAAAAGCCACAAGAGTGCACTGCTGAACACGGGCTACATATATTAAGAGGTGTTGGGATTGTTGGGCGGATGGATTGGGGATCGTAAGTATTATGATTATTATTCTCGGTTAGACGCAGATGCCTATCTACTCATGAGCATTAATCAGTAAATAGGCAGCAGCGTCTAGCACCTGATATGTCATAAGAAATAGGGTGGCCTTGTTCTTAGCTGGCAACCATATTTATTATTCATATTTTTCACAGCCCATATATGTCCCACTGCTGGGCACGGGCCTCCCTATTTATGAAGGAACAGAGATTTCTCACCACGCTTTTCCAATGGGGATTGGCGGGGTAACAAGACTTGCAATAAATATCTGTGGGCCATACTTATATTTATACCGATGAAAAATTCATTGTAGTCGAAAAAATTCGCTTCTACTTCATATATGGTTTGATGATCTATGTGCAGTGTTGATTGCTTTCCATCAGGTGACACACTTAATCTTTTACCTTCCCATCCCATAAAAAAATCAATATCGTAAGCCAGAAGCAGTCTTGTTGTATCTAAGACTCTTTCAATCCAGCAATATGCGTCGAATCGGAGTTCCGAGTGTCACATACACTCGGAACTCTCGGAACGGGCTTTCAAACTCAGATTACCTGTATATATTTATCCCGTTGCGGAAATTGTATCCGTGATCATTGAACCTCAAAATATATAATGTATTCAAATAAAACTAATAATTTAAAAAAAATATAGTCAATATATACATATACATCCTTACGCCTGTTTCTCGTAGGGGCAGGCAGAGACCACAGATGTCCATCTGCTACGATTTCGGCATCGAAAAAGTCTATTATGTGTTTTTTCAGCGGTCTAAGTGCAATCCGAATCTTTGATGACCAAGATCTCACCAATCGGCTTGATTCTCTAGCTTTGCGGAGGAATGTCTCACCTCTCAGCATTTTTTACCGCTTTTATCATGGGGAGTGCTCTGAGGAGGTCTTTGTCCGGCACCTCGACAAGCTCAAACTCGCTCAGAGGGCTATGGAGACAGCTATGCTCGGGGTTTCTCTGGTGGACAGAATTCCAAATGAAGAAATTCGCCGGAGAACCAGGGTCACCGACATAGCTCTTCAAGTTAGCAGACTGAAGTGGCAATGGGCTGGACACGTTTGTCGGAGAACCGACAATCGTTGGAGGAGACGAGTGCTGGAGTGGAGACCGCGATTCGGCAAACGTAATATGGGACTCCTGTTAGATGAAGCGACGATCTGCGCAAGGCGGCTGGCAGAGACTCGATGCGTGTAGCCAAAAATTGGGCTAGGTGGCGCGCCTTGCGTGAGGCCTACGTCCAGCAGTGGACAGCCGCGGGCTGATATTGATATAAATATATGTTTATAGGCAGAGTGTCAACTAAAACTAGGAATTGAAAAAGAATTTTGCAGTTATTTTTCATTTTATTACAGTAAGATGAGTGATGACTTAATGCGACATACTAATGGAATATCTAAATAGGTCTCCGTGGAATGGTTCTCGAGAAAAATTGAGCCGAGCCGGTTTGTGTCAGCCGCTGAGATTTATTCCACAAATAATTCTTTGGCTAAGTGCAGCTTTTGTCACCGGAGATATAGTTTTCCCACTGCACGTGACAGTTTATTGTCCGCCGGTTCCCACGGGCCGGCGGCTTCGGGCTAAAACAACAAAACGCCGTTTCAATTATTGCTCCTAAAACAAACAAAAAGTTAAAGCTGTTTTCAATGTTATATGTATGTAAATTGGAAATTAAAATATATTAAAGGAAAATATTCAAATTTATGTTTTATTAATAGCAATATATTATATTTATATTTGGCAAATATCATAAATCTTTATCATAAATTCCTTTTGAATAATCGCAGGAAAAATATGAATTGTACAAAATAGTGTAATAAGTTATTTTAACATTTGTCTCTTTTCTTTTATACATATAATTAACCAGTCTTATTGTTAGTCCTAATTTTTATTTTCCTTTCTTTGTTTGTCTGTACTGCTTTGTGGATTTTCGAACAGTTTTTCTTTCTAATATCCGATGTATATACATTAAAAAGAAATGTCCTCTGCTTTATTGATTAAAACTAATATTACATTTTAATCGTGTACGCATAGCCTTACATTATCTTACTGTTAGTGTAATGATCGCGTAGAATGTCTGTAGAGTTGGAAAACGGCCGGAGATAAACGGCATTTCCGATATGTGTCCGTTATCTGCTTCGTACGACTCAAGAGTCTGATGCGAATTAATCATTTTTATGTCGTACCTAATGGCTCAATGGCGTAGTTAACGCTTTCGGAGACAATAGTTGCGGGTTCGACTTTTGCATCGGGATAAATATGTAAATACCAGTAATTTTGCAAAACATCAACACATTCCCTAATTACTTTAGTAAAGTTTTTATATGAGACTATATATTAACAAATTCTAACGTACGGCTGTGAGGTTTAGACACTAACACTAAAGGAAGAGAAGAAATTTCTAGTCGCAGAATGAAAAGTCCTCCAAAAGATCCTGGGTCCAACCATAAGAGATGATGGCAGATGGCGAAATCGAAATCGAACTTCTGGTGGCCCAACCCAATAATCGGAGAGACTAAGGTTCACCGACTTCGTTGGCTAGGCCACGTTGAGAGGATGGGGGAGAATCGCGCATGTGGGTCACGCAACTGGATGACGTCCTGTGGGGCGCCCCAGGTACCGCTGGCAAGACATGGTGGAGGATGACTTGAGCAACCTACAAATCTGCAACTGGCAGGAGGTTGCGCAGGACAGGGCATTACGTAAGATCTGTTCGGAGGCCATGATCCATTTTGGGTCGCTACGGCAACAAAGTAAAGTTTTTCTTATATTAACAAATAATACGTATGTAAATTAATCGAAATTGGAAAAAAAATCCATAAAATATTATATACTTGAAAACTTAATACCAAAATATGACTCTATATGAAAAAATTACGCTTAAGCTATTTTGGAGAGATAAATGGGGAAATTGTGCTTTACTTGAAAATTTATTAAATTATGTTATACCAATTAATTTATATATTTATATTGGTATGTAGACAGAAAAAATAGCGTTTATATAAATCTGTTTAATGTTTTAATTAGACTATATCGGACACTAAAATGACATGATTTGTGATTAATTATTGTATAATTAAAAAAAAAAGTTTTTAGAGGATATATAATATTATAAGTAACTTTTCTTTTTTCAGAGTGCATCTTCAACTAGAGAAGTTTGGCATCCAATTAATCACAACTATTCTTGTCTTTGGCGAATCTATCTCTCATATTTTTAACTCGGTAAAATAAGGGTTATTTAATGAAATAAAATTAAAAGTACGTGACAATTAAACGTGTTTATAATATGGCGGGAACACTTATTCTTAAATAAATTTGTTAGTTCCTTTCTACGTGTGGAAATAAAAACTAATAAACACAAATACTTATTAAGTGTAGGGAGGGGTTAAGGTTACCAGACGTATGGTTTTTAGGCACTTGTCGGGATTCCGGCGGGCTTTGAAAATGTTCGTTTTTTTTGTAATTTGATGAAATAAGGAAGCATCATGTATTTTATATTAAGAATAAACCGTTATTTATTTTTCATTTTTAGTGACTACGGCTTTTATTGAAAAATATTTTTTTTGTACAAGCGTTGCAAGCTTTTGAGAAATGTGTAGGATTGTTTTTGTAGATTCCAAGGTCGTATCGGTTCGGAAATAACGTTGAACTAGCTGGTCTTAGAAGGTGACGGTACGTCGAAAGAAGTTTCGGTAAAAACACGCCGTACTGGATCTACTCGCATTAAGATGGTAGAGATATTTTTTGTTTGTGGCCTTATGTGGAGTTATTATTAATTGTATTCTTCCATTTATTGTAACTTATTATTTAAACAATAGTCAATCTCCTTAATCCTCAACATATAATGGATCTAAACGGGACCATCCGTTATTATTTCGTATTAAAGTTTCTCCTCGCAATCACCCGTGCGTCGAGCTTAAACTTAACTCGATTAGTAATCGTATCACTTGAAGAAAACAAAATGAAACAAGAATTAAAATTTATACGGCTTTTATTTAATTTCCTCTCTTATCTCATTAAATGGATAGAAGAGAAATATAATTGTGTTTATGATTGTGATTGGATTTTACCTGTGTTTTCATTTGTAAGTAGACTAAGTTTCTGTTTATGATATGATTTTCTTAATTAGTCAATACAAAACGCATTGGACGACCAATTTGCTCAGTGGCGGGGCCCTCCGCCCGCGGAGACAATGGTCGCGGGTTCGATCTCCGAATCGGGATAAATATATGTATGGATTGCAAATATTTATTCCGGTCTGGTCCGTTCCTCCAGAAATGGAGAGGCCCGTGTTCAGCAGTGGGACATATATGGCTGTTAAAAAAACGCATTATTGTAATTATTTATTATGTATTATTATTAGTAGTAATTATTTATTATATTAAATAATGTATTGTTTTTACAATTTGCCGTCTTCTGGTTTAACTAGTGATGTAATGCAGATTTTAGACGAGTACTGACGACCGATTAAAGTTTTACACCCATCATTAAAAGCATAAAAGAGTAGCAGTGTTTGGTATTACTAGAATTCTTTTTAACCATTCCATCAAAGTTATTAGCCAGCCAGTTATAACAATTTTATTTAATATACAGAGATTAAATAATATAATATAGAACAGTGAACTTATATTTTTATTTCTTTAGTAATTCAAGAGCATTTCTTATATATTTTGGATGGATAAATAAAAGTTTTTTTAAGAAATTCATAGGCAAACGAGCAACACGACGCGTTGTCGACCTTACGATTAGGGTGTGAGAAATGGTAGGAGAAGAAGGAAATAAAAGGAGTGGAAAGGAATTGGGCTTCCAGATTCGGTATATTGTGCGGGTGTAGTATTCCCTGGGATGATCAGGTCCATTCATACTACAGTGGCTTTATAACTACTAAATCAGACGATCTGATGAATCCAGAATATTTAACTTTTCATACAATCAAGAAACATGTATATAATTGTAACTATGCAATCAGGAACTTGTTCTTTTGGTTGCGGTGAATTTATTGTATTGAATGTGTTTTTATGTGTATGTGAATATATGAGTATGAGTAGTTGTATAAATATGGATGTATGTGTATGTATGTATGTGTGTATATCAGTGTGAATGTCGTCACTGTGGTCCGCGATCTGACCAAGTTCGTTATTGCTGAAAACCAGCGCCAGGTGCTCCAATAGAACGCCTGGCATATGCTGAGCAAGAACCATTTTATGACACTTGTTAGATAAAAATTATTTTCTTTTTGTTTTGTTTATTTATTTGTATATTATAATATTATTAAGGTTTTAATTTTAAATATTATACAAAAGGTGTCATAAATAAAGTTTTTTCTATTTCTATTTCTATGTGTCAGCAACCAATTAAACATTAATATTGAGAAGCGAGCGAATATTGAGAATCGATTTGTAAACAATGTTACGTAACCAAACAATGTTTTGGAAAGACGAGCTTGGAAGCCGCTCGGCAGTCCCGGTGACAGCGATTGTTTACTGGTATTTCGTCGACAATTAGTTGAGCAATCATTCTTTCCGATTGTGCACATTCGGCAAACGAATTGTCGTTAGTATCAACAATCGCTTTGTGTTCCACCATAACGATTATTTCATTCGCATTTGTCCTTACATCTTTGCCGTCATCAAAATTTGCTTCGCTTGTGTCGATTGTTCAAGAAGAACAATTGGATCATGTTCAGCGAAAAACCCACAAACAGGCCGAAATTATTATATTGTTTCTAAACAATCAAAAACGATGTATTGATATATTTTCATGTAAAGGCCAATTTTATTATGTTGATATGATGATATATACTAGAAATATGTTTTATGTTAGGTTAGGTTAGGTTAACCTATCATAAAAAATATTTATATGCATGGGTTGGCTACACACAACTATAAAAAAATCTGATAAAGTTAAAAAAAAGTAATTCTAGACTCTTATAACTCTAACATTACTAAAATATTGTATTAATTCTTTTTGAAATTATATTTATAAAGAAACTCCTTTGTGTACCAAATATGTAATAGATTTCATTCTTGTTTTTGTGGATAGGACCTTTCTGCACAACACGGTCCGAGTGAGAAGTCAACGACGCTCGCGTTATTGTGAGATCGTAAATCATCGATTTTCGTCGCGTGAGTCGGTGAGTCAGGTGTAGGCGAGTAATCAGAAACGGCGTCCCCATTCGTCCAGCCCTCGCTCGGCCCTTATGTATGTATGGATGCGATCGGTGGCGGCGCGAACATTCGTGGCACGTCCTTTGTTGACCGTTTTGTTTTGGAGTACCATCCGGTTCCTGATGGTAGGGGGGAGGGGACAGGTGGGCGCAGGTATCGTGCACGGCGGCAGTCAGTTCACTTCGGCGCGCCGGGCTGCGTGCGCGCCTCGTCTGCGTTTAAATACAATTAGATATGGAAATGGTGGGTCAGTCCGCGACAGGTGCTCGACGCGTTCGTGCACGTGTGCTGTTTGTGAGTGAGTCGCTGCCGCTTTCTCCGCAACCTTCGTCCCGCCGGTAAGTTTTCATATTAACTCCTTCAATACAGATAGGCTGGACTAAGTCTTTTCTGTAATACCGGCGTCAGTTGCTCACACGCATCTGTTGTTCCGCTGTTTCTTTGCAGCTGCTGTTCGTTGAATAGGTTGGTATAATAAGTTTTTATTTTCTAATAAAATGGTTTAGTTGAAAGAGTTCCCCCTTCGGGTGTCTAAGGGCAGTTACACAATCGCGGAGTTTAGAACCGACATCGTTCACACGGATAGCCGCGTTTCGCATGCTAGTGTTGGGTAAATATTGGTTGGTTCGATAACGTCCGCGAGTGCGTTCATGTTACGAGCTGTTATCGATTCCACACATGCGTCACTTCGATAGTTATCTTTGGTGGATCTGGGTCATTGTTCTTTCATATTTCATGTATTGCAGTCTGATAATGTTTGTTCTGGTGATTTGCGTATTGTAAAATATTTATTTTAAAAATTTATTTTAGAAATGAGTCTTTTTTTTCTCTGTACTGCAATTCGTATTTAAACAAAATAGAGTCGACGTCTTGTTTTGACTTGCAAATGAAGTCTTTGAAGTCAAAATGTATTTAAAAGATGATCTGTAAACTGCAGCACTAAAAACTTGCAGATAGCTTGTCTTGTTACATAAAATTTTATTAGAATTATAACAATTTTAAATTTTATTTGAATTATATTATATAATCTAATTCTTTAAAAATTAAAATTAAACGTATACATGTGTTTATTTGACGTCACGACTTTATTTGCTCAGTGGCGAAGTTGCGGTTTTCGCAATCAGTTGTCGCCCGTTTGAAACCTGCATCGAGACAAAACTGTAGTCCGCTAATGCTCTTTAGACAGCATGGTGGGTTAGTGTCGATTCTATCAAAAAAAGTGAGGCTTCATGCCCAGCTGTTGGATATATATGGGCTGTAACACATTCTGTTTATTAAAATATTAATTAAATCGTAGTTTTGGTTTAAATTCAACGTGAATTTCAAGTCGATTATTGAGTGCGAATTCATCTGTTAACACAACTTAAAAAAAAATTTGAATACCTGAAACCTATAGTCATACGTGTTTCATAAATCTAATGTAATTTCGCCATTTTTAATGATCTACAACAATAAGTTATGCTTATGCAGAAGAAAAGTCTTGAAAATAATCTTTAATTCTATATCTAAACAATTTAAATAAATTGAAATCCCCGGCGTGTCTAAAAACCTGTCTGATCACATCTAATGTACATTACTAGTTTCACTGGTCATCGTAAGTTTTGCTACTTTCATCTGGCATTAATTAATTAAATGATTTTATTCTTTTATGGCTAGTAATAAAATGTATGTCTGTAACTTTTTAAAAAAACCATACGTTAAGCCTGTCAGCATCGAATACAGCTGTGATAGTCTACTGCTGGACATGCATGCAATGGGCTTCAGTCAAGATTGAGGGGTGTAATAAACCTCACGCTTGGCAGGCAAATTGGAGATTGATTTTTATTATCAAGTAGAAACGCTGCTTCGTTTTACTGCTGCCTATTGCAGGTATTTGCTGCCTTAGTTGCCTTTACACCTACAGGAAGAAATGTAGTGAGCCTATTCTATGTTGGAACCACAATCATTCATAAGAGTATACTCGGAGATTAACCCTTCATACTGTAGAATCATCTACCTTCAACGGTGTTTGCGAACGGATACTATATTGGAACCTTCAAAAAACAAGCCTTCACTTTTCTTAAAGGCCGGCAACGCTTCTGCCTATGACACTGCGGATGTCTATGGGCGGCGTTGATTGCTTTCCATCAGGTGACACGCCTGCTCGTTTGTCTTCCTATCCCATAAAAAAAATATATGCGTATACATTTACGTATAAATATATACACACTATATATAATTACATAATGAAGATCATTCATGTTCATATACTAAATTATACGCACTAATGCATTAATGTTATATAATATCTAATAGTTTATTGTTATAGCTTTTAGACCAGGTCAACCTAAAAAGGTAGGTATAAAAATACCTATTTTTATAACTCTGTTAGTAATAAAATTTTCTAATCGACAATCGATTCTACAGTAAAGTAGGGAAGTAACTTTATGAAATTTATAAAGCATAATAGATACAGTAAGTTAAAACATAATACGAATTACCAAGTATTATATCAAAGTTTAATTAGTTGATAGTTTCCAATTTTATATTTCTTTTGTTTCATCCCTCAATATTTTTGGTATTGGCTAAGATTCTAGTATTACGTTTATTTCATTGATTGTTACTTTTGAATTTTTTCTTTGGTACAAGTCTCGATAATAGTATTTAGTTACTTTAATTATTTCTGGTGTATTGTTAGTATAGTTATCGTCTTTAGTCTTCCCATTAAGCATCCAGTCATTTTTAATGTTTAATTCTTTAAGAGCCTTTTTTAATCCATCAGTTTTTTTGATGATGATGATAAGGAAGAGAGGGGAGAAATGGACAAAATAGTCTCAGATTGGTATCTAACGGATGGGAAAAGGAGCAAAGGGCGACAGACAAAATGCTGGGAAGAAGAGGTCTTCTTTGGATTCTAGAGGATTTGCAGGTAAAAGATGTATAGGATTAGCAAGAGATAGAGTGGCATGGAAGTCTCGATGGAATGAATTGAATGGAGGAGGCCTTTGTGGAAGGATAAGCTCTCGATTGTACAAAAAAAACGTTTTCTTCGATTTTATTTATTGGTTGAGAATAAATAAAGGCTTTATTTATTTAATTATTTATATTTCGTAGTTTTAGTCTGAGAAAAAATATCTTTGAGATAACTATAAAGATTAATTTTGCGAAGCTACCGCCCACCATGAAGGATGGAACGCCCCCAGGTGGGCAATAGTTTGACTACCACTGTCTTGGAGCTACTAGTTGCCATGTCCACTGAAGCACAGTAGTTGGTTTCTCCGTAATCAGTGCGCTTTATTACAATGGAGTGAATAGGTTCGTTTTTTTCCCGCCGATTCGCTCCGACGATCACGGCTCGCAGCTCGCCGTCCGTGACGCCGCGAATTTTAGGTTTTCACTTAAAATAAAAACTAGTTTATATATCTATATCTGTAGATCTGTTTGGACAGAACCGACGTTATTTGCTATATTAGCAGCATAATTGCAAGTTTCAATGTAAACGAGACGTAATTGAATCAGTGGCGAAGTAATCAATCGCTTTTGTAGTCGATGGACTATATGATATATATGGCCCATAGGTTTTTATTTCGAGACCGTTTGATCCGACAATTCGACTTGAATAAGTGTTGTTCATATCTATTCTTATAGAATAACATGGAGTGATAACTATCTCTTTATTCTTTTTAAAAACATATATCACTTGGGACCTCTGAATGAATGAATGCCAACCCCAATAAATTCCTATGATTCTTTTGAATCGATTACATAATTCATATCGATTGCTTAACGCGGTGCGATTTTGAATTAAACACTGAACATAATACTCTGTTATTGAAATTTTAGATAGTCAAATCACAAATTTTTTATGCACTGTAAAAAGGGGGAAGATATTTTTAAATATCTATTCAATCAATCAATCAACAACGACAGTTCACTGCTGGGCATAGGCTTACCCCAAGAAGCGCCACCTAGACCGGTCTTCGGCTTCACGCATCCAGTTTTTGCCAGCGACTCTGCGCAGTTCGCACCATCTAGCCGGAGGGCGTAACACACACTATGTTTGCCGAGACGCAGTCTTCACTCCAGCACTCGTCTGCTCCAACGATTGTCGGATCACCGACAAACGTGACCAGCTCATTGCCACTTTAGTTTGCCAATTCGAAAGAGTATGTCGGTGACTTTAGTTCTCTGATGGATTTGTCATTCCGAATCATATCTACCAGAGAAACCCCGAGCATAGCTCTCTGAGCGACTCTGAGCTTGTGAAGCTGAGAGACTGTCAGTTAAATATCTATAATAACTTTAAATTTAGTAATAAATAGTAGAGCGATTACTTATTTGTTGAAGCATTCGCTCCGGGACATTACTTCTCTCAAATAGCAACTAAAGTTATGAAATGGAAGGTAAGCGATAGATAAAAATGTAAATTTCAAGTTTTGTTTATATATATTTTTAATTATTAAAGTTAATTAATAATCAAAATTGAAGTTGTAAGTATTTAGGTCTGTCTTGTAATGATACATGTTGTATCAACAAAAATTATCACATGATTGATGAGTGACGAAGTATCGTTTTTATATATTTTATTAAGCGAAGAGAAAGTTATACATTTATAATTTTTCTAATATTTAAACATTTTATTTAAAATCAATTATGCTTATGTTACTCATACTATAACTAACTAAAAAAATCTTTGTTGGCGCCGCGACCCAAAATGGATCTTGGCCTTCGAACAAATCTTACGCCACCGTGCCCTGTTCTGCGTCACCTCCTGCCAGTTGCAGAATGTTGCGTAAGCCATCCTCGATCATGTCTCTCCAGTGGTACCTGGGGCGCCCCACAGGACGTTGTCCAGTTGGGTGACCAACATACGCTCTCTTGACTGCGTGATCGTCCCCCATTGTCTCATCGTGGCCCAGCCAATGAAGTTGGTGAGCCTTAGTCACTCCTATTACGTTGGGTTAGGCCATCAGATACTCATACTATAAATATATAAAATAATACAATCAGTTTATAACTATTACTTCTTTACTTTAGTTTGTTAATGATTGTAATTCTGTTTGTTTTTCATAAAAATAACCGTTTACTTTAGTTTGTTAATGATTGTAATTCTGTTTGTTTTTCATAACTTATTCACTAACGTTTGAAAAATAAGAGTTTATAACTATTACTTCTTTACTTTAGTTTGTTAATGATTGTAATTCAGTTTGTTTTTCATAACTTATTCACTAACGTTTGAAAAATAAGAGTTTATAACTATTACTTCTTTACTTTAGTTTGTTAATGATTGTAATTTTGTTTGTTTTTCATAACTTATTCACTAACGTTTGAAAAGTAAGCATAATTGGAAAAATTAAATTATTACTAAATATTTAACACCTTTCATATAATATATGTATACACTACACATTACAAATATGTATACAGTACTAGGTAAATAGGTGATGCATCCTACAACTCTAAACTCTATCAAGTGACGTTATCCTCTTATGTACATATACCTTTTTGATTGAATTTATATTGATAAATTGATGTAAACTACTAAAGCGTGTATTGGTAAAAAACCCATGGATTACTTGTTCGAAGCATCCAGAGACCGCGGTTAATAGAGACAGGCGATCAACAGCACGTCGGATTGCGGCATCCGAGACGAGATTTCTAATCGACAGCCGGCGTCACGCGCCGCGTCCCCGTCCGGAACGAATCGCCCGGAGATAAGCATCGACATAGTCCATGGACAGCACTAGTTCGCTTTTAGGGTTGTACAGTGCCACAAACAAAAGCTATCCCGGTTGAGAGGATATTTAAATTTCGGTGTTGTAAATCTAAAATAAATTTAATACATCAACGGCACTGTCGGTTGTTTTACCTTTACAATTTCTTTAGAGTGCCTAACCAGCAAGAGATGATATATATAATAAATGTTTTCAGTGGACCCCAAACTAGACAAATGTCTGTAACTCGAGGACCACAATTTTATTTTAACTGTGTATTTGTCCTAATTCTTGTTGGAAAAAGATATATATACGCGTATAAGTTTTTGTACGCTTTATTTAGGCAGAATGTAATGATTTTTCCAGCCAGATAATTTAACTCCTTATTTACTCATATTCATTCATTCAGTGACTGTACCCCTAAAACAAACCACGTGAGATTACTTTAGTCATGACAGCCCTTGTGTTCAACTGGTGTTATGAAAAAAAACTGATCATAGCCCGCGACAAATCGAACTCGATGCGATGACTCGTCGATCTCACTTCATTGTTTC
This sequence comes from Baronia brevicornis, assembly GCA_031353405.1. Lineage (NCBI taxonomy): Eukaryota > Metazoa > Arthropoda > Insecta > Lepidoptera > Papilionidae > Baronia > Baronia brevicornis. The sequence continues at coordinate 240,227 of JASFAT010000234.1, read as the reverse complement.
CGAGCCGCCGGCGCGTTACACAAAACTCACTTATTGGTCACAAAATTACGTTTAATCGATATCTTTCCCGTAACAAAATGGTAATCGAAAATGTAATCAAAAAATTTCCAATAAGTAATTTTTTTGGTTATGAATTTTACTAAATAATACCTCAATGAGGTATAGTTAGATTTCACATCAATGAAACGTAAAAGAATCTATGTAGTTCGAATTGAAGTTTCCGTACCTCTATAAGAGGTAGTACTAGATGCAACAGCTGTCCATTGGTATTTTATTAGATAAGTGTTTTAATTTAAATATTACATTTTATAGATATGTACGTACATTAGATACTATGATATCTTCTTCTTGTAGTATCTCCGATTAACGAAGGTTAGCAGTTAATTCCCCATCTGTGTTTCAGTGAGGTAAAATAGATTAGCAGCTTGCCACTAAACAAACCATCCCAGTCCATTCCCTAATATTTTGGAGACAAGACATCTTTCTCCGACCAACAGGCCTTTTGCCTTTTCGTACCTGTTATGTGTTATTCTATGCCCCGGGTAACAACTATTCTTCTTTTGACATTCTGCCAAAGTTCACGGTTTTGCTTTACCCGTCGAAGAAACTACTAATTGAGTTCTTTTAAAGCCCAGCTTACAATTAGCATCCATTTTTATAGACACATTTCGCTTCTACACTTTTTCTGAGGTATTCATATCTGTATAAAAGACGGACCAAATGTAGCAACAGAGTATTCAAAAGAAAAATTAAAATTATTATTACAGAGTACATGTTTCATCTTGTTGAAAGATGTGCTTATGTGTTATTTCTGGTAATACGATAATAAATTAGCGTTTATCATTCATTGTAAGTCGTTTTTACGACTTACAATGAATGATAAACGCTAATTTCATATCGTGTAAAATAAAAAACGAAATAAAATTTTTAAATAATAATTGGACGAACAATGATTAAGATGTGAATTGCTTTTATAACATTAACTTACACGTCTTTAATGTAAGGCTTCGAATGAAGGCGTTATATTTAGAACCAACAGTCAATGGAGGCGGAGCTTGGACCGACTGAGATGCCGTTCGGTCTTCGTAACCTTTCAACATGACAAATGCCCCTCCAAGATCACTGTCAGTGCCATAATGCTCTAAAACCACTTCAGTGATAAATGCTCAGGAAAAAAAAACACAAACAAGAACAATAAAATTGAATAGGACCGCTCTATAAGTGTAGATGAATCGAAGTTTTTCGACGCATCAAATAACTATTAGCGTTGGTTTTTAAACTGTTGGCAATTAATTTAATCTGTGGCAGATTGGCTTGTTATTTTCTAATTTCTAACGCGGACAAGTCCGATTTCGTGTGGCGGCATTATTTTTGAGTTATGACGAATCTAGATTGTTCTCCCCGATGTCGGAGCATGAAATTGTGTGCACGAGGCGTATCGGCAATTTGCGTCAGTTTTTTATCACAGTCACGACAGGCCGGATTCCTCGTGGCGCGGCCAATCGCCGGCTAGTGACTGTGTAATTGGGAGAAACTACTCCGCCACCACAAATGCTTGAGATTTGACGTTTGCGGCCATCCCACGGAGACCTCTCAAAAGACGCCTCTCTCTGTCGCCACTCAAACTATAACGAAAAACAGGAGGCTCTGATATGAATTGTTGCTCTATAATGACACCGCTGATCGCCGGTCTCTAGCAATACAAATTCTAACTGTTACGGCCCTTTTGTCTCGGTGATGAATGTTTGAGTGACTAGCTATCATTTTCTTGGATATGTGGCCAGTTTTACAGGTGAAGATACAGCTTTTTGCTGATAAATATTTACATGGATATTGTTTCTATCAATTGAACTAAATTCGATTTTAAAGTTTAATTTTAATAAATTCGTTTTATATATTAGATTTATATATGGTAGAGCCCGCTAATAATAACATTGATGTAGAGAAACATTTTGAGTAAAACTGTGCAAAATATAAAATTTTCGGCAAATTTTTGTTTGTACCGTAAATGGGCCAGTTTCTAATGAACGAGAACTAGATGCTCAAAACATTATATATTTATCAAAATATTACATAAAACAAAACAATAGTCAATATCTACTCCAAAGGTAGGCAATGCATCTGCAGTGTACCTGCTGTTTCAAATATCAGCGGAAGGCGGTGTTTACTTATTATCAGGTGACCTATTTAATCGTTTGCTTACGTCTTTCTCAAAACAGGCAAAACTTATTGTATTTTATAAACTGTATTAGTGTCGCAGCTTTCATCTATAAGCGAAATGTATAGCTAGTGTGAAGTCGACTGTTGAAAGAATTAGTGTAGTGTCTTGTTGATTGATTGCGTCTCCTTACTTCCCATATCTTGATGTATTTTTATTTTTCATCTTTATATTCCATTTTTTGTTCTATTATAACTAAATTCTGTGCCTTTTATTCTTTTAATTCTTTTCCTTAATTCTAAATTTCTCAATTCCTGAATTTCTGGTACACTTGCGTCCAGTCGCTTCTATCACGCGTCGCACAGCTTCCTTGTTTATTTGGTCTGCCCTTTGAGTCGGCTTTCGATCACGAGGTATTATACCATCTCCCCTCCCTAGTAGAGGTTGCGTTCTAGGTTTACGGGCTCTTTCATAATAATGTGGCCAAATCTTAAGACGCGACGAGTGACGAAAGAAGACAGATTTTCGTGGTTATTCACATATTTGAGAAAGGAGTTATAAAAAAACTCCGAGAGAGAGAGAGCAGAGAATCAAACGACTATGCCGGTCACATGGTGTTAGATCACCGCTGCCCATAGACATTCGCAATGCATGAGGTGTTGCCGGTTTTTTGTGAACACATGCGCTCGTTTATTAAATTTCTCTATATCGTATTTACTTAATACAATTTCTACGCATAACGGGAAAATAAATAACTTTGATAAATCTTCATTATCCTTTTCCGTTCCACTTCACCAATCCACGGTCTTCCGTGCCAAAGGATGCGTGGCTGGGAGCGAGCTTAGTCGCAAGCGTGCCGACTGTCTCGGGATCGGACTCCCTCGGGTACTATGGTGCCTTACCTCAGCATGCGGGGCTCTGCTTGGGCTGACCTCCATCCTCCCTTGCGGCTCGTGGGATTCACTATTGGGAATCTTATTATACCAAATTTGTTAAAAAATGACGGCGACGTGGGTCACCACCCGTCACGTCCTGATTCCCACGAGGGCTAGAAGCGACGAACGGAGAGCCGTTTCGCTACGATGAATGTGAGAGGAAGGATGGATGAAAAGATGGATAAGTGTGAAGGAAGCAAAGAAGGTGTGTCGGGATCGTAGCGGATGGAGATCTGTGGTCTCTGCCTAACTACAGGGATAGCGGTGCCGATATGTATGTATGTATATATGTAAATCTGATAAATATATTAAGTAAATGTCTAATGTTTCCTTGTAATTAATCTTTCTCCGCTATAAATTGGTTCACTTGAAAAAATCAAGCGCATTAAAAAATAGTATGACTAGTAATTGCCGTTCATATTGTACGAATCGAAATATACGAGAATTGATGAACTAATTACGATGGCAAGATTAATCTTAGCGTGTATAATGCGTTAATTAATTAATATCTTTGAACAATTCGCACTGTGCGGCTCGGAGCTTTCTAATTTCGCTAACAATAAAACCGGCGTTGAACTATATTTTACAATACGAACACAACAACGCCACGAGTATATGTTAGGTTTAAAATTAATTATGTCTTGAGTTGTTCTATTTCTTTTTTTAATCTTATGGCGTCGAGTAGTAAAGCGTATATAATCGAATCATTTAATTTTAAATCGAACATCGACATCTTAGTATGTCGTGTTTAAAATATATATCAGTTATTTGGGACTGAAGAGTATTATTGCAAATATCTGCTACGCTCGTTTGCCTCTCTATACCATTAAAAAAAACATTATTTTATAACATTTTAATTCTAAGGGTTACAAAGGGGTGGACTTATTGATTAATTAGATAAAATTAATATCATTAATTAAATATAATCATTGTGAGACATATATTGGTTTTCTATGTGTATATAAATTATCTATGACAAAGATAAAGGTTGAAAATTAAATTGAATGTAGAAATTTAAATTGTACCTACATTTGATCTATTTTAAACTGTTTGATTTAAAATCGTCACGAAATATATGTTTTTACGCTTTTGAAACATTTTTAGATATATCATATAAAATGTAGATGTATCTAAAATCAAAATATATTTTTAGTAAAAGATCTTAAAATAAAAAAATATATTAACATATCAACATAGACTGGTTAAAACAAAATTAATCACTTTATTCTTAAAATTATCATACTTAATTTCAATTAAAAAAAATCACTTCTGGACCTTGTAGTATATACTGCTTTAAAAGTTGTCAAAAGCTTTTTTTAATCTTTCTGTTTTACTCTGCGTACTAATGCACTAGTCTAGCTAATCGTTCGTTACCGTGTTTTTTTCTTCCCCACAGATCCATAAATAGTTATTAGTATTATTATTATTTTATATATCCTTATAACAAAATAATATAAAATACCTCTTTATATGGTCTGGCTTTCCCGGCAGTTTAGTCGTGACAAAAAGCCAATATTTTTATTTGGTTTAACTTTGCATAATACCATTTTATAGCGTAAAAGGTGTAGAAGTAATTTAGAAAGAGATTGTAGAAAGATTATGAGTTAATATATCCGTCTCACCGTACTTCAATCGTTAAATAATAACGATTGTCATCAGTGTTTTTCTATGCGGTGAGTGTGGACAACCGTTGCTATTACTGGTAAAGCTGTCAATTTTCTATTGTTGATGTTGTGTTGTTTCATAGACAACCTAGTTTTTTTTTAAAAAAAACTACCATACTAACAATTTTTTTTTATTTAGTACCTATTTGATACGGCATACATAAACTTCAGTTTTCCGTATACCGTCATAATTTATTAATACTTTAAATCAATATATTATTAATTTTACTTAAGGACTCTATAGATTTCATTGAAATTTTTTTCTGTATGTTCGGGTAAGTCTTAGAAACGGATCAACCGTTTATTTTGATGTATTGGAAGTTATTTTCAAATAATAGTGTAGGTAACCTACGAGTTAAGTTTAATCCCAGAATCACAATTAGTTAGAATTGAATCGGACAGATTCAATTCTAACTGACCCACGCATTCTCCCACTCCAATAGAGACTCAGTCAAGGTCTTATCTAACCTTATAATATTTCTTCTATCACTTTAAGTGTTAATATCAAAAACCATCCTTCGTCACCGAATAATTACCGTAGTTTTTTTTTTAAAAAGCACTGATTTTTTATCTATAGAGCTAAGTTATTGAAATTAATATTTCAATGAAATATGAAACAAGTGAGTGCGATAAAGTGCTTCATAAAATGTATACAGTACCGCTTTGTAACAAACCTCTATTTTGTTCCTAATTAAGGTTATTCGATATCTTATCGGCTTCCATGTCGCGGTAAATACCTCAATGCACCTAGAAATCTCGCTTTGGTATAAAACGTTGGTCAACAGATTTATGAAATATACATTAATCTATCTATATTTGTAAAATTCCAAAACTTTTTAATTAGTGTAATCCGAATTCCATGAAGTAAATCATGTGATCTGGCACGAAGATACTGGCGTGGAAATAAATAAATAAATTGCTTTATAATTAGAATTATAGACATGCCATTTTATTTTTCTTCTTTGATGGCAATTAGTTAAAACTAGTATGCTAGTGTCAAGTAAAATGGAATAATATCAAATCTCAATGTCTAGTCAATTTGTTACGTTACGTCTTGATAAAATGCTGGCTATTCTACCAAAACCTATGGACCTTTTCAGTCAACTTAAAAAGTCATTTAAAAAGTTAAATACACTTAAATTTAAAAAGTCACAATAAAATTAAACAATATAACTGATAGTCATAATAACATTATGAAAATTAAATTAAAACACAACGTCACTTATGTAAGTTGGCGGGAAAAGTCTTTTGCAAATTTTTACCATGAACTATACGCGCGATTTTTTCCTCATTCATTAAGGCCATATAGGCAACTAGGCATTCAGCCAAAAATGAAATTTCATAGACAGACTTTAAGTGCCAATTTATTTCTGCTTTTATGTCACACATCAATGTTAATTTATTGCCATATCTAAGAAGATGGATACCATGTTTTTCCGTCATTACACTTAACACCCATGGGAATTAGAAATATAACATTTTGTGATTCGAACTCCAAAAATCGTTAAATAAGCATATGTACATATGGATATTGTCAAACTAAATTAATCACGACTACTAAATCATAAAATTTAAATCATTAGATATCAGCCCTGGCTTAAAATGACATAGGTTTTTACAACAACGTAAGAAATGAAAATGAAGTATTTTTTATCTATGCACAAACTGAAAGGGAAGGCATGTTATTTATAAGATACACTTCATACATTAGCTTAAACAATATTATTGCATTTAAATAAGGTATAAGACAGTTGTATTGTTAACTAATATATATTTTTGTATTTATGTACGAGTTTCTGGCTATTTAGCCGATGTCCTCATTTTAAAGGCTTTTCAATTTTTTCCCGCATATTATTCGGGCTGATAGACAAACATTTTGGTATAGTACAAATAAATATATGAAATTAGAGAAATCGTTATTTTTTTATATTATATATTGATATGTGGACGTTATCTGGTTAATAGTGAAGTTACCGCTTTTGGAGTAAATGGGCACGGGTTCAATTCCCACATCAATATAAATATCGTACAGATAATTATTCCGGTCTGGCTTCCCCGATACCACATACCACCTTCGACAACTGTGGTGGGTTAATGTCCATTTCTCTAGAAATGCGTGGTTCGTAAACAATAGAACATATACAGGTTGTCCCAGAACTCAACGTGAAGGCGAAACGGGGTGACAGGATTGATTGTAACCATCATGAGAAAAATCAGAAAACATGATTTTTCTCATGATGAACTGATTTTTTGACGTTGAGTTCTGGGACACCATGTATAGGCTATATAAAAATGGCAGATCAAAACGCAAATATAAATAGTAAATAGATATAATATAGATAGCAATGCACGAAATATTCTTCAACAAGTGTCCACACGTTTTCTTACTGAGCCGCATATCATTCGAAGCTCTCACAACAAGTGACAGCTGCGCAAGCGGAACCCAGGGGTTGTAAACACGAACATTTAATAAAGTCGTAAAACCGGTTCGTAATAACATCATTCAAAGAGCATAATCTAAAAGAAAGCTACTGTTTTATTTTAGCGTTAAGTTTTATTTCTTACAATCATTAACTATGTGATAGTAGAGATTAAGAGCTCTATGCATATATTAAGACATTTACGACTAATAAAACCGGGTGTTTTTAATTTTCTCTGTCGTTTAGGTATACTTATCTATGTTATAGGAGGTAATTGTCTTCTATCATTTTAGTAATCATACTTTTAAGGTATCATCGTTGTTCTTCTTTTCTTTTCTTTGATGGCATTTAGTAACAACTATTATGCCAGTGTCAAGTAAAATACAATAATATCCAATCTCTTGAAATGTTCCAAGTCAGCTTATCACGTTACGTTTTGATAAAATAGTGGCCATTTTACCAAAACCTTCTATGGACTTATTCAGTCAACTTAAAAAGTTACGATACACGTATTTATAGCACTAAACTTATACACCTTAATCGAACTATATTGCATAATACGCCACCACAATTAAACAATATAACTGATAATAATATAAGATTATGAAGATGAAATAAAAACACAACGTCACTGATGTAAGTTGGCGGGAAAAGTCATCATCGTTGTTACTGTCTTGAGTCTGCACGTAGCGAGAGAAAAGGCTGTAGGGCCAACAAGACACAGGGTCCTACACAAAAAAAAACTCGTTTAATGATAAATAAGGTTTCCTTTTAGTATCATTCAAATATTAAGAAATAAATAAGGCATAATACATGGTTCTGAAAATCTAAGTACATGTCTATAGTTTTTATTATCAGATAGCCAGCTATAAAGTGATGATAGCAGGTTTCAGCTATATGTTATCAGGTACGCCGGTTGTAGTAGAAACCGTTGCATGGTGGGCCGTTTGCGATTTCTTTGCCCGTAGGCCCATCTATAAATACCAGGTTTTATTTTAAGCACGCAAATTAGTTTCAATCTTGTTTCGGTAGCTTTATTATATTATTTGTTAACAGAATCAAGTTAGACAACGTTATAAAAAATTATTTACATACCGTACTGCCAATGAAGGATTTATATTATATTATATATACAAGCATTATTTTAATGAAAAGAACAATTGAAAATTAACCTAGAGCAGACGTTTCATTCAACAACTCTTCACTTCCCAACCACTATCCACAATCCACAATCTACAACACCACACACCAAACACATACCACTTATCTTCCACAATGTACACGATACGTGTTTCGCTTCAACACGTTGGGTAGTTGGCACGTTGGGTTGGAAAGTGGAGAGTTGCTGACGGTTGTTTTTTCGGTAAGATTCAGGTTAAGTTCCCCGTAAATCCACTTCTTACAGTAAAAACACACATTGTTTTTCTATTTTTGTCTTGTTTTGTTTTGACTTGGATGATAGACTTTTTTGCCGACTATCATAATTGATGATTTTGTGTACCCCCACGATAACAATTCAATGCATGGACATTCACGACAAGATATTAAACTGTTTAAAGGCTTGATCGTGCTTAAGGTGATTCATCGTCTGCCCACAGTTATTATTATGCTTTTATCGGCAGTCCGCTCGTTTTACAGAAGTGCTCGATAATGTGTGCTCATCGGAATGTTCTTCAGCGAAATGAGCTACTAGGCGATCATAAATCATAAGGCTTTGGAATAAGTCGATCATATATTGTATGTACATGACATTGTGTTCTCTACAGATATGAAGATTACAGATATATATCCTTTTATAAACTGAGACATCTTTTAATAGAGCCTCCTCCGACTAGCATAGACTAAAAAGATTTATTTAAACCTTTTTGAAATTAGATATACATTTCACTGTTTGTTTTGGAGGACGAATCTTCTGAATTTAGTTAGATTTAAATCTAAATATTATTTAAGCTTAAAATAGCAAAATAGGATATTTTTATTATCAGGCGCTGTCGATGGACAAATGTAAGCTTATAATACCTGATTTAATATTATTTTATAAAGTAGATTATTTAAAACAAAAATTGCGGTACATTAGTTAGGTTGTTGTTTTTTAATATAAATAACGTTAAAATCTCATTTGCATAAATCTAGTAAAACCATATTAAGTTGATAAGAATTTTTTTTGTGTAGGAAAAAGGGTTAAGATAAAATGAAGCAAAGTAGACGCGCAGATATATTACAAAAAGATATATATTGTAGATGGAAAATACATTATAGTATTTTAAAAAAATAAGATTTAGATTTAGGCCTTAATGAAATTTGCAATGATTTTCCAGTTTTTTGACTGAAGTTTGAGAAAATCATAAATGCAAATTAAAAATAATAATTGAAACCTTTAGAGCCATTCTGTGATACCAATCTCATGTGTAGTTAGTTATACGTATAGTTAAGAATTCAAAGTGTAGCTTATTACAAAGATGTTTTATTACATGAGACGATATATCAACGAGTGGATTGGAGTAACGTTTTCTAGAGTTTAATTCGCTAGCTGCGCATTGTGGTATGTTTAAAACGGTCCGAGATAGTGTTGCAGGCTAACTGCTTTAACGGAGCCTTGTAACTGCATGTACGACTTACGCCAACGGGCTGTAAATTAATCAGTCTTCCTGAAACGGAGATTGCCGATTAAGAAGCTCATGTGGAGTTTATCTCAAACTTTAAGCGCGGTTTGTAAAGCTAATGGGATAGATAAATTAACGAGTGAAGAACCGGAATGTTCTCAGCTTGATTGTTATCTAAACATTACATTTTCTTGCATTTTCCTTGTTATTTTTGTTGGTATAACTTGCTGTTCAAAATAAAAAATAACATTCATAAAATAAAAATATATTGGTCGTTAAATGTTAGGTAAAATTTGATTTATAATATTTCATAGATAATCATTTTGCTTAAAGATCTGATGAGTATGTCCTCTGTAAGTTTTCTTTGAAATGGGCCTAGGTACTACTTCTATTCATCCAACTTATTTATGTATTCTTTCTATACAAATTCTATTACAAAGCTTGACTTAATGCCGGAAAGTATTTGACGATACAACAGTTTTCTTTGTCGTTCATCCAGGTTCTGGGCACGGTACACCCCTTTACTGGTGGGATGGTGATTCACCCACCACCCTTGTCAAATGTGGATTAGCGGGGCACCTAAACTTTGAATTGTTTCCTGTAGGTCACACATAATTATTCCGATGTAAGAGGTCAACTTGCGACCATTGACTCCGAAACATATAGTTTAATAACTGAGCCACTAAGTTCGATTTAGTAATTAATAATATAAGATTATAGATTCATAATTTCGAATCGCATTTCAATTATTTTTATATTCTGTTACGAACCTACTATATCATTTTTATATTCATGATCTCTATCCTTTTTATATTCATATCTAATAATAAAGATAAATCAAAAGATTGAATAACAAATTGACATTCCCATCTATCGCGTCAAACCTCGATCCACCAAGCAAAATAGCGTGGAAACTTAATAATAGGTGAAATAAAAAAAGATCATCAGTCAAAAGTGAAGGAGTTTTAATGTGTTTTGGGTAAAACAAACCTGTTTGAAGTGTACTGAGGTGTTGTGTACCGTGAGAGCCATTTGGTTTCCGCTCGCCCGTACTCAAGGCTGACCACAGCTCGACCGGCAATGATTTCATGGGGATATCAAGAAAGAATTGACTGCCAAACTTGTTTGTACCTGCGTAGACTTCTGTTGACCTAGTAATTATTAAAATAACACTGAAATACAAATATATAATAAAACGCTTGCACTCATACTCTACAATAGGTTTTTTATGAGATAGGTAGGCAAACGAGCAGCGTAACACCTGATGGAAAGCAATCAACGTCACCCATACCTATCCGCAGTTGCCACAGGCCTTGCAGAAGAGTTGCTGGTCTTTGAGAAATGTGTAGGCTAATTTTTTGAAAGTACCAATTTCGTATCGGTTCGTAAACACCGCTGGAGGTAGCTTCCACAGGGTGCGTGGAAAGAAATTTCTGGAAAAACGATACTGGCTTACCACTCATCTAGATGGTAGGGAAGAAACGCTTTACACTCATAACCCCCACACTGGGATTCCGTGTTGCGGTTATATGGGTACCATCGAGTACACACGGTGACTTAATATAAATAACGGTAGACCATGCAAACATTTTTCTGATTTAGGAATGGAACCTTCAATTCTTGGTTCATGTAGCTAAAGTTTCGTCACTGTGGGTCCTGTGTATTCATATACCAACATATTTAATATATATAACATCTTTATATAATTCTTGTGACTAATATAGATAAATATTATTATGATACAAAAAAAAATATGTGTAGAACATTACACGTTCCGTATGTAGGGAAATTATGTACACGTAAATTTAGAGTGGGTCTCAATTATAATGGAATCATGCATAGTCATACTATCCATTCGCTTACCGTTAATCCAACGACAGACCACGTCGATCGGTAGGGAATCATTACGTACAGCCGCTTCCCACGTCTGTCATTTTATAATAATGCTGGCCATCGGTATGTCTGAAATACAAAATATACTTTTTTCGTTAATGACAATAACAATGCCTTTTGTTTTATAACGTTAGAAAAAGTAATATAAAAGGTTTTAATAATGCATTAGTATTAGTGATACATTTATTAATGTATCACTATACTATACTTGTCAAGAAAAGGTCCTCATTCTAGCACTCGTCTACCTATCGATTTTTGGTTTTCCGATACACAGTTTGCTAACTCGAAAAACTATATCGGTGGCTGTGGTTTTTCCACGGATTTCTTCATGACGCATCGTCGCTAAATATTTATTCTTTTAATATACATACATTTAATTGTGAACTAGCACGGTTACGAAATGCAGCAATATTGTCACATTTGATAATAATCTATGGAGTAAGTTTTTTTTGGTATTTACCATAATTGTCGTCCCAGCGTGACGCAATCACAGACGTAATTATTGGCTAACAAACCTAGACGATGTTTGTGGTCATCTCGAAATATTACCGCGCAATTAAATATTCATTACGTGCTAGTGCCGGGGGAGGTGGACATTTTGTGTCATTAAGGATGCACGAATTCCGCTTTTTGGGCGTCAGAGTCGTGCTTGAAATGGACTTAGGCTTGGGGCAATATAAATACAAAGCCATTAATGTCAAAGCCAATTTTGTTTATATAAGGACTTCATAGCTTTATGAGCGCCTAGTATGGATTATAGAAAGGAAAATGAAATAATAATTAGGTATCAACTAATTTTTTGTTGTCTACTTTCGGATTCAGTGGCGAAGTTATCACTTTGGGAGCCAATGATTTAAGGTTAAATTCTCCTTAAGGTATTTCTTTCGAGTCTAGGTGGGTAAACGGCCATTCCTGCTGAAATGAGAAGGACTTGTGCCCAGTAGGTATAAATGTAAATAGAATTGTGTTATAATATAATATGTTAATAATTCATTATTATTATAATCATTTAATTATCGCCAGAATTATAGTTTATAAAAATGAAACAAAAGCAAAATATTCTTTGCCCTGCACGTAAATTGCCATTAAAATAAAGACCTATTTTGACGGCAATTTACGTAAAATTCCTGCCAATATTTATGTATTAGCTAGAGAAAACAAAAAAAAGTCCGTAGCGAATCCTTCTCCGAACTCATTTTTTTTAAGTCGTGTGCTGAGGTTGAAACTATAAAAATATACGTACGATTAAAACCACACAGTTTTCACAAGTCGTTTAGAACTTTCCCACGTTTTGAATCATCTTTGGCTTCTATGACGTAAACCGTATGCTAATTGCCGTCCACAATAGATGTTATCCGCTCGTCTTCGTTTATAATTGCCTTAATAACCACTGTATAATCATAATCAAACAGAATTACAAGCGGATTGAATCTGAACGTTTTTATTGGGGCATTGTGCGAGGAAGCGTCGGTCGATTGCCAATCAACCACTGAAAATTGGTTGCCGTTACTGTATTGTGCGATACAATAGATCGGTAATTGTTATAGGGGAAGTGTACGGTGTGAATTTAATTATGTGTATAGAGATTAGTACATGTGATTATGGCTGTAAGGGAATTGCGCTAATTAAATAACAATGATACGCATATTGAATACAATTTGTTTTACGGTGCCGAAACGTGGACTCTGGCGGTTCGTCTACTTCACAAGCGACTCTAAAAGCTCGGGGTTTCTCTGGTGGACGTGATTCGGAGTAAAGAAATCCGCCAGACATAGTCTTTCGAGTAAGCAAACTAAAGTGACAATGGGCTGGTTACGTTTCTTGGAGATTCGATAACCACTGGAGTGGATGTTTTTAGGATACCGTTGAAGTTATACCTACCTGCTTACACATATCTCATAGTCTATGGTGTTTTAGATGTTTATGGGTAGCGTTCATTACTTTCCTTCAGCTCTTGCTTTCTCGTGTGCCGTCCTATCACAAAAAGAAAACCATGATAAGCGTCTATTCAATCAAGTGCAAGTAAAATAAAAAGAATAAAATTTATTAATAATATAAAAAATATAATAAATATATCTATGATTATAAAAATAATAGATATATTTTTTAATTTATGAATATATTTTATAATAAAAAGTTACAATACTAAGTTAAATTCCAGTTAATTAAAGCAAATTTAAGTATAACGCATCTAATGATTTCAATCCTGTTTAAAACAGTAGCTTAGAATACTTGCAGCACTAAAGGAACGCATCAAATATCCCGCTTTCCCATGGCCCTCTGCCGACGCCGTGAGAAGATTTCTATCCCCGCACGCCATTCATTTTTGTTTAAAATCCCCGGCGCGTGTGGAAGTTACAGACGCAAGGTCACATGAGAAATTGCCTACTTAAAAGGAACAGAAGCATTCTACTGTGATTGCCACTGCTGATTTATTTTATATAGGATAAGTTGTGCACATCCACAAGCCTGTCGCCTGATGCAAAGCAATCAACGCCTTCCATAGCCATTTGTAACACATTATTGAAATAAATATCCTCTCTTGTTCGCCTTCTGAGGCAATGCTCTTAGGTTCTAGTTATTGTCTTAGTAGTTCTATAGTCAGTCTTGTAGAAATGTCTATTCCTCCATCTGAGGATAAATCTAATGAATATTTAAAAAAAATATTTTAAATTAATTGTTATTTTACAAATATCATTTCCTCATACATTTACGATACTCGCCGGAGGAGAAGGGAAGAGAAAGCAGTACCTATATTAATTAAAAAATTCGATCGATAACATTAATAATGCCGGTTGTATTGTTAAAACAAGAGCGGCAAGATGTTTATTTTTGTACAATGAACATAAACAGTTATTCTTCGGGGAGCGGTATCAGTGGAAGGCATCACGGCACTGAGTTCGCCTCGGGACAATGCTTTCAAAGCGAAGGATTTACTACACTAGACTGGGCCTGGCTCGTAGACTGCATCTAGCGTTGAGAGAACAATGTTTAATGCTGCAACCGATGATATTTTACTTTCACTACAATAACGTATACATAATATATACATAAAACAAAAAAAGTTATATTTTTATAAGAACAATAGAATAGTATTTCACATTTCAAACTTTTATGTTCTCATATATTTATAACGATGTAGTTCTTAAACGATTAAATAGAAGGAACATCTTTTATCACCATATGTGGGGTATCTTTGGGTACGGACTCCCCATTTTTAGAGGTATTGTTATTAACCCACCACGCTAGTTTAAACCGCAATGACTTGAATACTTGAAATAAATACCTATAGGCCATACACATATAATGCCGATGTCAGATTCGAACCCTCGACGATGACTGCCTCATGCTGAAGATGATGTGTCTAAAGTTATGTATTTTTTGCGGATGTGTAGTGTTGCATTTATAATGATTTTCGATAGAACTAGGATAGAATTTTCAATAGAACTTCCTGTGTATTTATGTGTATGTGTATGTAAGTATGAGTGGTGGGATATATATGAATAAATGTGTACGTATGTGTGTATGTCAGTATGAATGTCGTTACCGTGGTCCGCGATGTGACCACGTTGGTTCTTGCTGAAAACCAGCACCAGGTGCTCCAATAGAACGCCGGGCATATGCTGAGCAAGAACCATTTTATGACACTTGTTGGATTTGGATTTCTTTTTGTTTTCTTTGTTTACTTGTATATTATAATATTATAAAGGTTTTAATTTTAGTTATTGTAAAGCAAAAAAGGTGTGATGAATAAAGGTTTTTCTATTTCTATTTCTATGCGAATTAAGGAGGTACTCATACTTAAAAGTTACTTAGTTAATTTCAGGAACTTTACTTTTGCTAAGGTATTATAATATTATAATATTTTTATTTATTTATTATTTTATGTTATAGCGCCTTAACCTAAGAGTTTCAAGAAGGGCAAATTTAATATCTTCACACATTTTCTGATTGTCAACCCAGGTTATTAAATTTTGTTATTGTGATACTGCCTTAGTAGAAATTGTAGCAAGCTAGACGACATTGTATAAAACTTCAAATTATTTTTCGAGTTATCGTTGCAGAGACAATGGTGTATCGATGCATAAACTTCCATAATAGAGACGGCGTCTCACCGATATCGCTTGCAACATCTGAACGCAACAATAGCTCAAAATGAGGTGGCGAATGCAGCACAATGGAGAACTCATCGTGAGATATACTCCCATAGTAACAGCTGTTCGCTTGATAATGGCGCGATAAATTGTTATTCTGATATGAACACGAGATTTCCTACATGTAGGATCATCTCATAAATTATAAAATAAATTTTAATTATTGTAAATTTGACAGTTGTAGTCTTGTATGCATGAATTAATGGTTCGACCACACTTCACATGGTTATAAAAACGGGCGTTAAGCAATAGCATTTTTCTTTTGCCGCGTATTTTACAGGGAGTGATTGAAGTAATTTTACTTCTTCCCTACTCTTTACTTTCTGTTTTCCTTCTCACTTAATCCTTCTATGATAAATAGGAAAAGCTATTAACAAAAGTGAAAACGCTGTAACACATTATCTAACAACGATACGTGACGAGATGTCAATTTTTTTTGTTGCTTATTCGGAACAGAACGAAATACTGAAGCGAATGGTCTGAGTCTCACACCTCTACGGCCAATAGAAGATTTTGTACGGCGATTATTTGAGTGATTAGATACATTTTTCCCCCTCCCCCCACCAATTCGAGCAAGCGTGTTGGGTATATGTTCATTATTCCATAAATCGTAAAGTTCTTAATTTAGGACTACATATTAAATAATATACAAAATATTAATGTGTTACAAGACGTGTTAATATGTAATCACTGATCTTCCTTTCTGTGCTTGAAATATTCTGTATATTTCAGTTAATAAATAAAATCATTGAATATGCATAAAATCTGCAATAATAAATTACCAGCGTAATAATTGGGACAATACTGTAAGCGGAAAAGAACGAATGTGATGGTGATGTAATTGTTTTTATTTTAGGTTTTGAGTCAGTCATGAGTAAAAATTACGAAATGAAAATCAATGAGTAAGCAGTTGACACTAACAAATTGAATCGATGAATACCTCCGACAAATATATAAAAGCTATACGGGTGCCGTGCAAAATATAACAGATCAGTAGGTACCATTCTTGACTTCGCCGAAGCCTAAACGATCTAACTTCTATACAAAAACTTATAAGACATATATGCATTACAGAAAAAATATGCTCAGAGAATATTCACATATAAAGAGATTATTCATTTAGTTTTAATTACGTGAGACATTGTTTATTCTGTTATTGACAGTTATTAAGTGAATTTAAATGGAGGTCTCACTAGGCTGGCCTGTGCTACAACATATCGATTCGGTTAGTTTTAGTTTTCGAATTCAGCTATACATTTATATTTAAATATAAATAAAAATATAATACTTAATACACACACATTTACATACCATACATATACATAAAATAATATAAGCATCAGCAAGTGATGATTATTGCCCTGTTTAAAGTATTATGTAGATTTGGTTCCTACTAAGTGATTCGATCCGTTTTTTAACTATTATTTGTTTTTCCTTCACGCTTTGCTTAGAGATGCTCTCGGGAACTTATTGTATATCCTTGGGTCAATGTAATAAAAGAAAAAAAAACTAAATGCTGTTTCTATTTTCGGCGTACTTAGTTCTTTGTACTTTGCTGCCTCGGAGATGTGTTTCACGGAACGGCTTCCTTCGTCATTCGTTACACTCTAAGATCCTTTGGCCACTACATTAGGAAAGATGACGACATTCCTTTAGAAAGGGTAGCGGTAGAAAGGCCAAATAATCTACACACCAAGACAGTGCTTTAGCTCAATATCGAGGATCGTAACCCGGATTGGTTAGTACTATTTTGGGTCACAATTCTCTGAATAGAGTGAACAAGCAAGTAGAAGAGAATTTAGACTTACAATATATTGTATTTAAATAATTAATATGTATTCACGACATTGATGATCGTAAAATTTATAAAACAATTACTGTCTTATATAAATATTTACATTCATTCGCGTGGAATAACATTAACATTGTATTCAATAGACTTATCGCGTTATGGTTTAAGGAACTTTAAGATTATTTAGTGCGTTTTCTTACCTTTGTTTTCTTGCATCAAGTTGTTGACAAGTCAATCTAGCTAGTTGATCTCACATTTTCTCCCCTAAAAGTCGATCTCCACGCGACCACACCTCCGACTGATTTACTAGTCCATAATCACTTAGGATTACTTTGTCAATGTTTAAATGTTAGTCATTTTAGATCTGTGGCCATTTTCCTCGTTTCCAATCTTTTAGTACCGGAACCGGAAAGTCTCTGAGTATAGCCCTCTATATAACTTTCTGCGCGATAACGTTCTTTTAAGATAAATTATGATTAAAAATATGTTATTTTGTTTGTTACAGGCAAAAACACAATGATCAAGATACTCTGATTAACCCGTGAGTTAAGGTAAGGTATATATTATATATCGCTATTTACTAAATCGACGCGTCGGAACATAACTTGTTTTATTTAGGGTTGTCGCATTCATTATATAGTTGTAAAATAATTATTTTTGTGCACTATTATTTTTGTGCGATGTTGCTGTAAGTAATGTTAAGAAGTATAATATTTCACTACTATATATAGGTGCTATATAATATAATTCAAACAAGGACGATTCGATACCTGATATAAATATGATTCAATATTCCTTGAAAGTAGTAGTTACGGTTGCAAATCTACTTCTGCCACCGAATATATATAATATAATTTATATATTATATAAGGAATATTATATAAAATAAAGGAAAGAAATATTATATAATACAGAAGTGGCCAACTTGATTAAACGCAAGAACTATTGTGTGGTTCTTTTTATGTATCAATATCAATATCAGCCCGCGGCAGTCCACTGCTGAACATAGGCCTCACCCAAGGCGCGCCACCTAGCCCGATCTTCGGCTACACGCATCCAGTCTCTGCCAGCCGCCTTGCGTAGATCGTCGCTTCATCTAGCAGGAGGGCGTCTCACACTACGTTTGCCGAGTCGCGGTCTCCACTCCAGCACTCGCCTACTCCAACGATTGTCGGTTCTCCGACAAACGTGTTTTTATGTATAATTTGCTAAAATCAATTGAGTAATTTTTGAATCTTAGAACACTAGGAGCGACAAGTTAAAAAGAAAAAGCCCAAAACAGATAGATCTGATAAAAGTTACTTGACCAGGTTGAAGTCTATCCGTTGCTTAAAAGCCTCAGATAATGATAATGATGATTTTTTTCAGAAGAAGACTAGCAATGTTTTTTATATTGCTAGAATTTTTGAAAATCAATTTAACTAAGCTAATAATGCTAGGATATGGTTCACATCAATAGTCCAGTGAAAGATTCTTTTGGTTCACGATGTTCAGATTGTAAAGCCTATGCTTACCGACTGAGCTATTGCTACTTCTAGCTGTATTAAGTATAATAAATTTATTAATTTAAAACTTATTTACAACAATAGCAGTTTAAACCAGTTTCTGTTGTTTGACAGCCCTGACGACATTTCGGCTCATTATATTTTGCGGTTGAAAATACGGGCGCGGAGAGCATATGTTTTATATTCGTTATTACATCTAATTTTGTATGAGGCCACTGACAACGTACTTTTAAATGTGGGTTTTTTAAGACACAATGTTATCTTTAAGTACATACATACATAAATATATTGTCACAATGTTATTCTACTCATTTTAAAAAAAAACGATGTATAATTTTATTATATATTATTTGAACCTGTTTTGTATGTTGACTATAGAACAGCTAGCAAGTTAGCTGGTCACCTGATGGTAAGTAATCTTTTATTTTATAAAAGCTATAGGCGAACGAGCAAGCAAATCACGTAATGGCAAGGCACGACCTTCGTATATGTAAAAAAATCTAAAGTAAATCACTAAAGATGCGTCACGTATCTTAAGATATAATATAGAAGGGAAGGAAAACTAAATTAAATTAAACTTCTTTCCACGCACCAGCTACGTCCAGCAGTGTTTCCGAACCGATACGACATTGGAACCTTCAAAAACAAGCTTTCACCTTTCTGAAAGGCTGGCAACGCTTCTGTGATGACTATGGCACTGCGGCTGTTTATGGTCGACGTAGATTGCTTTCCATCAGGTGACACACCTGCTCGTTTGCTTTCATATCTCATAAAAAAGGAAATAATGGGAGAGGGAGAGGCAATAAGGAATTTGGGCCTTTGGATTCCTGTACGTAACGCGATAATACAGTAAAATACCACTTGACGCCGATGTTCTGTGAGGTATGTTGTGTTTTTCCAAGGGATAAGCCGGTCTTTTGTTCTACAATGGCTCTACCAAAATTAAACTAAGCATAGCCAGCGACTTTTTTTTTATTGTACACAAAACAGGAAATATAAGAATTAAAAGGAAAGAAGATGTACAAGGGCGAGCTTAACTCAAAATTGAGTTTTCTTCCAGCAAACCCAGGAGTGAAAGAGAAATAAGATAAGCTGTGAGGATATAAATAAGTGTACAACAACAAAATATAACAATAATATACATAACAATACATACTATATAAAACCATTTATTCATTATAAACTATTTTTAGTTTTAATTACTGTCACTCTGCAAGACTAAGGGCGTTACAGATATATTGATCAGTTTAGACTTAGATTTTAATAATAAGAGTGAAAGAATTTATTAAAAGGAGAAAAAAGAAGTTGGATATCTGGATTTGACTGCTATAGATTCTTCAAATAAATTTAGGTACATAAATCGATTGATCTTTTTATATAAAACAAGTTAAATTTACAATAGGAATCGAGGAAGACCTTAGGAAAGATAGTATTGCGGTAAATCTTAGGAATAAATAAAGATAATATTGTAGCAAAGAGAGGGCAACCAATAATCGCTGATGAAGCAAAAAGCCAGAGTTGTAACGCCGAAGGAAGAACAAAATAAAATTGACAAAAATCTTACTTAAATTTGTTTTACGGTAGTAATGAATATTATTCACCTTGTTAAATGAAAAATAGGTATTTTGTTGCGATGTTCATATGAAAGAGTCAAGAGACATGATAATCACTCTGACGCTCATACGAACCTGTCCAGTCGTCACGCAACGCTGACTGCCCCTACCACGGCACTCGCGAGCAATGCTCCAAACGCGCTGTTTTTACCTCGTGTCCTTTACGTTGACGAGGTCAGTCGTTAGCGCCGTTGCATTGTGCTTACTTGTGTGGCAATGAATGTTGAATAGTGAATTCATTCGAAAAAATTAGTGAAAAAATTGTGTAGATTGCGATAAACTAACAAAGTCCAAGGTCTTTGGTGTGTCGTTCGGTTCGTTTCAGTTTACAGAGGTAAGCTATTGAAATTGTTGTGATAGTGTTCCTATCGATCGAGTTTGTATATATCACTAACCTTTTTAAACAATCTATATATGTTTCACCAGTGGGCATGGTTGCTTTCTATTTTTGGAAGAATATATAGTAATCTACCTCGGTTGTCCAAGACGGATTGGCGGAACATCCAGACTCGGAATAAATACTTGTAGATCATACATATTTTCCGACCTATCATTATTGACTCCGTAAACGGTAGTTTTGACACTAAGCCATTTATAGAGTAAAAATAGTAACTTCAAATTATTATTTTTATTTAAAAATGTTGCTAAAACTTTAATGTTATATCTAAGTTATTAACCGGCCTAACCTTACTGATAATTTATTTCTATTTATTATTTGATGTTCAAGTTTTTCGTTTAGAAAGTTCAACACATTTTAGTGCATCTCTACTTCTTTGTTTTTCTTTATGGCAAAAAGCTATAACTATTGTATCAGTGTCAAGTAAAATAATATCACTATCTTGAAATGTAAATTCGGCTTTTCACAATATGTCTCGATGAAATGGCCACCGTTCTACCAAAATTTACATGAATTTTTGCAGTCAAGTAAAAAGACACGATACACGAATTTATTTCATTTCGACGCTTTAATAATTTGAGTAATAAGCCACTAGAATCAAACAACATAACTGATAATAATAATAATAGATTATAAAAATGAAATAAAAACTCAACGTCACTGATGTAAGTTGGCGGAAAAAGTCGCATCTTTCAGTAGGTAATAATTCAAATTAAACAATTCAATCATCTTTTCGTCAGTGATCATTTTCGCTTACAGCCAAACAATTCTAAATAGATTAAAGATTGCTGATGTCATACATAAAAGGTAAAATATGCTTTTTATGTTAATAGTTCATTGCAGCTGAAGCAAGCAAATAAATACAACGCTCACAAACAAAGACGCTTGCGCATCTGCCGATAGTGCCAGCAAAATATGCCTTAACTAGGTTAGGTTGCTAGCTTGCGTTATTGTGTCGAAACTCGCAACTGCATGATTCCTACTTTTAACATGTTTTAGTTACGTAACATAGCTTGTAGATATATATTTTAGAAATTAAATTATACTACGCTTTATAAAAATTAATTAAGTTTTAATGATTAAATTTTCTCTGATACTTGTGTTAATATTATATTTACTTATTTATAAACAATTTTAAAAATAATTTGATTAATTTGCTAATAACTGCGGTATATACAAATATGAAATAATACTGTTTCCTTAATAACTTGTTTTCCATCACAGGACATGCTTGCTCATTTTCCTCATTATACATTAAAAAAATTTAACGTCTGGAAGTGTTCCGGAGAATTGTTCCAGTACTGTACAACTTGCTTGAAAGAAAAGTTCACCCTTACTACTTATTACACCTATTATAATGATGGTAAACTTGTTTCTATGCATCGCCATTTTGTAGAACTACTTTCATCGGTATTTCATCATTTCGAACCAATACGACATTGGAACCTTCCAAAAACAAGCTGAACGAACGCGGAAAATACATCTGCAATACCTACACTATAGCATATGTATATGGGTTTTATTGCTTTCCATCCTACAAAAAAAAAACTAATTTGATCTCATTGTAGGTTTTTTCTTTTTAATTTTTATAAACATCAGTGACATTTTTTAAATAATTTGCTCAAACACAATATTTAAAAATAACACTGGCTAAAGATAAAAAACTATGCTAAAAATTAAAAATATAAATTATTTCTCAAGAAGAAAGCAAGGTTTTAAGTTGACTTTCGATTATAAAATTTTATAATCGACGTAGAAATCCCCGTTTTAAACTTGGTATAAAAGTAATGCGAGAGGGGTAAATTAATATTACCGGCCGTAACTTTTTATTTTATAATTTCGTTCATGAGTTCGTCGGCGCCATAAATGCCTGTTTCATTTAGGCACCCTAAATACTTTAATACTTTTTTACATGATCTTTAAAAATTTAAGATCACAAAATTAATGCAAAGAGTTGCCACTGATACTATCTTTTTTTTGTGTGGTAAATTTTCTTGTGTTCATATAAGTTACTGATTCGTAAACGGTTCAGAAAAACTAACCGCACTAGATAGCTCATCCACATGGTGAGGGTGAAAATTTTTTTCGCCATAACCGTAGCAATCTTTGAACACTAGAAGTAAAGTATGAAAGAAATTTGCAAAAGTCATGACTTATACTCATTATCTTTTGCCGTTATCAAAATGTTACGGTAATTTATTCGGCTGGCAAATTGCATTTTAAAATTCAGACCACCCTGTTAAAATGGATGTCTCGATACATGGCCCGATACCGAAGTGTGGAACTGCTGCTAAAGAACCAAAAAACCAGTCGCCGTCGGTTTCAATTTGTATAATTTCACAAATTTTACAGTCTTCGAAATTTAGCGCGAGCCGTTATTAAACTTTTATAGAGATTTAATTTTTAATTTAATTCTAAAATAAACGTTATTATGACTTCCAATAATGCAAATAGCATATGTATTCGGGTCATTATAAAGTGTTTTTTTTTTATACTATATTGGCAAAAAATAGAAAATGGCGAGAATTCCTTAATTTACATTATTGCACATTGGTCTGTGATTTCTCATTTGTATTATTTTAGTCATTATTTCAAGAAACAAAGAAAATAAGAGTACACCATAGAAAAGTCAGTCCGATTTTCCATAGTTCCAAATAGATTAAAAAACGTATAAAAATTTGGAGCGGAAGTCTAATGCAGACCCGAAAACATGGATTGGTAGGTTTGCTAATAATAGTATATATAAATATACTTTACTATTCTTTCGTACTGAAAAGGAGTCTTGAAATGATTGAAAAACTTAGCTGTATACAAAATTATTATTGATATAATATTCCGATGGTATCCGATTGATACCAATTTTTCAATTGTCATTCATATAATTTCAAATCACACACTTGGATTTATTGAGAGGACTTTTGAACCAAATAGTCCTGTCAATAAATACAAGAAGTTCAATAAATACAAAAATGCAACTGTAAGCCTAATTTAAAAATTATTTTAATGTATTTAAATAAATATTTTTCTTTCTTTTATTTTAACTACTTAAAGTTTTAAGACATCTCGCTCTTTTAAGTGTTAAATATTTTTCTAAATTTTTATTAGAAAAATATAAGGTTTATAAATACAGTCGAACTATTTTCATAGAAATAAATAGAAATTTTTCTACTTTCATGCCACTTTGAATTTATTTTTAGAAACTAATTAATATTAATATAAATTTTTATTTCCGAATTAAATTTTTGTATTATTAGAATTAAATAAAAGAAGATATTTTAATTCAAAATATTATAATCTTGCTATTACAATATACTTCTGATGACGTGAGTGTTACTGGCCAGTAACAGTTCACTGGCCATTGATACCTTCCGAATCGGGAGTTTATCGGAAACATTGTATCATTTCGTATCGATTTATTGTATCTTTATCGATCGTAAGGTTTGGTTTTATACATATGGAAGATTGTAAATTTTCATTTTAATATTTCTTGGCTGGTTAATTTGTTGTTTTACTTTATTTTATTGGAAAAATAAACGATTATAAAGTTTACATTTTAATGCGTTTTAAATAATTATAGTTTAAATTAACAGTATAAACAACTCTCTCGTAATAACCAATTTTATAAAACATAAAAGAATTTTTACTGACTTAAATAAAAAGTGAAACGAAAAACAGGACCGAGTCGAACCTATAACTGTCGTTCTTTAATATTTTTTTAATAAAAAAAATGATCTTAGATCTAATCGTAAATATAGTGCAATCGTAATTGTTATATTGCTGTATATAATTTTAAACGTCAATGTTTACGCATTGTCATCGTCATTGATACCATTGCACAGAAATAAACAAGACAAGTGTAATACTGTCGGGTATGAAACGCTAGACAAATATACCAGGTGCAATGCAAGCTGGAGAAGTTGGCTAGCAAGTTTTTGCGATTTTTCCATGTTTTTTCCGCCAGACCGCATATCACTACTGGAACACCTACATACTTATGACATGTGCTAGTGTAAAACATGTGATAGCACAGCGGTTAGGTTTCCATTCTAACTGGTTTCGTGTTCGTCTTGAGATATAGGTAATATATTACATTTAACACGTTACATTTTTAGATCAAGAAAAGTAAGATCCAATTTCGGGATATATATAAACACAATAAAAAAATATTTATAATAGTCATGGTCAGTAAAAAAAAAATAATGTTATGACCTGATGAATATTGACTTATCAAGAAAATAATTTTATATGTAATACAGATAAAATATTAAATTTAAAAAGTTCACGTTTACTTGGCTTAAAAATGTAAATAAAAGGTTTTCGCACTCTTTAGCCTATAATTTTATAAGACTACTAATAATATCAACTATCACAAAGTATAATTACTTAAATTTTTTCACAAGGAATGTATGTACATTTATCAGAGACAGCATAAAATTCTACACCTTTTATGCCTAATCTGAATAGTGTTTCTTTTCTGGATGCACACATTTATACACATACCTGTTGTAAACTACAGTAAATACTATTTGTAATAATAAACACAATAAAACCTCGTAAATAAATATGTAGATAATTGGATGTTTCTTTAATTACATGAAATTTATGATGGAAAATCAAAACATTCTTTGCTTAGTTTCGTGAAAATAAATCAAAGAACATTTTGGCATTACAATAGAGAAATTTATCTTTGTCATAAGATTCCACAAACAAACCCTTATTTTCTTTTTCATCACCACAACGAAATTAAGAAGCGATGCATTGTAGTGTATGTGGATATTAAAAAAAGTGATAAAAATACAAAGTGCAAACATACAAACATATCAAAATTCACAAGAAATGGTAGTAGATAGATAAATAACCAAGACGAACAAAGTAACGTCTTGAGTCAGGCACACAATGCAATGAGTCATCTGACAAGTGCTAAAGATGAAAAATTTTCATACATTGAGGTGCGAAACGAATTAAAATAAAATTAAAAGTTCATTAAATAAATACTTTTACATAAAACATTGTATCCAAGAACTATGTATAACCTAAAACTATAAATAGTTTTGAGTTTTTTGTAACCTGTACAAATACGAGAAATATTTCAAAGAGTCCTGTAATTTAATCAACTTTCCATCTGCATTAAGGTAGACAGGATGTTGAAGTTCCGTTGTGATAAAAAAGCGTCATTGAGTAAAAGGCACGTGTACAAAAGCCACCCTCCGCCATGTCAGGCGACATGTGCCCGCCGCAGGTGCGCAAGTACCGCCAACCAACTGCCCATGCAATATATTTTTTTATTAATTCCATCAAAGCATCTGTCTATCCCGCTCTAAAAGAAATGCGCGCGAGCTGCGCGTCTAGATAAAAAGTGTTACAGAGTAAAAAAAAAACATTTGCATCACACGACAAATGGAATTTGCAATCAATAGTAAGAATTTTTTTAAATTAAGATATTTTAAATATATACATAACTGACAATGACTAAGCAAAAAAATTATATGTGAATTGAGATGATTGTAGTAAATCATATCAAGTTCGAAGAGGACCTAGAGAGCTTAAAATATTCCTAGTACATTGTTTTATAAATATTCTGAAATGTAATAACAGTAAGAAAGACTTGTCATAAGTGTTTGTGAAGTTTTATTATCATTATGAATTTAAAAAGATGTAGATGAGTAATGCGCTAACCTTTGTAATATTTATGTGCGCCTGGTACAATAGCTGTTTATATATATTATATATATATGTATATATATATATATATATATATATATATATATATATATATATATATATATATATATATATATATATATATATATATATATATATATATATATATATATATATATATATATATATATATATATATATATATATATATATATATATATATATATATATATATATATATATATATATATATATATATATATATATATATATATATATATATATACTAAAATGTATTGTCATATTTCGAGAAATTTTCAACAATAACATGAGTCATTGAAATTTGACTCTTGGTTTAATATAAAAAATTATTTCTATTTACCAGATATTTTATTCAAAATATATTTTTTTTTGTCTTGAAATACCAGATAACAATGAAAATTTTGAAATAAATATAAATTTTCATTAACAACACTTATTTACTTGTTTCAGATGTACGAAAAGGATGCAATGAGTAAAGACAGACAGAGCGCCGTAGGATAACATATTATTTGATTGAAATATTTAATATTTAACGCTAGTGGTAAGTAAACAATATTCAAATCTAGCAATCATCTTACGAATATACTATGACAAAATAACAACTAAAAATAAATAAAATAAGTTTTTCGTATAAGTATGCGTCAAAAGTTCCAGTCATGGGATAAATATATAAATATAACTAAAAGCTTTTTTATTTAGAAGGGGACAAACGAGAAACCGTGTTACCTGATGGTAAGCAAATTTCTGCTCTGAAAGATCCTCCACATTAAGATCACTGCAGATATGTTGTTGACTTTTAAAAAGTTGTAGGGGATGAACGTTTGTCAATTGGTTTTGTATGGACAGTCAAAAGTTTTACTTAGCTAAGATCGGCGACAAGCAAAACAATAACAGAAAATTAATAATGTGTGTTTTTTCCGTTGGGTTTAGTGGATTTATTTGGAACTTAAACCAAAAACTTACCGAAAATCGGCCATCAACTCTCCACCCATCAACCACTATACACAACACCAAACACACATTATCACTTTTCCATCTTGTAAACGACACGTGTTTCGCCCCAACACGAGGCATCTTCAGGTATAGTAGACTCTACGGAAAACAACCGAAAAGTTCGGTTGTCTTCCGTAACACGTGTCGTTTACAAGATGGAAAAGTGATAATGTGTGTTTGGTGTTGTGTATAGTGGTTGGTGGGTGGAGAGTTGATGGCCGATTTTCGGTAAGTTTTTGGTTTAAGTTCCAAATAAATCCACTAAACCCAACGGAAAAACACACATTATTAATTTTCTGTTAGTTTTGCTTGTCGCGGATCTTAGCTAAGTAAAACTTTTGACTGTCCATATAGTGATGGATTTCCGCAAAGTAACGCCTGCCTCCATTAATAATTGGTTTTGTGTTTCTCCACCGGACGTACGGCTAGTTGTAATATGAAAATTTCTTTCTATACTCATATCTTTTAACAATATTTTTCTATGCCCAAGCCATTTTGTTAGGAAAGATTGCTCAAATTAATAGTTCCATTATACTTAGAAATAACTGTTATATTAGACTTTAACCGTAACAAATTGGGCTAATACCGCTTAATTTCGTATAATGTTAATACATAAGAATACTTGTTAAAACTGTAAATGTCTAGTCCACTATTATTTTTATTAATTTATTTCAATATTGAGTTCCTTCATAATATACTTACGCTAAAATAAAAACAACACACACACACACGTGTATGCGTCCCGAAACTTCACACAGATAAATTAAAATATAAATTCAATTACATTTTTATTACCTCTACATAACTTGAACTAGTGGTATAAACTGTATTATAAATAAAAATACTACAAAATATATAAAACATAATGGCGTCGTGATGCGAGTGATAGGGCTGTCGTCACGCTCCATACTGTTTCCCTCGGCCTTGAATCAACGCCGTTCAATTTCAATGGCTCTCGGATAAGAGCCTGCGTAGAGAATGGTTTAACATTGTATCGATTGTAATATTAAAATCAGTCACAGTATTTAATGGTTTGTTGCCGATGGTTACTGGATAGTTTTATTCATTTATACAATAATAAAGGTTGTTGGATTATAATCATAATATAATAAATAAATATAATAAGGAAAAACAAAGAGAATCATTCTCTCTATATTTAAAAATAAGTTTATTTATATTTTTTTATATAATAAGTAAATAGAGGAAGGTAAGATTTTATTAAAGACGATATTTGCTTTATTTCTGTAGAAAAAAAAACAAGGATTTTTGAAATTGAAATATAATAATATATAAATTATATTATTCTTGTATTTTTGTTCCTTTAGCTATCGTATAATACGGCTTACCTTTCTTAAGAACCAAACTTTCTCGATTCAAATTCCAGTCGAAATTAAAATTTGTTTATGTTTATGTATGTATGATTCGTGTACGTCTTATGTTTTTTGAAGAGAACTAAACTGAAAACTACATCTGAACTGTTCTACAATATCAAAACGAAAGTCTTCTATTCGATAAAGGAGATTTCGAGGAGTGCCTCTTTAGTTTACTTAACATATTTGAATATATGTTTACCCTGTGAATTTGAAATAGCTCGGTTAATATCAATTGATTCATCAAATATTTTTCATTTTAAATTCAAAAGTACTTTTCTTACCCATTGATAAAATGTTTCCTTCTATATGACACATAAAATCAATATATTTGCCCTAATTATTAGAATTTCTAAATATTATACGAAAAAAAAATGTGAAGCGTGTGGCCTCTGATAGGTCGAGATGGAAAAACGTCGTGTCTGCCCTATGCCCCACCAAAGGGACTTAGGACTCAAAGAGATAGATAGATACAAAAAAAAAATACTCCTTTCTAACTTTTCATGACATTTAACGTATACAATCTACATTACAATATAAAGCGTATTCTCTGGAATACTTTGTATTTACGTCATCATACATTTTTTAAACCTAAATTAAGAATGGTTTTATAAAAATTTCTCACTACTAGTACATACGAATTCTGATTATGAACCCGACGATATTCGTGTTAATGACAAAGTTAAGAAATAATATGTAGACATGGACTAAATTCTTATTCTGGTCTGTTTTTGTTTTACTCACAAAACATTAGCGTCGTGGGCTATCGCGCAGTGATTCTGGTTGTAGTTGGTATCGTTTAAGTAAATGTTTGAACAGTGTGAATCTACCACAACGGGCTGTTTGCTTCCTCGACGCGCTGTTTACCGTCCACGCCCGATTTGTAAAAGATGCAACCAACTTACCACACGCGTTCCCACTTCTTACCGTCCCCGTTGTACTAAAGTTCAAAATCAACAGATCAGTTTTCCGTTAACATTTGTACCAATTCGCCTTACTTTACAGAACAGTTAGCACTTTTGTCTTTGATTCCTTTGTAGCGGCCGAATGTTTGATTCTCGTTTGAGATCCGTATCTCAGATATGATATTTTCATTTGATTGGTTCCAGTCTATCGTAGCATTAGGCAAAATGATAACGTTAGATGAGATTGAATAAAATAACCTTAAAATATTAATAATGATAATAATTTATTTATTTTCCTATTTACATCATAATAAATAAATAGGAAAACAAACAAGACATTTTGAGAATTGCATCCGTGGTTTCTTATCATTCTTCCTACGACTGGATTACTGTGCTGAACTATTTTTTCATACAAAACCATTATTTCTTTATTTTGTGTTTATTAATAATTCTATTTATATAAAAATTATTATTTTCTACATATTAAAAAAAATATTTATTTACATATATCAAAATTGATTAGGATTCGCTACAGCATACAAACTACGATAAAACAATATGAGAATTCATACGGACTGACTTGGATCACACGAAGGCTAAACATTTACAAGACCCTCTTGACATATACTTAATATCTAAATCATTGCTTTTTTAAATTAACGTTTTTTAAGATTACAAAAAAGAAATTTAAGACGTATTGAAAATAAGGCGTAATAATAAGAATCAAGCAAACACACGATGAATATTTTTTTTTAGTTTTCGTCATCGATGGTATTACCGGCCAGTGACGAAAAGCATATCGATTTCTAGACAAATAAGCCCAAAGCGAGATTTGATCTCGACAAACAAGGAAATTAGAACTTAAAACTTTGTTTATTAATAGAATATACCAATTACTTCCTACGCTGTACGTAGCTCTATTTAACAAAGAATTATTCGTGGTTTATTGTTAGGTTGTGACAAGAATATCAATGACCAGCGTGGCAAGTTGAAAATAATATTTCTATTTAAATATAATATGCTGGTGTTCAACTAGGGGATACAAAACTGGATTGACATCCGCTAGATAGTTATTAGTTGGCTGCAATCTGGCGTGGTATCGACATTAAATATAGCTTAGGCTTTTTATAGACGAGGCAGTCAAATAAGTACGCTTATGGACATTTTCTTATTAGAAGATACATCAGAAGCGTTGCATGTCTTCGACCAATGTCAAGAACACTGGAAGAGGAGCCAGAGAGATTGGCCTTCCGACGTTCACTCTTCACCAAATGAACTGTTGCAGCGAAGGACCGACCCCGGTTTATCTGCACCTCAGTAATAAGAATAATAGATGGCAATCTTCTCTGTTGCCTTGTGCATAGTTGTGATCAGCCAAGATAGTGGTGATCAATAACTATCACGTGGTCATGTGACTCATTTGTTTGGCAGTAATACTTTTAAAATTATGAAGAGTAAAAGAGACAGGCAGGCAGGCAGTAACTTTAACGTAAATATATATGAAGTTTATAAAAAAAAAACTTACTGAGATAAAATAAGCCTTCCCAGTTTCAATATAATTGTGTTCATTTAGAATAAAGTTTATTGAATGTTAATTTTATATTTCACGGGTTTATCAGTTAAAATCTTTATCGAATTCAGAGATTTTCATTTTATTCAAATTTTTTATACAATATTTTAAATTTAAATCATATAAGATCGTTCTTTAGCAAAAAAATTAGTTATTCTAAAAACAATCAGCTTTTCTCCTCGGTAGTATTCAGCGTGGGAAACATTAAGACAATGGGGAGATCGAGAAATACTCTCGGGTTCGCTGCCACCCTGGTACCGCGGCGTCAAGAAATCGTGAGACCCGTGGGATCCACTGTTTAAATAGGAGCAATCGCCTCCACGCGTGACGGTATTTGTACCGGTTTAATAATTTGTATTTTATTAGCAACCGTTCCTAGAACTAACATTAAATGACTGGCCAAATATATTATTGGTATTCATAACCTAGACCTGAGTAAATTGTGTCACAGGGAATGAGGACACGCAACATTTTGTCCTCTATGATAGTTTATCGTCGGTGACAATGCTTTCTGTAATGTTTTTGCGGCGCCTATTGTTTTCTATCAGGCGACATGCTTGCTTTTTTGCCTTCGTATTCTAAAATAAAAATCATATGATTGTAATATATAATATATTATACCTACAATAATATATTATACCTGCGTCTGGTGAAATAGTTTACAAGTATCTTGAAATGTAGACTTTTGACGTTACCTCTTGTTGACACAGCCGTTTTACCAGATCTTACTATGGGCATTAGAACTAAATTAAAAAAATCATAATATAGGTATTAATTTCATTTCACTCTCCTATGCGTTTTTCTTCGCCTTTCTGTGTTGGCAACCAATTATAACTTTTATGCCAGTGTCGAGTACAATATGTTAACATCAAATCCCTTGAAATAAAACTAGACAAATTATCACGTTACGTCTTGATAAAATGGTGCACATTTAATCAAAATCTATGGACTTTTTAAATTAACTTAAAAAGTCACGACACATTTATTTCATATCACTTATACGCCTTAATCTAACTAAATTGAACAAAACGTCACCCAAACTAACTTTGTGACGTTTGCAAGATACAGATAACAATAATAAAACATGAGATTGACTTGACATTGGTAAAATTCACAAGTAGTTGTTATAAACAAAGAATGAAATTGAATAAATGAAAGTATAAAATAATAGTGATCGAATTAACATAAATATAAATCACAGGCCAGTTACAGCTATAGTATTACCGATTTGGGATGGAATGAAATGCTTATCAATTAGCCTGCCCGACGTGAGGAAATCTTTGCTTATTTGATATTAATCTTTGCTTTGACTCTAAGGAAATCTTTGCTTATTCAACAATCCTGAAATTATTGTTTTTCATATGTTAACAATAATTTAACATCACAAATGATACCTACTATTGTTCAATCTTTTATAACTGACCACATCCTAGATACATACATTAACATCCTAAGCAATCCGACGAAGCCCGGCCATGAACTTTATTTCAGTGTGAATGAACTCATTTAGGAGTCAAAATGGTCTCTCAATGTAATAGTATTTTCCCGTTCGTTCTTCTGAGGACGTGACTCCGGTCTTCGCGCGCTATTGCCTATATTTCTTCGCCTCGCCAATCGTATATCGACAGACGGGACCCGTACATCTTTGACCCGGGTACTGCGGTCACGCTGACTGCCTTAGCACGCGCATTGCCTCGCTGGGAAGGCACGGAATTAATGCCACTGGTAAGGAAACTTAACTGAGTATTTGTGCAAAAGTAACTTTGACAAACGATTACAAATTGCATATTGATGGATTTACAATAGATACCTCTCCCTGATCTCGGCTATTTCTCATGGCAAAGCGTTTTGCTTCCTTTCGAATAGTTTACGGTCCGTTCGTCTTTAGGAATACGTTTATTTCCCATAGGGTTACAACACTAGACGTCTATAAAATATAGACCGTTCGCTGTTAGCTGCGTTTGACCGCATTCACACGGTCCCGCCGAAGATTACAGCCAAGTGGTTTCAAACGGAGTGATTGATCGTCCGAATGCGCGCGGAACTTGGAATGAACGAATGGAACCTTTGTGTTCTCTTTTGTTTATCCCTGGATCAGTAGTATAAAGACTAGGGTAGCAACACTACATTAGTGAATTTATGTGCCTTGTTATAAATAAAAATGTTCCAGACTCGATAACTTTGCAACCTCGACAAGTTTGTTTGGAGGTCTCTTAAGTGTATTCAAGGTGCATAAAATAATTTTGCACTGTAACCACGAAGCGTTTAAATTATTAATAAATGATAATAAAGTTGAAGTTGCTATATGTGATATAAAATTAATGATTATGTTTTAAAGTCCTATACTGATTTTAACAAAAAAGAACAAGAATCATAATTATTAATTATCAGAAGAAAGATCAGCTTGCGTGGATTCGATTTCACGATTGAACTATAATTAGATAGTTGGAAACCATATTTACTTAGTTGGAATTATTAATAAGGATTCTAACAACATCAAAATATACTATTCTTCTTTTATAATAAAAAAGAAACAAGTATTTTAATATTTATGATATGTCAATCTGGCTAATGCTCGTGTTTAACTCAAATCGCCAGTACTAGTTAGTTAAAAAATGACAGCGACGTGGTTCGCCACCCGTCACGTCCTGATTCCCACGAGGGCGACAAGTGACGAACGGAGAGCCGTTTTGCTACCATGAATGTGAGAGGAAGGATGGATGAAAAGATGGGTGAGTCTGAAGGAAGCAAGAAAGGTGTGTCCTAACCTACAGGCGTGACTATGCGTTTGTATGTACGCCAGTACTAATTTCAGAGAGAATTAAGGATTTTGAAAGGAATGATTATTTAGTGTAATATATTTTTTTATATTTATAAATTGGAATTCGTACACGACTATTGTGAATCTTTTAAGATTATGACCACGGGTGAAGTAAAAAACTCGTTTCATTATATGTATGTACATACATATATTTCAAGCAAAGAGTATAAAGCACCATATAATTTAATACTTTTGTCCTCGCGTCTACGCCCACACTGAAGTGTACGCCTTTTTTGTTGAGGTGCGACGTAACGAATTAAAATACTTCTAATACGAGCGTAACAATTTATTATAACATTGTGAAGTTTATTATTTGTATTTTAATGATTCAAGTATCTGTGTAATAGTAATGTACTTTGATGTCGCACATATTATAAATCTATTAGGAGATTGACAGGAAAATCTGATGTCGATGACTAAGCAAATGTTTGCTCAACAGATAAAAAAATTAAATAGTATTTTGATAGTCGAATATTTTTAAAGTGCCACGCTAAAATGTTTTCATTATAAAAACATTTCAAAGTTCTTTTTAGTTAATTGATACCATTCAATCTACTATGCGCGTATTTTTTACGGCGAACGAACAAGCGTGTCACTAGACGGAAAGCAAGACAAGTGGAATATAAGATATTTATATTTTTATATTATATAATTCTCTTGAAATTAAATTTTGTTAAAATTGATAAGAATTACCAAAAGTTTCATGTAAAACGGCATCAATCGGTATTCTCTTAGCTTTAGTTGACAGCAAATTAGAAATAAATTAAAAGTTTGACGACACTTTTCTTTTCTTTGATGACAATTAGTTATAACTATTATGCCAGTCTCTTTTTCAGTCAACTTAAAAAGTCACGATACACACATTTATTTCATATCACCCCACTTATAATCCTAATCCAATTATATTGCATAATACGCCACCACAATTAAACAATATAACTATAATTAACATAAGATTATGAAAATGAAATTAAAACACAACGTCACAGATGTTAGTTGGCGGGAAAAGACCAGGACGACACTTTGAAATTATTGCCAAAACTCTGAATCTTATAAACATACAAAAAAAAGACAAATGTTTATGACAAGCAACTTACATTGTGTACAATCATCAAACAATGTTCCGGTGCTGCCCAGTTTGTATGAATTTGACAAACAAGAGTAGAAGCAAGCAAACAACGCTTTCGACCACCGGCGATATTAACTAGAAAGTGCAGTAACTATTGCCGTTTTATACCACACCGTTCAACTGATGAACTCAACACAAGTTTCTATTTTTTCATTTAAATCTTTCGGCAAAATACGTATAAAAACTTCGGCAAAAATATATATAAAAGTTTCTTTGCTAAAATCCGGGAAATAAATTAAAAAATAACAATATATACGTGGAGTTGTCTTGATTTGAAGGAAAATATGTGTAATGTTGTTGAAAAATGGTATTATTTGCGTATTTGAACTGTTGACGATCGCTTTTCAGTTAGAATTTTAATTAGTACTTTTATATTATTCTTCTGATGTATTTTTGAAAATCTTAGTGAAGTACGTATTGACATTCCTTATCCAATTCCATTTTAATAATGGATTTCGATACAAAGATATCTATCTGATCCTTAATTATAAGGAATATAATAAATATGTTTGATTTAAATTAAATGCTCTAAAATTATATTTATTGCACTGCATTATATAATCTGTGACAAACTTGTATTTCTCCTTCTACATCTGTGACTCTCTCTAATCTCTGCTACGTTTTGTACAATTAGATATTATTCCGTTTCTCATTTAAACCTTAAAATTTGTAATAAGTATATCTTATTCTTACCGTTAAAATGGCGAATGTTACAGATGATTTAAGAAAAGTATCCAGTGAATTCAAGTGAATAAAAGACCTTGATTTGCATACCATTCAACACGATGATGGCAGATTTTAACAAGTCGAGTCGTTTTGTTAGACGCTACCTGTAATGTTGCAAGTACGTAAAGTTTCTCACGACCGCGTGCGTTAGATCCGTCGGTCGGTGAGAATAATTTATATTTACCGTTCATAAAATTAGCTTGAGTTCGAGTGCGATAAACCGGGTGATTTTAAAATTAATTTTAATTGGTTACTTTTGTGAGCTAGCTCCATTGTGTGAGTAGTCATTTATTAATGAAAACGATTGTTATTTTAATTCTTTCAGAGTTTTCTCAAAATGTAACTAATCAATATGAATTTAGTGTTATAATTAAAATTTTATTAGCTTTTTTATAGAGTCTACTATACCTGATGATGCCTTGTGTTGAGGCGAAACACGCGTCGTGTACGGTGTGTAAAAGTGGTGGTGTGTGTACATAATAATGGATTTCCGCAAAATAACGCCTGATTGTATTAATCATCTTATAAATATTAATCAACGATTAGACGAACGAAGACACTAGATAGTAGATTTTGGCGATGATCATTTACCATCAGGTGACCTACATGCTCATTTGCCTGTTCTGCCATAAAAGAAGATAAAATGACCAATATTAAGATTTCTTGTGCTAGAGTTCGAACTCTACTTCTAAGTACAACACAGATCATATAAACACTCCCAAATATTGAACAAATATTTATACGTTATACAAATATTATTCATGAGTTGTTGAATAATCTATGGATGCTGTATGATTATGGAACAAATAGGGATTTGTATAAACAAATAGGGATTGGACCTATCGTTTACTCATTAATGTCTCAGCTTATATAATAGTTTGACATTAGGAAAACAAACAGTATACGAATGTTACCACATATCAATCCTCTTTTGAGTCACGCTTTCCGCGCATGAGGTTACCTTCTCAATTAAATACTTTGTTCGTGACACATAAAATGGAACACCTGGCAACTTTAAACGTGATACTACCTCGACGTATGTATATTGATCCATTTACATCTGTTTTTTCTCCCTTTGATGGAATGGGTAGAAATTTGATATTTATTATAACATCTCAACACTACATATTATATATCACGGGTGGCCAACTAGATCTATCAACTAGAATCAAGATCTAGTTTACACAGTAGACTCTGTGCGACTCTTTCATCTTTTTCATTAATTTACAACAAATATTATTGCACACACACACACACACATATACATAAATATATATATATATATATATATATATATATATATATATATATATATATATATATATTTTTTTTTTTTTTTTTTTTTTTCTCTGCCCTGCCACCGTCGATTGGCGTAATAACGATCTATTAGCTATCCTTTTAATATATGGTTAACCAAGATTGTTAATCATTCCAACTAGATGAAACGTGTCCTTTGTAATCGCAGCCTCAAATTTTCCTTGCGCATTAGAATTTAGGCTTGGATGCATAAAGAAGGCATCAGAAAACGTATAGAAGCATTCGAAACGTGAGCATATAGACGGATGCTCGCTAATAGGTGAAATCAATGGGTGATCAATGACGAGATTCTCCGACAAGTCAAGCAAAAACGTGAACTTTTGCAGACCGTCAAAGGTAGCAAAGTTGCTTACCTGAGTCATCATGAGACATGACAGGTACAAGTTGCTGCAACTGATCATGATGGAAAAAAACGCGGGTAAAAGACAACTTGGTAGTAAAAGAAAGTCTTGGCTACGTAATTTCAGGGAGTGGACCGGGATAGCGAGTGCTCCAGAACTGCTGCACCTCGCGAAGGAGGAGAATAGTTGTGCTGAATCGGCTGCCAAACTTCGCAAGTCGCAGAGGCACTCTTAGATAAAGAACAAAAATTGTAGTAATATTAAAAGAAAAAAAACATTGCTAGTCTTCTTTACAAAAAAAAAATAATATAGAGGTTTCTACTAAGACGTACCCGTTCACACGTTAAGTAAGCCGTTCTCACATTATCGCAGTTGTCGTCCCCACTAAGTATTCGTTCATGATACCTTGGTTCGCGCTAATGGGACGATAAGTGCGCTCGTATAAAAAACTGGAGTCACAGAACAAGGGTTCACGACCCGCATTACTATGCATTGGGTTGGCGTGGCGGGCACGCAACAAACAACACGTGGGAATTTGTGCACCAACACTAACACCGTGTTCTTGGAACATGCACTACCGCGTGTTATATGTGCATAGCGGTTGTTGAGCCACCGTGTTGGTGATATCGATGTTATCGCATCGAGTGTGAACTCAGGCGAAGTTATTAATTTTTAACATTATGTAATATTTGTCGCGTTCTGTTTTTGTTGTATTTATTACTGGAGTCGAACATCGCAAGAACTATAAAAATTAGCGTTGTTATTATTTATTTTTATGGTATAGGAAGGCAGGCCACCTGATGTGACTTGATGGAAACCAATCAACACCGCCCATAGACATCCGTAGTGCCATAGGCAGTGTAGAAGCGTTGCCGACCTTTAAGAAAAGTGTAGGTTTGTTTTTTGAAGGTTCCAATGTCGTATCAATTCGGAAATAACACTAGAGGTAGCTGGGTAGTTTTTTGGTGGGTGGTTTTATGGAAAAACGCACCATACTCGATCGCCACTCATACAAATGATGGGGATGATATTTATCCTTGTGGCGAGTTGTGCGGTTGTGAAATAATTGTTATTTTTGCGCAAAGGAATGCCTAATTCTTATAAAACTCTTAACAATTATATCATCATCATCATCAACAATCTACGGCAGTCCACTGCTGGACATAACCCTCCCCCAAGAAGCGCTACGAAGTCCGATTTTCGGCTTCATGCATTCAGTTTCCACCAGCTGCCCTGTGCAGATCGTCGCACCATCTAGCCGGGGGCATCCCACACTACGTTTGCCAAGACGCGGTCTCCACTCCAGCACTCGTTATAACAATTATATACTTACTTAGTATTACTTGTTTTCACTGATTGATTATTAACGCATCATCTGGTAAAAATTTTCTTCTCACGCGTCTCTCTTATCGTGTTACAATGCTTCTCGTCCCTTGTCTCACTCGTGGGCCGCTACAGTTGCTAAACTACCTTATTTTTATTCCACTGACCCGACCTTAATGACTCAACATTACATTTGAATGTTCAGTGATTCATTTAAATATTTTTAATGAATCAGTGAACATTAGTGTTGCCAATAAACAAATTAATGTCCGCGACGAATTTAAGTAAAGTACGAATTACTTAAATTCGTCGCGGACATTAATCGGTTATATATGCATAAATAAACAATTAATAAAAAATCCACATAAGTGATTGTTTATATAAGTAACATTTAAAAGTCTCCTTATAGTTCTAGCCGAAAGCTCCATCTCCGATATCGGTCCAAACAGTAGGTTTTGTAGTAATATGTAGCATCAGAGAACGGTTATAAAGACGATATAAAAAACGCTATATTATTAATAAGCTATTTTGTTGGCTATACAAGAAAGTCCTTAACTAATAATATAGGAGTATAGAAAGTGCGATCGTCTTCCGATGTTTTATAGCGACTTCTGGATGTTTATTAGAGTTTTCCGTTCGGATGTAGTAGTGCTGTTGTTACACCGGTGATACGAGTTTCAAGTAACCAACACCGTAAACAATATCCGGACGGATGCGGGCTTTCCTTTGCCAAGGCTGTACGTCTACATTGCATTATTTCCCTTATCAGTAATTAGTAGACACGTGCAGGTGTGCCGACTTGGACGAAACGACTTGGCGGAAATTGAAATGTGTTCTTACAGTCATATTCCCATTTCTGCTACTTTGCACTCTTTGTAAGCCACGTTAGTCAATTTAATACGACTTTGACAGTTTACAACGGATTGCTGTCAACTACATCTTAATTAAGAAATACGCGAAGAAATAACTTTGTACCATTACCACGGTGCGAGTTTTTCCCCCTATAATTCTATTTTTTGTTTTTTTTTTATTTTTATTTGGCTACCATGATTGACTTGACACTGGCAGAATTTACTGATTGTTGCCATAACCAAAGAATTGAACTTTTTACCCCTCGCACACGCGTGCACGGAAAGTGTAAACACTTGCATAGTTAAAATTAATTTGGACAAGGAATGCAGTAAAATAAAAAAAGTTAAAAATTTAAATTACAATATATTTATTATTTCGACCACAGCCAACCACTACTTAACTAAAAAGTCTAGTGAGGCTTTCATGATGATCATAAATGCAGCCACAATGGTCCACCGCTGGACTATAGTCAGCCTCAGAGTTGAGAGTATTGAAAAAATACCCACGCATAGTATGTGAATTGGAAATCGCATCCTATCTTAAATAAAACCCCTAAGCATATCTTAAATAAAGCCCCTAAGCACCGTAGTTCTTCTTCTTCTTTTTAAAAATGTATTCCAATTACAATTATTCTTAGTGTTTGGATTTAACTAATTAGGCAATAGTATACATTTGTATTGAAATTATTTCATCTATACATATATTGAACAAAATTATATTAATTCGGTCTCCCTTCAATGTGATCATTAATGTCTGCTATTTTTTAATTAAATGTCTACATCAGTTCTAAAGTTACTTGGTACTGGGTAAAAAGGTTTCGATATCCAAAAACGATTGGCAAAAAATAGAATTGCATTACATCGAACAAGTGGGCCAAAACGGCAGGTCATTCGCCGTCCACACACCGGACACTCAAACCTGAATATATATTTTATTAAAATATAAAAAATAATAGTCACTATCAGTTGTGTTCCAACTGAGAATAGATCATTTTGATGCGCTGTAGAGAATTCGTAATGAGTTGTTTGGCGGCCATTCTCACGGCTTGTGTTCCCGTGGCCATTATGTTAGGGAATGTTTTTCAAAACTCTAATGTTCCACTTCATTAGATCCGACATTATACGATGGACCACAAGCTGAATCTATCTCCGATTCACGTTCAAACTGTTTTAGACTTTAACTGTTTGTTTTAAAAGGAAAATTCGCTAGGAGCGTTTAGAATTAGCCAACAAATAGTTCCTCTGAAATGTGTTGATTATACAAGAATCTTTGTTAGGTATTGAAATATTCCTTTAGACTTTAATAGAAGCTGAAATCTCAATGCTAAACCTCACAAGAGTTTTGGTTTTAGAATCGACTCATGGACATCTTTGGCTTCGTGCATACAATTTTGTCATTCAATTGCATATTTAAGTGCCTCAAGTATGCGCATAAAAATAGGAGACACTATCTCTTGTGAAAATTTCAAATCTTCGGTTTGTTCAACAAATAAGTAATCATTATACGATTAAATTTCGGTTAAAATGTCTTAGAATCCCAGTGGGCAGACTAAAAAATTTTAGAGCCCTAAACATTTTGTCACACATTGTCTTTATTTATTATAAGTGTTATAAGCGTGCGCATAAAATAGCAGGCTCTATCTCTTGTGGAGATTTCAAATCTTCGGTTTGTTCAAAAAATAAGTAATCATTATACGATTAAAAATTCGGTTAAATTGTCTTAGAATTCCAGAGGACAGACTAAAAAAAATTAAAGCCCTAAAAATTGTGCCATTCAACTGCGTATCTGTCTTTATTTATTAAATGTGTTTCAAGTTTGCGCATAAAAATAGGAGGCACTATCTCTTTTGAATTTATTTTCAAATATAACAATCAATAACGGAGAATGTCTTAGAGTCACAATGGACAGATTAAAAAATTACATCCTTCGAATTTTTGTGTTAAAACTATTATTGTACTTGTTATCGGCTGTTATTTGAACTCGGAATTTTGGCTTTGAGAGTCATTCTAACCGCTGAACTGGGCGCCAAGTCGAGTTACTTAATACCGTAATGTGGGACTGGTCCCGCCCACACACACACACACACACGTCCCGCATGTCAAGCTGCCGCGCAACAATTAACCGGTGAATGCGTTGGGAAAATTTTCAAGTGGTGACCCGTGACATTACTGACTCTCCCAACGGTCGGGTACGAGACACGTGACTTTTTTTTGTGCGACTTAATGCACGGAGCAATTTGTTAGTGACTTAATTGACTCTTGTAAATAAGGACTTGAAAAAAATACTAAAATAACTGTAGATTTTTTAATTCGTTATTTTTTTTTCACAAACGAGTAATAGATGGTGTCGTAACAAATGTTGATAAAGGGATGCTCAGTAGGTTTGGGCACATAGAGAAGATGGATTAACAACGACTGGTAAAAGAAATTTACGTTGCGGATGTGGATGGTTTTCGATAAGGTTTGGTAGGGGAAGACTAAGGAAAACATAACCAAATTGTCGAAGTTTTTATGAAAGGCCAGGGCAAGAGTACCCTTAACCGGCGAGCTTGCATGAAGAGAGTGATGAGTATGGAGGAAGCATGGAAAGTGTGCTGAGATTGTAGTAGATAGAGATCTGTGGTCTCTGCTTATGACGGGAAACAGGCGTAATAATATGTATGAATGTATATATGTATTTTCAAAAAGTGCTATTAGAGTGCCTGAAATATTAATTAGTTAATTAAATAACTTTAAACCCTTAATTCAAATTAGTAAATTAATGAAAATACATTATTAATGCTTAAATAAATAAATATAAAAAGATAGATAAAACTTTGAAGAGTTATATAATATATAGGTGTCAGATTGGCCAAATTAGGTTTACAACCTACACTTCTATTTTTATACAAGGTACATTCAACCATATTTATTATTTAGTTATAGGTCGAATGTTTCTTGTTTGAAAGTATGTATATCATGTAGTTAAGGTTTTAAATCTAATTCTGCAACCTGACACTTGTATTTTTAATCTATGCCAAATCGTTTTTTGACGTGCCTTATTCGTCCTGCCAGGCAGACGAGTCGGACACAGGGAAACCATACATTTTTTATCATTAACAATATTCGTAGTCTCTGGCTTGTGACCATTTGAGAACAGTCTTAATGACCAATTTCAACGTTACGGATCGATCGTCAATGGTGTCATCCGTTACATTGTGGGATGCATCGCGTGCAGGATGTGGTTGCGCCTCTTTACATCCTGTTTCACCTGTCTATTCCTTTTTATGGACTTAACTAAAGAAAAGTACCTTCGTATAAGTACCATCAATCTAGTTAACTAGTCTTGTCAGAATTCTAAAGTCGTCAAATGCAACTTAAAGTGTCCTCTGTCGCACTGAAAATGCTTTAGTTATTTTGCCGCAAATGGTCACCAATTGACGGTCTAGCCAGGCTGGAAATTGCTTGTTCCTTTTTCGTTTGAAATATACAAGGTGGTTTGCGTATCGAATAGGTACTTCTTTATGTAAGTTCACAAAAAAAGATTATATTGTAATATGACAATTAATCCTAAAAATATATAATAGTTATTGTCATTTTTAGAAGCTATTTATCTACACACACTTTCACGATATTTTTAAAATATGTGAAATGTTTATTGTATATAGAGCGAGCAAAATTATCTGATTTAAAATGATTTTGTCAGCACACAAGTTTTCTCGCGATGGTATTGTGTGGTGAATATGGTGTAAAGGTTTCTAGTCGTACCATTGATTAAATCCCTCGTAATCGTTTCCATCCGCAATTTTTTTCAAAGACAATAAAAATATATGATACATCTACAAAAAAGGCAATTAACATACTTATAGATAAATAATTTATAATATACTGTGATTTATTTTACCAAGTAGTAAAGTGATTTATCTATCACATAATAAACAAAAAAAAATACAAACAGCAAGGACAGAAAATCATGTTTTAAGATTGTTACAAATTGGGGACAAACTCTT
Source organism: Baronia brevicornis (assembly GCA_031353405.1). NCBI lineage: Eukaryota > Metazoa > Arthropoda > Insecta > Lepidoptera > Papilionidae > Baronia > Baronia brevicornis. Next base: position 196,055 of record JASFAT010000234.1, on the reverse strand, counting down.
AGTACTAATTAGCTATTATGACTAGTATAGAGCCGGATAGTAATACTTACTTTGCTATAATACGCGAACACAAATCAGAAAAATAATATTGTGTGTTTGCGACCAAAATGTGTGGAGAATTAATTATCGAGAAACGGGCGTCAAAAAATCCTCGAGCACCTCGCCATGATCACCAACGTTTAAAACATCAAACACACAATACCACTTTTTACAACAAACACACCGCATTTCGGCTCGACACGCTGATCTACAGCTGTAATAGACTCTACGAAAGTAAGACTCTAAGGCAACCGTCAACTGTAAAGTTAATTTACGGTTGACTTTTGATTTCGATTTCCACAAAGTAACGCCTGAATTAGTATAGAGCTTATTAAAGGTTAGGAAATTAATCTTATTGTCGTAAGTTGCATACGGCATGTATGGTTTACCTGATTAGGCAGTTCACCACCGTGCGATTCAGTCGCAATTTTCTGCGACGAAACTGAAACGATCTACCACTTGCGATATTCCCAATCTAGACACGACATTAAGGTATTCACGCGACGTGTGTATATCCTAGAAAGGGCGGTAAGGCATTTGTTATGCCTCCGCCGTTTCAGGTATCTATGGGTGGCGGTAATCACAGTGTTACCATTCATTATTTTCTCGTTTCCCTTTTTTTGCTGCAAATAAAAACAAAAAGTGTATTTTAACGTTTATTTTTTTAGCTGAGCTACTGTAAAATTCTTATTTTTCTTAAAATTTGCAACAATGTAAGCATGCCTGCAAGGGAAAGCAGGCTGCTCCAATAAATCCCAAGATTGTTATCATTTTAATTAACAACAGCTTACGTTACTGCCGGTCCGAAGGATGATTTATGAAAACGCGAGAAGTCTGTTACTACACATCTGAAGTTCTCCTATAGCAATGCGTGTTCCGTACATATGTATCGACGTAAAAAAAAATAAAAACTTAGTAAACCGCAAAATAAAAACTTACCACCAGAATCAAAAAAACTTTTAAAACTAAAAAAATTGTATCTGATCACTCAAAACCAGTCAGTTTTAACTCTTTGCAAAATTTTCTATTGGTCGTAAAGCTGTGAGACTCAGACCGTTTGTTTTATGTTTTATGTTCGATAACCAACTTACATTAGGGAACTGCGAACAGTTTAGGGTCACGAGTTAAGTTCCCGTACTGGAGACACAAAAGGATGAGACACAAAATCAAAATATTTGAAAGATCATTCGGTTTAATTTATTTTAACCTCATCATAGGTTTACTATATGATCATTTTGCTTCCCTCTTATATTTTTTCATGCGTTCAAACATTTTCATAGATAAAAATAGATTATCATTTCAATATAACTTATAAACTTTAAAAAATAAACTAATCCACATATATACATATGTATGTAGTAGATATAGTTATTTGTTCCGAGTTTGAGATTTCCGCTAATCAGCCAATGAACAATCGTGGTGGTTAATGTATGTTCTTTCAGAAATCCGGAGTAATTTCAGAAATTTTTAAAATCCTTGTACCTAGCAGCAACGGCGTCTCTAGCTCATGTAGCGCCCGTGTGCGCAGGCGTGGGGTTGTTTTATAACGTCTGGCGTCATAACACGGGTGCAGGCTTATTGAAATTCACGGCGCCCCCAACACCGCTACTCTCATGTGCAACGCCTACCCTGCACATAGGTTTTATATACCACCGCCATTGCCCAGCAGTGGGACTTTTATGCAATATAAAAAAAATATTCAATGTTTTGAGTGAAGGTTTTTATTGAAACGCGGGACCCTAAATATACTTGTTTCGCGACCGGGAGGGAAACGAACTTGAATAACCTGTCACGACAGCTCAGTGAGTAATTTGTTGCCCGAACGGCCCGGCGACATTTGAGCGTTTGGGACGTTATGCTATATGTCCTTTGCAATTAAAAAAAAAACGAAAAAGGTACATGAATTGTGTCCTCCTCTTCTATGGGATAGAGGGCAAACGAGCAACCGTGTCTCTTGCTAGAAAGCAATCAACGCCGCCCATAGACATTCGCGACTACAGAAGTATTATGGGAGCGTTGCCTTTAAAGTATGTAGCCTACACGTACACATATGTAGTTAAGTGATTTGTTATTTTTATTTAAAGCCCTTAACCGTTTAGAATCAAAGCTATTCGCAAAATTATAACTCACACTACGAAAAAGTATAATTTTTATAGTAGTATATGTTCTTAATCAACAAGTAAGATTTTATATTGAATAATATATATACCTTTATCTCTTCTAACGATACCTCTAAGGCGGGTATATCATTCGGAATTAGTCTATTGCAATCTCACTTTTGCCTATAAGGCACGCACTAAATCTAGATTTTTTTTCTACAAACGAAAGAATGTCTAAAATTATTAGGTTGAAGGAAAAAATATGTAAATTAAATTATGTGTTTTGTTTAGCCAAAATTTTCTTAGTCCTCCCGTTGTCGTGAGTTACCGCGCGTCTCGTGCTTTGACCGGTCGGAGTGAACATAGATCGTTATTATTTAGTGTGCTCAGTTGACGTGGCATATTTTTTTCTATCGTTCACCTTTTAGTCTGTTATTAGTTTTATTTTTGTTGTGTACTTTTGCACGTTCCAAGTTTGTTTAAATTTTCATGCTGAAAATATGGTTAGTTAATATTTAATTAAAAATATTTGAATTTGTAAAGCTTAATATAACCCAAGTAAAGGCGTTTGAGTATATTCAATACGAAAAAAATGAATAGAATTTATTACTTTTACTCCGCTAAAAGTAGTTAATTTTAATTTTATATGAACATAAAAATGTATATTTCGATCAAAGTTAAAAACTTAAGACAAAAAGATTGATAATTTTTATTCTCTAAATCTCTAATGTGATTTTTTGTCGAGTTATCATTATCAAATCTAATCGGATAAAGTAGCATGTGAGAACTGGTATTGAAATAAATATAAAACGTATTGATTTACATTAAATATAAAACATATTAAAAGTATATAAAATATAACGTCAAGTTTAAATATTATTCCATAGCCTTCGTATATCAATGTAAGGATGTTTTAGAAGATTATGTACTCGACAACGAAAGACGTGTTTTTCCTAACAAGACATGTGGCTAAATATAGTCAAAAGGTATAAAGTTTGTTGGTACTCCGAGTGGTGCCTTTACATGGTACTTTGAGGCTACGATATTATGGGTTCGCAACATTTTACAACGCACTTTACTACCAAAGGTAAATAGGTGTTCATTAAAACGAACTACTGATTAGAAATTTGCTTGTTTGTAATGGTTACATCTTTCGACATAACTGAACATAAGAAATCAGTACTATAATATATATTTTTATTTCAAAAAGCGGCAATTTATGTATTTCCTGCTATTATTATGTCGTTATTTTGATTTTTGTACTATTGTAGTCAACTACTCTAAAGCAATCAATCTTGTTTATACATATTTTACTCTTGAATATTTTTCTAATAAAGCCTTGCTTTTCGATATAATACGAAATACCAGTGATTTTTTTATGAAAATGAGGTTATTTTTGCAATTAGTATTGGACTATTTTTTATGTATCTGAAATCGGTGAGTTAGGGAAATAGATTAAATATATAGTTCTTGTTAACAGTTTTCTAAACAATTGTAATGAAACACTAAATAACGCGCGACATTATCAATAAAAAATCAATAAATTCACATTGCGATTTACATGAAATGTACGAATGTCGAAACGGCCGGCCCCGTAACGTGACGATTTCAATGTCGAATATCGATATCGAATGGGCATAATAAATTCATTCGGGTCCATTATGTCATCGGCATAGTGAAGCGGGCGTTGCCACTCCGAACTCTATGAATATTCAAACCAGTTCCGAAGAGAACTTGTCCCGGCGGTCTGTGCGCACGCATCTTACTTACAATCTTTATAGACTCCTCTTCAATAGATAAAAGTTAGAAACAAAATGACCTCACTTGCTGAATTAATTTCTATTTTAAAATATGACTTTTTGGCCTTCCATAGCCTTTACTATTTCGTCGGCGGAACTCCTGAGCATACAAGTGCCGTCGGAAACAACCATGAAAACGACGACTTTGCGGCAAATGTTCCTCAATCCCGGTATCCCTATGAACTATCGATGTCGCATCACGATAGAGGGAGGCCTTTTACAAAAGGGAAAATGGTTGGTACACTTAGGAACGATCCTATATTTCGGACCTGTACATTATTTCAGGTAAGCCGTGTAAAAACCTCTGCACCCGCTAGTGAGTTGTTTTGAAAATACGAACAAAATTTAAAAAAGCAAGAAAAGTTTACTTGGTAAAGGATTGCTCTTACGACTTAAGGTCAGGGATTCGTTTTTACCTTTGATTCACGTCATTATGCTATTAACGTGAATCATATTTTTCTAGCGCTAGAACTGTTTGGAATCACTTAAATTCTTGCAATATCACGACAGTGCTATTCTTTTTTTTTTTTTTAAAAAAACGTTATAGTGATAGTGGGATCTAGGTTATTTTGGTTCTAAGTAATTTCCTCATTGCAAACCGCCTTATTCACATGAGCTGATATAGTGCAGGTTAAACTAATAGGCGAAGTTCGAAGATGTGTTTGGGTCAAATCATTTTAATATCATCAAAATATTACATACTTATATAATGACTAATTTATTTAAAATATGTATTTATAACTGTCATTTGTTGTTATAAAGATACGCATAATAATGTAAATTAATTGTATTTATTTGTATATTTAGATAAAATATACATATATTAAATACAAATAACAATAATATGATCAATAAATTCTTGTACTATGTTAATTTTACAACTGTCATGTCATACTATTTGATGCTTACGCACGATGTTTATATTGTATACGATATCTAACTCCGCGCTTTCTAGTTTTACGTCGTGATTGCTTACATTTATTGGCTGTTTCAAGTTTTATAGACCGAGTAGTATATTTTGTCGTGCGTGATTTAGTCGTAAACAAAACTCTCCTTTTACATATTTCAAGAAACGGCCATTTTCTATTTGCGTACGCCATTTTAAAATAAAATATTATTTTATAAAAGTATATTTTTATATATGGCATCACTTATTTTAGAATTTTATTTAATTTATATCAAATTCAAATATAGATCACTGTAGATAAATTACATTGCAATAAAAATATATCTTTTGCACTAGAATATCTTAAAGATATTTGAAGAAAATTCAAAAATTTAAAATCATTAATTAAATTCTTCTGTATGTATTTTGAAATAAAATTACGTAGTAAAAATACATTTAAAATTTACTGTCAAAAACGTACGTTTACAAAGACAAAACTTGTAAAAGCACAACGTCACTTAGCAAACAACTGTTAAAAATGCCAGTCGCCATCTTGTTTTTAATACTCAAGTCATTCTTCGAATCTTGTAGCAATTCGCTAAGTGTGTAGGAAATTCTAAATTATAACACGTGACATCAATAATCGCGTTCGATGTAGTGTATAAATTAGTTTGTTACTTATCTAAATGACCTCTCCAATATAACATGGTTCACGTTTGTGTAATTTGTTAGCGTATAAATTATGTTTAGTTTGTTAATACATTTTACTCGATTCGCTAGCCAATATATTGGCGCACAAGTTGTAATAAAATCATATACGCATATTTTAATTAATTTAGTCTTTATATTGTAATATATTAAAATTAATAGAATTTTTATGTTGTTAATGATTCCAACTACGCCACAATGCTTGCTAGAAGTGTCAAAACTATAGTACATGAATCTTAAATCCTTGTTCTAGAGTTTTGATACTTCTAAGCAAGAGATCTGAGATCGCAAACACAATCCTTCTGCTTCCTTTCCGTCCCTCTTCCCCTATAATTACTTTTTTTTCTTTTACCAGTGTTTACATCCTTGAGGTGCATCGTCTAAGTTATGGCAGATATCCACAGACGGCGGTACTAGTTTACAATCAGTTGATCCGTTTGTTCATTAGCCTCTCTTTTTCCAAAAAAGCAAACAATTTCTCTTTTGTCACTTGATAATATAACATATTTAATAAAACGCCAATATAATATCGTAATATATTTATTTATATATATTATTTATTTCGCAAAATTCTTGATTCTGTTTTTACTTTTCCCCTGCAAACCTTGTTTAAAAAACTATAGAGAATAACTATAGTGAGAATATTATAACCGATAAAATCGAAAGTGTATTAAAATTAAAAATATTCATACAACTTTTACAATTCGCGTCAAAATCCATTTCACAAAAACTGCCATTTCATAGTAAGTTATCTAGAAAATAAAATGTAAGCAGTTAGTAACGTTGGAAACCGATTTAGGAGTGCATGAATGTTGGGCTAGTTGTGTATCCCACGGCAAATGGACATACAATTGCTTCCCGAGTCACGCTTGCCTCTGAAATAGTCTAATCTTTACCATACGATGCGGGGACGGTAAAGAGCGCTGTGCCTAGCTCAACTCAACTGAATAAATTACAATATTATAGAGAAATTTATTTCATTAATATTTATCTTTGCTTATTCCCTTTGTTTTGCTGTATTTTACGACTTGATGGGATAAAATAGTGAGATCTGTGGTGATAAGTTTTTGAATATTTAAAATGTAATACTTCGAACCGCCTGTGGTAAAATGAGATTCAACTTCAACCTTCAGTAGGACTTAGCAATCAATAAAACATATCATACACCTAGTTTTGAATTTGCTATTAAAAAAAAACTGAGAACAAAAATTTAGATCTCGACTACAGTTCCATCTATCGGGTTCAAAAGTATCCTATTTTTCAAGTATAAAACAATCATACACACACACTTACGAAAATAAATTGAAATAAAACATGTCATTTTTTAACATTATAAAATATTAACAGTCATTCATAACCATTTCTGTTTGATTTAATCGTCAATATTGTAATACGCTTTGATAGTTATTATATTGGTGCAATGGAGTATAATTTAGGTATACGCTATATTTTACAATCAGCCCGCGTAATCATCGAGTGAGTCAGCAAACAAACATAAAAGTGAATTAATGTTATGAGTGGTCTATGCCAAGTGCCCCCAAGTTACACATAACTCTAGCTGGAAACTATTACAGTACATTAAATCGGTTATATATTGATAGTCGATGGAAAATTATATTATTAGGGTAAAGTGGGATGTACAGTTAAGAAATGAATTGACGTAAATAACATTTCGTGACGTAAATATTAGGTGTACAAATAAGTTTCCGCGGTTTGTCAAAAGATGGCCCCACCAGAAGGTTATGGAGAAATTGTCAGATGTAAAACGTAATATCCCAAGTTTAGTCATCTGGCAACACCATAACCTTAAAGTACTAGTGATTCCGTATCAGCATCACGTAATTTTTTTCGTGCAAAAATGTCAAGTTTTATTCCGAATAAGCATCATTTGCGGGAACTTTTGATTTACTTCTTTAATGTGAAAAAATCTGCAGCTGAGGCGCATCGATTGCTTCTAGAAGCATATGGTGAAGCTGCTTTAAGTGAGAGAAGTTGTCAGGAATGGTTTCAAAAGTTTAAGAACGGTGAGTTTGACGTTAAAGACAAAGAACGCAGTGGAAGGCCGAAAGTGTACGAAGACATGGAATTAGAAGTACTATTGGAGGAAGATTCGTCCCAAACGCAAAAAGAACTTGCACTTACTCTACAAGTGACTCAACAAGCAATTTCACATCGTTTAAAATCGTTAGGAATGATTCAAAAACAAGGAAATTGGGTTCCATATGAACTAAAGCCGAGAGACGTTGAACGCCGATTATGCATGAGTGAAATGCTGCTTGCCAGGAATAAAAAAAGAGTTTTTTGCATCGTATAGTCACTGGTGACGAAAAATGGATTCACTACGATAATCCAAAGAAGAGAAAGTCATGGGTTAAGCCCGGCGAACCATCAACATCGACAGCTAAGCCGAATATTCATGGAAAAAAACTCATGCTGTGTATTTGGTGGGATCAGCTTGGTGTCGTGTATTATGAATTGCTGAAACCAAGCGAAACCATTACTGGAGCTCTCTACCGAACACAATTGATGAGATTGAGTCGGGCACTTAAGGAAAAACGCGCCCATTACTACTCCAGACACGACAAAATTATTCTTTTACACGATAATGCTCGTCCACATGTTGCGGCGCCGGTAAAAACATACTTGGAAACACTCAACTGGGAAGTTTTACCCCACCCGCCGTATTCACCAGACTTAGCCCCTTCTGATTATCACCTGTTCCGGTCGATGGCACATGGTCTGTCTGAGCAGCGCTTCACATCATATGAAGACACCAAAAATTGGGTAGATTTGTGGATAGCGTCAAAAGATGAAGAGTTTTTTCGACGGGGTATCCGAATGTTGCCAGAAAGATGGGGAAAAGTAGTGGCAAATGATGGAAAATACTTTGAATAAAACGTAATGTACTTTTCCTTTACAATAAATTCCTAATTTTTTATAAAAAACTGCGGAAACTTATTTGTACACCTAATAATAATGTTTATATTAATAATAGCAGATATTTGAAAACTGTTTTTATATATTATAAATACACGAGATTTTAATAATTGTATTAAATTTCAGTAAAATCTTTTCCGTTATTTTTTTTTATTGTTTATCGGTAGTTTAGATCCATTTCGTTATCTACATATATTCAAATACTATTTGATATATTTACTCTATAGAAAAGTGTAAAAGAAGGCAGCCTATCAGGGAGTTTGTAATTTAAATAAAATACGTAAAATTGTACCTGCGTGTAGGGTGTAATTTTTCGTTTATAATTCTTTAGAAAATCTTTTATAATTTTACTATCGTCTCTTTATTACATAGTATTGAAAATATAATTAAAATGGATCAAAACGAAAGAAGTTCGTGTAAAAAGAAAAGTAAAGTGAGTCAGTCTTTAATGCGTATGCCGGGAGCCCGATGCAGTGCGTGTAAGAATTAATTAGTACACCTGTAGACCGGCTGCGTATTATGTCCACTTATATACACCGCTTCATAAAATATACGCGATGCGCTTAAGCCCCGAGCTAACTGACTTTCGTGCCAAAAACCCGATGAAATACTGCTCTAATGTTTTTATTTTTCGTTCATGCCAATTGAATAGAATTATTATGCCCATATGTATCAAAATAATAATCTTCAATTGTAATATCTATTCAGTTTGTCACGTGACATCTTTATAAAATGGCGGCCGCTTTTCATGTTCAAAGCTTAACTATACACGTATCTATTTTATTTCAAATACGCCTTTATCAAACTATATATACTATATTAAACAATACACCATGAAAAGTAAACAGGCATAACACGGAATTATGAAAAGGAATAAAAATACCATGTCACTGATATAATTGGCGAAAAAAGGTCTATTTTTACTTTTCTATGAATTATTGAGGTTCACCATAAACAAACATCAAGTTATACCCAGTATTATAACGTGCTAGTTCGTTTTTTACGTCTTTCAACAGATCTTATACATCATACAAAACTTCCCAATCTATGTAGATAATATAGACACGATTAAGGGACTTTAAGTAAGGCATTACAGGGACTTCCGCCACCCTTGTCTTGTTGTGTAATTTTCGAGGCTTCAATTCATAATTAAATGTTTTATAATTCCTTTCGTTTGTATATCAGACAAGAAAAAAGGTTGATGCCATAGTAATAAATTAGTATACAAATGGATGTATATTACCGAATGAAGTAAAGAAAATTAAATTATTATTTTTATTACACAAGGTCACGTAGCTTTGATAGCAAGGTCAGTTTGTTCGTATCTGTTTTTGTATTTTTTTTAATTACAAATTTAGTAGAATTGAAGTAGAAAGGGATGGGGAATGCTTCCAATATTTTTCGCGTTTTCTTTTCTGTCTTTGTTTTGTTTTTCTGTAGTTTAATTGTTAACAGATCAACGTTGTCAAGTGAAGTATAAATTTATCAAGCGAAAAAAAATTATTAACTTTTTTTTTAATTTTTATGCGCACTTTTCTACCTTCCAAATCATGTTCTTTTTTAAGCTGGGTTTGCTAAAAAACTCTAGACAGAGATAGTTATAAATTATTGTTATATTAAATGTTTTTGACCATTAAGAAGTTGAAAATAAATAATTGATTTCAATAATTTAAAAAATATAAGTGACAAAAGTTGAGAAAGAGATGTTTAGATGGGGACATAGAGAGAATGGATTAACGACGCCTGGCAAAAGAAATTTACGTTGCGGATGTGGATGGAAGGGTTGGTAGGGGGAGACCAAGGAAAACATAACTTGACCAAATTGCCGAAGCTTTTAGGAAAGGTCATGTTGTGAGTATCCTCAATCGACGAGCTTACATGAGGAGAGTGATGAGTGTGGACGAAACAAGGAATGTATGCCTAGATCGTAGCAGATGGAGATCTGTGGTCTCTGTTTAGCCCTATGGGAAACAGGCGTGACAATATGTATGTATGTATTACTCTGTTAATTCATGGAATAGTGTGGGTTTTCTTCTTCAGTTTTACTCGTAGTCAAACTGAATACAAAGCGAGACAGGTGGCGTTAGTGGGCGGGTCCGTGCGCCCAGTTCAATAAAGGAAACCATTGATTTATCTCTCTTGTTTTGGCCCCTCGTATTTTATGAATAACATGAATAATATGAATAGTTATTAGGTTCTGACGTAGCACCTAGTAGCTACATGTAATTTTGAAAGTGATAATATTTTGTCGTGGTTTGACTATTAAGATTTCTATATACGAATATCATGGGAACACCTTATTTTTGGTAAATAGTTTTGAAATAGTGTTTTGAATTTGTTATTAAGGAAGGGTAATTTAATAGACACGATGCGAGGAAATAAATCATACTTCCCTTTTAAATTTTTATGGAAATATTCACCAAGTCTCTATAATACAGTATGTATTAATTTACACGTTCCTTGGTATATATATATATAACAAATTTTATCATAAAGTATGTCTGATATGTCCTTTATTGTTCTATTTCAACGCTATTCTCTTTTCATCGTTTCTTCAACTTAACCTCACACTCCAAGTCTCGTTACGCAGAGTTGATGTCGAAACCAAAATCTTTGATAAGTTTGTTGTAAGCCGCATTCAATTTGGTTTCGATATACTTGCTCAGCTCGTGTTTGTTTATTTGCCTACCTATGATATAAAAATAGGAATAGCAAAGGTTGTATTATTTTTATATTGAATTAGATCTCGATTCAAATTGCTAAGTCTGAGTTAAATATTTGACAAATAAAAATTAGGGAAGAAAAAACATTTGTAAGCACATTACGCGCGCACAGGAGCGTGAGATTTGGCATTTTGCATTACGGAGTGCGGAAAGATAAAATAAAATAAGAAATAATTTAATGAATTAGTTCTTATTTTATTTTATTTTTCCGCATTACTGAAAAACGATCTAAAGTATATACTTCTGTAAATAAGAAAGGGAAGCTTAATAATATTTTTGTATAACATAGGTTCTGTAGCGTGCCAGCCGTATTGCTAATGCTAAAATAAACCCGGGATATTTAGGGGGTTTATTCAAATAAAATTCTTCAAAAAGATATTAATTTATTCTTAGGTTTCATCTTACATTTATATAAATTCTTATTCATACTTTATTAACACTTTCAGATTTTATGTCTCAATATATATATATATATATATATATATATATATATATATATATATATATATATATATATATATATATATATATATATATATATATATCATAATTTCAATGTTTTGTTACACGGTAAAAGTGATATGTCTATTGAAAGACTTCAGTCGAACTAATGCTTGTTTTTGTAAAACAATGTATTTCTTTTTTATTTTAAATTTAAAAATTACGAATTTAAAATGTAATATAAAGTAAAAGATTTTATTAATGTATTCAAATAAAAAGTTTTATTACATTAGTGATACATTTATTAATGTACCACTACACTTCTAACATATTTTCACAATAATGCAGTATTTTAAATTTCTAGCTTCTTGTTAGCGTTTGCTTGCCTTAGAACCTGCCTTATAGCCTAATGCCGGTGGGCGAGGGACCGCTTGTACACAGCAGGGAACCGGCTACCGGTATTGGGGTCCATTAAAGTCGTATTACAGTGTATACGGTACAGGGACATTTGTGGGCGTCCCATCTTTCAGGTACACTAAATTAATATGTCCGCGCATGTAGGTGGTAATAACGCGTTTTATGCACGACATCTCAGCTTTTCGAATACGTGTTGCTGAGGAAATCTTTATTATTAAATGTTACTCTTTGGACATTTGTTTCATAAAGATATTTCACGTCATGCTTTCCTTTATTTTTGATTATTTTTTGTTTACATGTGAACGTGACATTTTTGTAATGAAATGCTTTTGGTGTTACCTAATGGAAAGCAATTAACGCCGCGCATAAATATCCGCAGTGCCATAGGCAGTGCAGGAGTGTTGCCAGCCTTTAGCCTCTTCAGGGACATTGGCACATGTGTGCGTTTAACTTTTTTTTTCTATTTTAGTTATTTCAAGAGAAATTACGGTAAATGGCCACACACCTTTTTTTTTTTAAAAATTACTATTTTCCGATTTTTCTTATCTTACTGAATTGTTATAGATACAAGGTGAATAACTCGCAATAAAAAGAAAAAAATTATCAATGTTTTCTCACTTAAAAAAATTCGTCCCTGAAGAGGTTAAGGAAGAGTAATTATGGGAGAGGGAGAACACCCCTGGGTTAGTCGTCCGGAACTCAACCGCTCACTGGATCAAGCGCGGTAGCTAAGCTATATATATATATATATATATATATATGTGTGTGTGTGTGTGTGTGTGTTTAGTTTAAACAAATAAGAATCTATAGTTTGATAATTTTTAACATAGGTACATTTCAACAAACACAATAAATTAAAAGGCTACGTTATAAAGTGAAACTGCAATTTGTTTTCAACTTTAATTAAATATTTACCTAACAATCATCTAATCTAGACTACATAGGTATGAATTATAGATGTATTGGTAAATCCTTTCAGACTAATGATCTAGACGACAGAAAACATTTTATCATGACCGGAGCTCGAGCTCATAATAAAAGTTGTGTCGTACTAAATATATAGCTTCTTGGCTGCAATAAATAAGCTTGTGTCAAAATGTCTATAGTATACGGTACTATCAAGGGAATTCTTCTAATGGCCTTTTTAAAAAAAAACATATTTCATGCTCTTAAACATTTAAATTCACTTCATATATTATATGTTTTTCTGCATTCTAATGAACTCTAATGCACATCGAATCATCGCTTGTATTTCTATCAATGGGAATGTAAAAGAGGAAGTCGGGCGTGGGTATTGACGAAATAAATAGATATCATAAATATAATATATTGACAGATACAGCAGCGGCGGTGTTAGCAGTTAATGTCAAAATTATGTTAGATTATTCCCTTTGCACTAAATTCGATTTCAGTTTTAATGTAAAATAAAGGTAAAAGGAATGCTATTGTAGTCTAGATATATAGTATTTTTTATGTATATAAGAACAGCAAGTAGCTAATAATGCTGTGTTATACACTACTTGCTGTGTTATATATTCACACTTAACTCAAGTTCTCCCAGAAATATAAAACCTAATGTACATCGAATGTTAAATATTGCATGTTTTATATTTGCATTCAAATATGACTGTGTGTCCCGCTTATCTGTCTTGGGCAAGCTATGTGGTATAATATCTATTCCTCCAGAAATTGGGTGTTCGTTGTGGGCTTCCTTCCTTTCATTGTCTTAAGACGAGCAAAACTTGAAACTGTTCTTGTTAGTTTCCTAAATCGATAGTGAAATATTATTTATTTTATAAAAAAAGAACAGTTTAACTCAAAGTAAAAATTAAGAATCATATGTCATTGCGTCATTTGATAGCATCTTGAGATTAGAATAAGATATGAAAATATATATTGAGTCAACGCTAACAATATAATTATGGCATTACCTTATTTAGTAGATACTCACAACTTAATTCATACCATGCTAGCAGTCTTGCAAACAGATCGTAATGATCTAGAGAAATAACCTTTTGTAGAAGACAGGTAACACCTTAACATGGTAATACAGTTCCATTGCAGAGAACATTTGAATTAGTAATATACGTGTGCGATAGATAATTCTAATTTGATCCAGTAAAGTGCAAAGGAGGTCGATGTTACCCACCTGCGGTGTGCAATTTTCCTGAATGTTTATCGCCTCGCGTACTAAATTCAACGGACGTTTCAGGAATGGTTAGGATTTTGCTCGGCGAACATTTCACTCAACATCTGTCATGAACGGTTAAATCCGTAATGAGATTCTGGAGTATTTTGCTCAGCGCTTGTATTTTTATTAATGGGAATGTAAAAGAGGAAGTTGGGTATGGTTATTGACAAAATAAAAAGATATCATATATGTAATACTGATAGATACAGTAGCGGCGAAATATGCGGCGGTTAATGTCAAAATTCTGCTCGATTACTCCCTTTACTAAAATAAAGGTAGAAGGAATGCTATGGTAGTCTAGATATACATAGAATTTTTTATTTGTATAAGAACAGCAAGTAGCTAATGTATTAGCAAGTACCTAATACATTAGCTACTTGCTGTGCTATATATTCACACTTAACTCAAGTTTTCCCAGATATTAAAAAATAAATTAAATAATGATAATCAGATTATAAAATTGAAATGCAAAAAAAAATATCGGAATAATCTTTTATCTGATTCATTCGTGATAAATCACCTACTCTATGTCGATAAGATATCTGATACAATAATTTATGACTATCGAACCCCATTTATAACGATCGGAGACAACCTGTCTGCACAATGCAAATTCTTCTTTAATTATTGCTCTATTCATGAGATTCGCAATTACAGTTTCTCCCTGATTCTTATTCGTCAAACTCGCTCAATCAGGACGCTGTTTACGTTTGAGTCTATTTTGTTCTTTTCTTTGTTCTCTAGACGCAAACTTGTTCGGTTTGTGTTCCAAACTAGATATTTCGCTCGTGAGTCTTTCGATGTAAACAGGGCGTTAAATCTCAGCATGACTCGCTCTCGTGAAATATATCGAGCGCCGTTCGGGAAGCAAGAAACTAATCTGGTGGGAATTGCGGCTTCGTTTCCCGCGAAACAGATTTTAATTGAATTAAATCGACTTTGATAAACGATGTGCATCGTCGACGATGGTGATGGTTTATTTAAAAGGTATCAAATAATGTAAGCAATTTATATTTTGTGAAACTATTGTAAATTATTCTTTATATTAATTATTCTTACACTAGATTACAACTAAAGTATAATTAGAAAAACATTTTTAAAAAAACAACTTCATTAAAATAATCCATTAATATTCATTGAATTATTATACATAAAATTCGACTGTGAGTCGAATTTTAATAAGTTTATTAAATTCTACGTATATTCTGAAAATATTGTGTACATGCGTATGCAATTTTATTTACAGTTATTATGTATAACGTATGGATATATCCATATGTTATATATAATAACTGTAAAAAAACATTAATTGTAAGATATATCAATCTTTATATCTAATATCTATGTTTAGAGAGTTGACATAAAGTGGAAGACCCGCAATGCAAAATATTTCTCCGTGCTCGAGTAGATCGTCCGCACGCTGTCAGCGGAAACCGATGCGTAATAATAAATAAATGTAGCATCAAGCGAGGCCCAATTACAGCACAGAAAGATATATCGCTCTGATAGTTGGGCAAGGAACTGCCTGGGATTTTACTACTTTATTTAATTCGAGATCGACCCGAAGATAATGCGAGGTTTTCGAGAGCGGTTACCGTTGTAATTCACTCGATCTCCGTTTAACTAATGAGTTTGAATTATTGCCGGACTCCCCTGTTCTTCATGAAACCGTTTACTTCATGTGTAGTACGTTCAGTTCAGTGGTAAACATTGAATTATGAGTGGGTTTCACAGTGTATTCTCTTTCTTTCTCTCTCTCTCTCTCTCAAAATACAAATTTTGATGTATACCATGTATTTGAATTTGTACCTTCTAAATATATTATTTTTTAACTACCAGATTTCATTCCAACTATGAAGTAATGCTTGTGTTAGGAAAAACATGGTTCAAATCAATAGTCCAATAGTAGAATCGAAACCATAATTTACATCGCTCGTCTTAAAAGCGGCGTTTCCCAACTTATCCATCTCACTCGTTTAATCAGTCTTTTGTCGTTCATCGTTTAAGTGTGAACCCTTATTATCATATGTGAAAATATCTTCCCAACTTTTCCAAATATTTCGCATCGGCAACTTTATGTGTATCACCAGCCTGATATTAACTAGCTTATCGTTGTTACTAAGTTATCATTTGTTAATTAATTTAGCTTAATTTCATTCATTAGTCTGTACAATCCATTATTCCTTGTCCTTCTCTTCTTTTTCAAAATCAAAATTTAAACTAAGAAAAGTAAAAATTCACTACACACCATTTCAAAATTAACACATAACCTCATTGTTTTAAGCCCGATGTAGTATTTGTCAATTTACGTTATTATAAAATATGAAAAGAGGTTTAAGAAATTCGAATACAACATCAGTTTTAATTAAACGTTAATATTATATAATTAAAACATTTTAGACTACGTTTAATTGATACATAGATTGTAGTGAATAATATAACAGCCGATACTGAAGATGACTTCGTATAAAATATGAACCTCAAAGTTATCCTCGTAAACTTACTGTATTTCACATCATTACGAGCCATAAAGAGATTTTATGATATAATATTAGAAGTGGTAATGATAAATAACAGAGTAGAAGAAATATTAATGCAGTATAAATACAATAAATATATCTGACACCTGCCTTGGTCGCATAACGCACGTTGCAGTATTCATTAATTTTAATTGCGGCGGACCGGCTTCGCGCGAGCCCGATAGCCATCTGAATGGATCCACAGGTGACTACTGCTCATGTACGGGCAATATCTACTGTTTATAGTGCTCGTTCGATTAACAACTTTATCATCGATAGCACACAAGGCGTTGGAGATCACTATTCGCTGTAGCAAGATCACCCTCGAAGGTTTACTCCACAAAGGTATGAGTGTTATTTAATTATTGAGTTCTTTTACGTTTATGATTGATCTATGTAAGTATTGATACAGGATTTTAATATTATTTTCCCTTCTTATTGCTTTTATAATTTAAAAATTATTTTGAAAGTAATAAGAAAAAATGAAACATTTTTATTTTTTAATTGTAATGTAATATGTAAATATTTATTAATAACTCGGGGTAATTTTTAGCTACAGAAGAATATATAATTTAATTTTGCTATTTATGTTAGTGTAAACTTTTTTGTACAAAAGCTCCATCGGAAATTTTGGTATCGGAGGGTGAGGACTAATTTTTGTTCACATCTTTGTTAATAAACCTATTTTATATTTCAATCCTTTGAAAAAGTTCAAATATAATCTTTAAAAAACTTAAATGACATATTTTATATTTCAACAAACTATGCTTTTGATGTCTCTAGACTTCAAACGGATTTGATGTCAAATTTGTCTTTACCCTATGATATAAAAAGTTAACATTCTAATAATAATAAATATGTATGTTGGAAACGACGTATAATTAAGAAGAACAGACTAAGAACAATTAGGTAAGTATTATAAAAAAGAAGTATGAAACGTGATTAGTTATCTCGTTGCTCGTTCATAAAAAATATCAGAAAAGAGAAGATCAGATGAAGCAAGAAGAAACGCTCGCAACATGCACAGGCAATGGCACTGGAAGAATTCACGGGTTTATTTTAAACATTCCCGTGGTCTCTTAGTGGCATCACTGGTGCTGGGCGATTCGACTACCTCGGGAAGAAGATAAGAAGACCTCATTATTCATTCGACGAAGAAAATTTTGTTGCCTATAGTTAATATCACATCTTTAAATTCTATTTAATTCTTAAGACGTTTAACTCAAGTTGTTTATGTAGCTTCTGTACACAATACATATTTTTTATCGAATAGGAAGCCAAATGAGCATGCGTATAATCTTGAAAGCTACTAACGCCGCTCATAGACATGCGCAATACCACTAGCCTTGCAGGAATGTGTAGGCCTGTTTTATTGAAGGTTTTAATTGTAGAGGCCTTAGGGCCAACATTCATTCTACACAAAGTAGTCAATTTTCATTACATTGTGATTATTAATTAATTACTTAGTCATTAGTCTTAGTCATTTTGTTGAGTCATTTTTTTTTGTATGGAAAAGATAGGAAAACGAGAAAGCGGTTCACCTGATGGTAACGAACTAGCCGCCTATAGGCATCCACAATACTAAGGGTACAGCAGTTGAGAGAAGAAAATTAAATGTGAAAGGAAATAAGCCACCGGATGCCAACATACACCGTACAAAGGTTATTAAGTGGAATTTAGATTAATTTAGAATGTTTATGTCACGTTAATATATTAACATATTTAATTACAATAATATATTTTTTTTTATCAAAAAAGTTTTTGCTTTTACCATATTCTGATATTGTGTGACGATACGGTATTTCCCCGGTCAAGGTGGCCCATTCGTGCTGTGATGGCTCTACAACTATAAGATAACATTTATATTCAGAAACAATTCAACTAAGATGTAAATTACCCTATGAGCGCACATAAGTTAGTAAGCTATATTTAGCCATTATAAAACGTAAAGACTTTTTACAATATTTACCATTGTATAGTTGTAAGTAGCTGTAATGTTTTTATCGTTTTATGCTCGTGAAAGTGCTATTGCGGTGCGCGTTCAGCGATGTAAAACGGTGGTCCATGTGAAGAGATAAAAGCGATACAACGAGCGTTATAAAATATTTTTATTTCTTATTAATAGGTTTTATTTAAAGTAAAAATTATACTTTTTACTAGTTTATTTTAGTCAAAATAATTCTACCATTTAATACCACTCAAACTGTTCAAGTCATGATAATGAGCCCTCATCAGTCCGTTTTTGGACATTGTTCTAACGGTTCTCCCAATTTGGAAAGATTTACTGTAGTCACAATGCTGAGCAGGAGTGTTGGCAACAGCAATTCTGGAAATGTCATGCCGGTACCAGCACTGTACCGGCATAATATTTCCCGTCATTGGCTTCTGAGTATTTAATCCTGGTGTTTATTACAACAATTCCTACCATCTATCGGTCGTCAGAGCATTAATCATCTATCGGAACATACATAAATATTATATATAGCTTGATTGAGTCAAAAACATTTTAAAGTTTAGTAGATGAATCAAGCGCGTGTGAAATTTTATGCTTACTTCTCAATCATTCACGATATAAGGATCTTTTCATTCATTTCAATGTTCTAGAGTTCTTTGTATTGCTGTTATTGTTACACACAAATTACAATATCATATACTTTATCGGGACCCTTAATAAGTAGAGTAGCTTTTTTATAGCAATCTCACATAGAATTTCCTGTATCTTGGGGCCATTATATTATAAAAACAGGCATGTGTTTATAATATAGTTGCCCCATAATACAGGAAATGCTAGATTTAGAATATTACATATAGGCCATCCCGTCAGTTCGCATTGGACAAACGCGATACATTCATTGGCCCTGGATCCAACATTGGGACATATGAATTATCATAAAATACAATAGATAATACTGATCATCAGTCGATTATCTGACTCTCGTTTTAGAAAGTAAATAGTTCTGGGAAACACAAATTAGGTGGTCATTTGTGTACTTTTAGGTAACGTGAAGTACCTCAATCGCTATCGCTTATGAATCGGGCCAGCAGTAATTGCTGCGGTCTAGAGAGATTTCTTCAATTATATACCCACAGCTGAGCGGTGTCCCAGTTACAGCAGTCGACTCACGTCTACCTAGAAAGCCGGTTATATGAAGCGTGCCCAGTTTTTTGCGTTACACTGACGTTTTATTTAATCTTTTTGCAGTGCATGAAAAACGCCATTTACGTCTCTTAACATTAAAGATGATTTCTTTGCACTTCTGAGTAGATGATAGATAATATTACAAACGCGATGTAACAACCATAGTTGAATTTTTTTTTAATGATGGTCAGTCATCCACATGAGCATTGAACCCGAGAGCAAATACGGTCTTGATGTAAGCATATAAATAAAGAGTCTTTTTGTTAAATAATATTTATATTTATTTCTACCTTAGAGTATATAATGGAATTTTAAATAGTACCGCTAATAATTTCTATCTTTATCAAAATATCCTTCAATCATATGTACATTGTTTTGCAAGGAGAAATAAGGTTAAAACGACAACATGTTATTGTTATTTTAATTGTTTCATTTTATTTACAAAACATCTCAATAGAATAACACTATGTTAGCCACTTTTACTATGTTTTTTGAAAGTCATATATGTATTATATATGTCCTAATGCTGGACATGTGTCTCTCCATTTCTGGACGAGTGGTCATTTACCCTAAATATAAACATCGCACCTAGGTGACATGATATGACAGCAACTTGTGTCTGTCATGTCTTATGAGACATGACAGACACAAGTTGCTGCAACTGATCATGAAGTCGCAGGCAAAAGACAAGTTCATTGGAGAAGAATGACAGTGCTCCAGAATTGCTGCACCTCGAAAAAAAATGAGAATTGGCTGCCAACCTTCGCAAGTTGAAAAGGTAGATAGAAGAAGATAAAAATCTGTAACGTACTCGTATACTTATTTTTATCCCGATGCGTGTCGAATCGAATCGACCATTGACTGCGGAATCTGGACTGCGGATACTGTACAATCCTAATAACTATACTATTATTATCAAATAAAAATTCAAAATTATCTTAAAAATAAACAAACTTTTGAAATTAAATAAGAATATTAAAACTATACATAAGAAAAATAAAATACAACCACACAGATTGAAAAGTTGTCGTGTTGTTTATGTACTTAAACTTACTTCAACGCAGATAAAAAACTGCTTTTGGAACCAACTACGGATAATTTTTTTTTTTTCACCTAGTTATCGAAAAGAAAGCAAGTGTCTAGATATCGATTAAAAAACAAAATATACTTTTTATTCTTCATCGAAGATAACGACATTATTTTGGTCGCCCGATTTTAAAATCGATTACTTTTTGTGTGCCGACGAAATCGATACGGTATTGAATACAATGAAATTGCTGTTAAGGACCGTTATAGACCTTTTAAGTCTCTTTTTGCAAGTTCACCCACAAACCACGGTAGCTTTTGTGTAAAACTAATCCAGATAAACATAGATATTTATGTAAGTGGTATCAATTTAGTCGAGCTGTTTAGTATTCAGCCTGTGGGGTGTCTGAGACGATTAATCCTGCTGGTGCTTTTATCTTGTTCTCTATCAGGACCAGTTGATAATCATCATGCAGTTTATTAGTAGTTTGGTGTTTAGTGGTTTTAATAAAGTTAATTTCTTAGATATAAATTTATAACGTATCGAGTTTTTAAATAATTTAATCTTATATATCGCCACTATAAATTAATCGATCATTATAAAAAAAAAAACCATTTTCGGGCAATATACCTATGATTTAAAGAGTTATAGTCCGAGCTTTGTTAAGTTTATATTATAAAGTATTCTTAAAGATTGTAACTTGCTTTTGTGCCTAAAAATAATAAATAAAGAATAAATCCGGACTTTTCCCGCCAACTCACATGAGTGTCGATGTGTTTTTATTTCATTTCTATTCTTATATTATTATTAGTTATATTGTTTATTTGTGGTGGCGTATTATGCAATATAGTTCGATAGATCGAAGGCGCATAAGTAAAGTGATATGAAATAAATGCGTGTGTCGCGACTTTTTAAATTGACTTGAAGTCCATAGGTTTTGGTAGATAGCCACCATTTTATCAAGACCTTATACAAGCGTGACGTTAGACAAGTAAAGTAGTATATTCCAAGATATAATATATGTTATTATTATATTTTACTTCACATATATAATGGCAATGGCATAATATTTATTATATAAAAAAGAATACGAGTAATAGACAAGAAAAAAGGTTTCTTTTTAATTGCTGTTCTGGTCATATATCGTTGGCTTGGGTCGTGACCTGCCTTAGTACTTTAAACTTTTCATTATAAATCTGTCAGCTAAATTATAAGGATACCTACTGTGATTTGTGAGCAATTAGCTTGTGGGGTACCCATTCTAGTTTATGCGATATCCCGCTGGATTTAATATGGCTGGCTTAGTTTATTTATGGATAGTTCATAGAGGTATTTTAACGAGATCATATTATAAACACTAATAGATAACGATCGCTTGGGTTAGTTGCTGCATTACTTGAAGGCTAAGCCAGTTTCAAATAACGCAGCGGTTCCAGGTTCAAATAACGTCCGCAATTAGAATTAGTTTAACTGCCAAAAATTAGTGTAAGTTCGTCGTATTACTAAGACACTGCATCGAATAATACGAGTATATGGAAATAATCCTCTTTTCTGACACTGCTGGTCAGTTCCAATTACAAATAATGAAAATTCGATAACATCCGGTGGGTGACGGCGCTAGAAGGAGCAGCAACGGAACTATCTTCTAGACCTGTCACCGTTAAAGTAAAAAAAAAACAATAATTAATTTAATTTGTGTGCGATATTGGGCGACCGATTGGCTCAGTGGCGGGGTTGCTGCCTACAAAGTCAGTGGTCGTGAGTTTGACATCGGGATGAATATTTCCGAGTCTGCTTACCCCGCCAATCCACACTGGACAAGCACGGCGGGTTAATGTTCCCCCAGAAATGGGGATCGGTACCCAGCATTAGGACATACGAGTATATGGGCCATGTAAGAAAATAAAATATGTAAAATTATCTGAGTTATGCCTATTAGTTACGAAATTTAAGTTCGAAAATATAATAGTAGTGGAGTATATTGAAAAATATTTTTATACCACTATTCGTGCGCTATAGTAATGAATAAAATGGTATAATCACCGATCCTTCCGAATATTTACTAACGACCTCGGGGCCAACATATTTATCCTATACAATAAATAAATTATCACATAGAAACGATTTTAATGGGCTGTATTGAAAATACGTTAAATAATCATGGATTGTGTTTTGTTTTATGTTGACTGTCCTTGTTTGCATCACAATATTTATGGCCACCATTTCTTTAACAGTACACGTGTTGTTTAATAACACCACAGAACCGGCAATTTGTCTCTCAGAACAAACACTGTAGAAAATGGAAA
Organism: Baronia brevicornis; assembly: GCA_031353405.1. NCBI lineage: Eukaryota > Metazoa > Arthropoda > Insecta > Lepidoptera > Papilionidae > Baronia > Baronia brevicornis. The sequence goes on along the minus strand of JASFAT010000234.1, from coordinate 172,824 downwards.
CCGCGATAATGTTTCCGAGATGCTAAAGCTATTTGTTAGGCCTTATTAAGTGTTATCACAGACAAGTCCCCGCTAGGTCAATTAATAAGCATGTCGTCGATTCTTGACAACGCGTAGAAAGTACTGTCAGCATCAGGTGTAGGTTAAATACGATAAGCGTAGGCTTTACGTGTTATATTCCTCCGTGTCTACTTAAGATGTTATTGATAGAATATATTAAGATTTATCTACAACGCATTTCCATTTTGGTCTTTAAGGGCGTCCTGTGGATTTGATTATGTTTGATGATTATTCTATGTACATATCTTCCTCTATCTATATACAAACACACACACACACACACACATCGTTTCATTCGTGCGTTTCATTCGCGTACACACATCGATTTTTAACACAAAAAAACAATTGTTGTAAATACTTTTTCGGACGAATCGATCTATTTATAGCCTATATTTATATAAGTATGACATTTTGAAATTTTTTACAGTTGTTTGGCTATTTTTATAGAATACAGCGTTAGAGGAACATACAATACGTTAATCTGATGCTATGTAATGACGAACGTCCATGACCACTTTTGAAAAACATGAAGAATTTTTTCCTCAGCCATATGTGGGTTGAAGAAAAAATTCTTTCACTGCTGAGCACTCCTTATTTCCGGAGGAATAGACATTAATCAAACACGACATGAACATTTAGCAGTCTCTTAAGTAAAGATACTATTGATGATAACCAATGATCAGAAGATGACGGTGTAGACGAAGGATAATTAGAGATGAATGGGGAGGTGATGGAAGGAGGTGAAGATTAGAGAAAAGGAGATGTTGTATGTCTTGCTAACTACGCGATGAAACGAAAGAAGAAAAAAGAGTTCGATAAATAATGGGTAAATTTAAGAACAGTGTGCTCACATACCAGTACATGATAAGTACAAAACTGTCTTGCCAGAAATATAGTCATCAAAACATCAATATCACAAATCAAAACACATTAAACTCACAATTTCACCCCTCAACAATCTATAAATACGATATGTGTTTCGCCATAATACTTGGCATCCTCACGCATAGATACTATAACGTGTCAGCCATACTGATACAGCGACACGGGATCTTTAGAGGGTTTTATCTTCGATATAGGAAAACTCTTCCAAGTGAAGTTGATGTATTAATGAATAGCTTTACATTTTATATTAATTATATTTATATTAATGAATTATATTTTATATCAATAAATCACTTTACATTTTGTATTTAATATTAATTTCTTATTACAGGAAAGGTGACATGACATGTCCCTTGAAAGACGTCAGTAGATCGAATCTTGTTTTTTATATAAAACTATTTCTTTCTACTTTAAATTTTAAAATTATGAATGTAAAACAAGTAAAACGTTTTTACTATATTTAATTAAAAAGTTTTATTTTATCAAGACGTAATGTGACAAGCAAACTAGTACATTCCAAGATATAATATTTGATATTATTATATTTAACTTGACATGGGCATAATAGTTATAACTAATTGCCATCAACGAAGACAAAGAAAAGACTCGAAAAAAGGTTTTTTTTTAATTGCTGTTTTCCTTAGCCACAGGTCATATATCACATTGTTGGCTTAGGTCGTGACCTACCTTAGTACTTTAAACTTTTCATTATAAATTGTCTGCGAATGAAAAAAATCTCTATCAAGGATTTCAGTAAGGCAACGCCCGATTTCATCAAAGAGGTCAACTCATGTCAACAATATTAACACCTATTTTAAAATCATATTCCGAAACAAAGTTACACTTTTAATGTTTAAAAGAAGACTTTGTTAGTCTTTTTTAAACATTAAAGTATTGTTGTTGTATTGTTGTTTTCATATTATTAAAATTTTTGTTAATAATTTAGCTAAGCTAAATTTTGGATGTCACCATCATCATCATCAGAGGCGCTACAGCTGCAGATGGGCTTTAGCGTGGTCCACAGCATCTTTCCAGTGCGATCTATTCCTCGCTCTCTCCCTCCAGTTCGTCACACTCGACACGACGACTCTCAAGACTTTTAACGTTTTGGTCTGCTCAAATATTGCATATGCTAGGAAAATATGATTCAGAAGTCCAATAAATTGGATCAACGACTTTAGAACGTAAGCGCATCCTTTACAAATTGAATCATTGCTGTTGTATGTTGTCTATAAAGTGTCATTTCAAAATATAATATAATGACAATCCTATCGTATTGTAATTTACATTTTCATGAAATAATAATCAAATCGTACTGGAGTTATCAAGATTTAATTGAGATGTTAATCGCTTAATTAAACAAAAATAAGTGGTTGGCCTCTTTTATTAGCATTAACAGTCTATGAGTTAAACGTGGTAGCTCTATAGAATGCGACATTAATTTAAGTTTTATAAAATATGACTAAACTAAGTTTAAATTTCGATGTATTTAATGTTTTATTAAAGAGCGTTCTTTTTTCAATTTTGTTTTTACACTAAACAAAAACCTCATACATTCATGTTCATGTCTATGGCCGGCGTTGATTGTTTTTCATTGGGTGACACGCCTGCTCGTTTACCTTACTATCCAATAAAAAAAAGTTTATGAAATGCAGTAACACCGGAAAAAAATGTTTAACGCCGATATAATTATTATTAATCTCTCGATATACCCCGCCATTTCGCTTGGACAAGTGTGATGACTCAATGCCCATACCTACCGAAACGGGGAAATCCCATGCCGAATACATATGGGCTGTGAAAAAAAAAATCGATATTCATTCTGTTTATTTTTTTGTCAACTGTACCACTTGTAATAGTGCTGTGCTGTAGTTTCGCCTCTTTCCAATCGATCAGTATTTATCGACAGACGGACACGTGTTAACAAGTGGGCCCGCGCGTCCAACCTTCGATAAGGTGTTATTTATTAACGTCCGACTGAAACCGTGACGTGGCCGTTTGTTAACGGAAAACTACTTGTATCGCGTCATTGAACGTGGTCGTTGAATTTGGAAAACAAATCGCTCGAATGATCGGATGATATACTACGTGCATTATAGATTGCTTATCTCTACGCGTTGGGAAAACGGTAGGAGTGTTGGGAAGGCAGATTGTTATCTATGTGCCGGTAGTTTCAGAGTTTAATTAATATTCAAATTTGATGTGGTAGCTCATGGGAAGCTTAATCAGAATTATGTTTCATTGAATACATGTCTATTTATACTCTAAACTTTTATTTTTTTAATTTTCGAGTGTGCGATCCATCAGGGCCATCCCTAATTATCCTGGCGCCCCAGTCGATTCACCCATTTCACTTCATTGTCATATAGTATAATGAAAACTTTTTATTGAATTTAATATAGATCTAAGCTAAGCAATAAGCCGATATTGTCTGTCAGTCAGTTGAACACGAAACATTAAATGAAAAACAAATGTAAACAAACAGCTAAAAGTAATAGTTATATAATAATTTTATAGCTTTTCTTGCTTTCTGAGCTTTCTTTCAGTTTTTCAATTACAATTTTAAGGCTTAAAAAATTCAAAAGTATATAAAATTAATATTTTTAAGTTACTGTTCAAGTGTTACAAACATTGAAGTATAGTGGTTAATTTTAGATCTAACATTGTTCATCTCCTTTGATTGTCTTTAAAAATGTGTTACTCGCGTGTCGCTCATAGGCACCCGCGCCCTGGGCGACCATCTCTCTACCTAAAGCCAGCGTTACGGTCCGTTAATCATCAATCAATACAGACATAACAGTCCACTACTGGACATTGGCCTAATTTAAGATTGAGAGGTGTTCATAATCCTGACACTAACCGGCAAATTGTGGATCACAGAATTGTTTTTATTCCCCAGGTAGACGCTACTGCTTCTTGCTTGATCTTCTGGTATTTTCCGGTACTTATTTAGTAGTATCGTACAACACCCACGGGAAAAACGGAGTAATCCTTTCTTATGTCGGGAACTACAGAGAAAATAATATCAGGGTACAAAGTAATCTAAGTCATTCATATGTCCATTCAGTTAGTTGATTGGTAGGACTGTATAAATGAAACGTATAGATTGTTAATATAAAAGTAATAACACAAAAGAGAGAAAAAATATGGCTTGCTGGAAAATATTTCTTCTTTATTATAATAATTATTATTGTCATATCTCTAACGCACCTTAGAAAGCTGAGCATTTATTTCTTATATTTACAGAATTTTTTTATCAGTTATTAGTTTTCTCAAATAAACAACACATCAGCCTAGCAGTGGAACATGTATAAGCTGTTACGTATTTAGCAACAATAAAGTGAGTGAGTACGACGAACGCTAAGTGTATTTAATTTGTGTTACCTCGTATGTCTTTAGGAGTCACCGAGTGCTCCGATCGCCATATTTATCCGCTCTAAAAAGGAAAGTGTTGCCCGCTTCAATTTCCTTTCTCCCCAAATGTGTAGCGATTCCCAATGGCGTCTCCTCAGGCGCTACTTATGTGGACTACAATGAACCCACCATCGGTGTCAGTTTTGCCATTTATGACTTCACCGTATTACACTCCAAAATATGGATGAATATAATATAGCATTTCCAAATTTGGTCTTCGCAATCAAATTAACACCGTTTGGAAGGGATATTCAATATTGATTGGACTGATGATTGAGAACTGCATTATACACCAAGGAAGACTAATAGCTCTATGAAGCGATAACACAACCGTGACATAGGGATAGGAATCATGTAGAAAATGTAAACCGGGTGGGTGATCATTTATGACAAATTAATCGTACCCTTTTAGTGTAATGAAAAGTACGTTTAAAACCGTGACTGGCTATCGCTTCAAAAAGTGCTCATTTACTCGCCACGTGTGAGGCAATTCGGCGACATTAAAACTTTGAAAGTAAGTTATTGAAATTGGTCTCTATCTTAAAATTCTTAGATATTCTATGGTCATATGTTTTCCTCAAAATCGAGCGCTGTTGCAGTAATCCAGATTAGTTTTTATTACTAACACGCTGCTATTCATTTTTTTGTATTTGCTTCCGTAGTCGCCTTATAGAACACCTACGAAAACAATTGGGTTTGGCCTATTTAATGTCAGGAACCCCACACAATACATACATACATAGGATCATGCCTGTTTCCCGTAGGGATAAGCAGAGACCACTGACCTTCATCTGCTACGATTCCGACACACTTTCTTTGCTTCATCCATACTCATCACTCTCTTCATACAAGCTCATCGATTAAGGGTACTTTTGACTTGGCCTTTCTTGAGAACATTAGCGATTTGGTCAAGGTATACTATCCATGATCTTCCCCTACCGACCCTTCCATCCACATCCGCACACAATGCTGGACTGTTAAAGACTGTTGATACAGAATATGCATTCAAAGGTAGATTTCTGGCACAATCAAATTTACCCATGATTAAATTTCATCTTAAGGTGCCTCTCCAGCTAGTGAAGGTTGGCAGTCAGCTTCGAATATTTTTATTTGTCTCTAGCGAGGCTAATAAATTGTTTAGCACTCGTTACCTCGTTCCACTCTTGGTTGTTCGTCAACCACTACTTTTTTCTACGACCCTATTTCCTTTTTCGGACAACTTTTTCCATCATTATGAGTTGCAGGATCTCATATCTAGGATGCCTAAACAGGTGTCCTAGATAAGCAACTTTCCTTTGCTTGTTGGTCTTCAAAAGCTTGCGTTTCTGATCAACTTGTCATAGAACTTCCTAGTTCGTAACTTTTCGAATCCACGATTAATAATTCTAATTTAACCAAATAGAACACTATCCAATGCAAACAATTACCAGTCATGATAATTATGTACGACATGAACAATGAAAGCAAAGTAACATAAGTAAAGCATTAATGAGTTCGTGTCTCAAATACGTGAGCCGATTGTAATTAGGGCCAAGTTAAACAGGTCTCCTTTAATAGACCATTGTTTAGTAACAGGAGTACATTGATACGAAGAAATGGGGGGGGAGGGTGAATGGAACATGTATAAAACTGTCTTTGTGTGTAAACTCACGAATTCATTTGATTATTTACGACATTGTTCGTGTGTGCGTGTGTGTACTTAATAAAAACTATAAAAATAATATTATATTATTACTTGGGTTATTAATTTAACCCATGTAGATGAAAGATGGAATTAGACAGGATGATAAGGATATGACACTACCGCAACGGTAGACGAGGGAGGGACGAGTAGCTTGGGAGGCCGGGGTCGCGTATCCGTGTACCAATACCATAACAACCGGACAGCTTTTTAAGGCAAAGATACTCCCTGACTCCTACGAGCTAGCATTTATACTCTATTTTATTATTTTTAACGTAACTACTATAACGATATTACTATAGATTTAGCCTAAAATATCAACAAGTCAATATTTCATCTTAAAATTTATTCTATACTATATTTACTTTTTTTATATAATGTATTCTTATTTTATATCTGAGATCAATAAGTAGCCTTTGTATGTATCAATATATCAATGTCAGCTTGCGGCAGTCGACTGCTGGACATAGGCCTCACTCAAGGCGCGTCACCTCGCCCTATCTTCGGCTACACGCATCCAGTCTCTGCCAGCCGCCTTGCGCAGATCGTCGCTCCATCTAGCAGGGGGCGTCCCACACTACGTTTGCCGAGTCGCGGTCTCCACTCCAGACAATCATTGGAGTAGACGTATGCATAAGTTAAGATTATTATTTAGTTAAAGTTCTCCAAAAATATATAAAATAAATATGTATATTTTTAAGTGTGTGATAAATATTCATTATAAAGATGTTTATTGTACAATACCTATGTATGAGTACCGGTAGAACTTAGCGAAGCACAAAGAAAAAGTACTGCAAATGGCAGGACCGTTATGTTATAGAGAAGAGCGGAATAACTGTTGCGTTCCGGTTCCGGGGCTCTCGTGCAGTTGTGTACGGTCCGCAACACAAATATACATACTAAGTATTAAACGGTGCAAGCAATTGTACCCCCTGTAACGGTAACTATAATGACTTTTTTACCGCAAAGCCGGCATTTGATGTGATGTTCCACGATATTGAGAACATTTAATTGTGTTTCACATCCGTCAGGTTTTTATAATTATAAGTTTTTATTTGAAATAGCAGTAAACAGGTATTATAATAAATATAAACTAAACATGTTAATTTATGCTTAAAATTAGCATGGTTCCTTAAGTTAACTGCTACGATCTTTTAGATTCATTATTACTTGTGGTCCCCCAGAGGTCTAAATGCGATCGTTATTTATTACATTTTTCACATTTAAACCATACAGCATACATACATTATATGATATAATAATTTTATCTTTCTGTACTCCTCCTGCATCCTGCATATGGGAAATGCATACTTGTGGAATGCTTCATATTAAACTCAAAAATACCTCGTTTCATCTAAAGTAATTGCCATCCATTATTTTTAATTATTAAAAATTTTCACAAATAAAATTTTATAGCACAATAATTTTACAGCAAATCAATTATGGTAACTTATTTTTTAGGCATAGGAAGGCAAACGAGCAGGCGTGTCGCCTGATGGAAAGCAATCAGCGCCACCCATAGACATCCGCAGCGCCATAGGAAGTGCGAAAGCGTTGCCGACCTTAATGAAAGTGTCATTATGGGAGAGGGAAGAGTGAGGTGGGGAGGAGAAGAGGAGGGAGGGGTTGGGACTCAGACGCCGGTTTTCTGCGGGAGTGTGATGCTTCCCCGGTCAAGCTGGCCCATTCACGCTACAGATAAATATTATGTCATTCTTGACAAAGTAAGAACCTTTACTCTCTTACTTGGGTAGCTTAAGTTAGTTATAATGTATAATTAACTACTCCATGTATTGTAAATAAACATATGAAATAGCCTAGTAGTATGTAGTTGTATAAATATGAGATTAATAGCTATTCTTTTTACTCTTAAAGTCATGATTTGATTGGACCGGTGAGCTGCGTTGGCAACATAATATTTTTTATGTAGTCTGTAAAGTAATATAACTTATGCTTAAGTTGTAGCATAGTTAAGAACGACATGGTATAATAATGCAAATTTATTATATAAATAATATTCTTAAAAATCAAATCAAACCAGTGAGAAAACGGCAAGGAAGTTGGAGCTTCTGTGAAAAAACCGCAATTTCGCCCCGAAAATGATATTTAATATCTAACATTGGTTTCTAAAGCTTCTTGCTTATAATTGAGCCATTGCTTTTTATGTATAATGCCTAGTTTTGTATGTATGAGTATGCACGCGACAGATATCAGGTTTTTAAGGAAGTCGCGTGTGAGAGACAGATCGATTGACTAAGATATTTTTTTGCATAATGTCATATTTTTATATACAGAACTGTAATAACGGTAACTCTAATAATAGTAATATGTAATTAACTTGGATAGTCACAATGGAAATTTTCTAATGATTTGTATTCATTATTAAGGACTAAATATATTTTCGATAATAATTAAATCACTCTTTATATATACATATTTAATTCCGGAGCTCGTCATTTTGCACGTATGGTATGTATTTGTAAATCATTTAAGAATATAATTTAATGGAGAAGGTTTAATAATGGTAAAGCCATGTATGAACGGGCCACATTCCGTAAGATGAATGCAAGGATTACATACATATGTATCGTCATGACTGTCTCCCTGTAGGGTTAGGCATAGACCACAAAACTCCATCCGCTACGATCCCGACACACCTACCTTGCTTCCTCATTCATTGTAGCGAAACGGCTCCTCGTTCGTCGCTTCTCGACCATGTGGGAATGGACGTGACGAGTGGCGAACCACGTCGCCGTAATTTTTTGACGCTGCTTTGCATTACCTCAGGTAAGGCACTATAGTACTCGAAGGAGCCCGATCCCGGGACGGTCGGCACGCTTGCGACTAAGCTCGTCCTTAGTCATGCATCTGCAAGGATTATCTACCATTAAATTCTTCTTCCCTCTCCTTCATTATTCACATCCTCACTCTAAAATAATTCATGCCACTGCAGTGTCCATAGTCTTGATTTCAATAGGCGGTGATGTTTTCTTACCATGGTGTAATTTGGCGCAACGGTTGGAATTGGAATGAATGTCTTCAGGTCTGACTATCGGCTTTTATATAAACAAAATCGAAAAGGCGAACAGAGACAATAAATGACGAACAAAGAAGCTGGCAATAAATATAAAAATAGATTTTCTCCAACATTACATCAATATCTTTTGTAAGAAACAAATGAAACTATTGCAAAACAATTCTAAAAATACACCTTAATATTCAAAATAAATATTTATATGGATTTTACATAACTCTAAATAATTAATTTTACAATTATTATAATTCTTTTATATAAACCAACATTATTGTTATTCTTCGATCATTTGCCAACAGATGGCGCCAGAAGTCATATACTAATAACTAAGTTTTGTCTATTGCACAAAATAATTTAATTTGCTTCTATAACAAAGAGAAGGAAATACAAATAAGAAAACTAGAAAATTGTTTTCGATTTTCAATTCGATTCTCAACTATATTGTAATAATCCTACCAAATGGGGGTGCACTCTATGATTTATGTTATCAGCATGCCTTGTTTACTTTCACGAGTCTTGTAAACACGTAGGCTTATAAAGCCTCACAGTGAACAAGGTGAGCACATTATGTAATGCGGTGTTGTATTGTCGTTCGGTTGGTGTACTAGTGACGTAGACCAGCTCATTTGAATTACGAATACGATAGCGCTTTTATGTTGGCGCTCGTGCCTTTGTCTGTTACTTAGGTGTGATAAGAGAGCTCTTGTGCTCAATGTATAGTGTATTAATGTAATAATAATAATAATATAATGTAGCATTAATTTCGAATAAATTACAAAGATTTAAAAATAAAATAAAAAATTAACTGTTCAAGATGAAACTGGCAGCTTCGAAAGCTTATACGTAGTTGTCAATTATGAAAATTAATGTTTACTTTTTTGTTGCTTTGTTTTTCAGTTGTCAGTAGTCAAAATAAATTACGCAATTATCTAATCGAAACTTATTTTCAATCACTTCTTCTCTTGTATCTGTTTGTCGCAAACGCTTCTTTCAGTTCTTATATTCCCTTTTCCCGTAAAATATGCGTCACAAACCGGAATTTACTTTTGGTTTTGATTTTACGCGACTGCCTTGTCCCTGTGTTGCTATTTATTTTTTCTTATGGGATAAGACGGCAAACGAGCAGGCGTGTCAACTGCTGGAAAGCAATCAACGCCGTCCACAGACATCTGCAAGGCTATAGGCATTACGAGCGCGTTGCCGGCCGTAAGAAATGTGTAGGCTTGTTTTTTATGGTTTCCGATGTCGTATCGGTTCGGAAACCCCGCTGGAGGTAGCTCGCCTAACAGGGTAGTGATGTGTAGAGAAAAGCTTCTGGAAAAACGCACCGTACTGGATCTACATTTATCAACATGGTTTCTATTTCTTTAATCGGTCCCTCATTACTGAGGATCGTGGTCACTAGAACCCCTCAAACGGTTTCCCGTGATACTATTGAAACTTTCATGGAAAGAAAGTGCATTGGTTTGGCTTCTGCACCAGATTTCAAGGGTTATTTATACCCTAAGGTCGCCGTTGCATCTTCCCGTTAGTTGCGTGGTTGGGTGTATAGTTTTGCCGCTATTGCTCGGTCGCTAGAGCCTCGCTTGCTGTAGCCGGGTAACCACTGTCGTTTTCTAGTGCGTACAGGTGAGGATGGTATTTAGGCCCGGAATGTTATATCCGCTCTCTCCCGAACTCCCTAATTATTGCATTCTAACAACATTGATCATATTGTGTGTCGGTTGACAGCCCTGCGTGCGATAAGGCGGCATTTACATAGCATGCGCACGCGTTATGCAGCCACGCAAGACAGAGAGGCGCCTGTCCAGCGCCGCGCCGAGCCGCGCCATCTGATTTATTGAATGTGCCGCTCTCAATGGACCGTGTGGCACAGCCGCCGGCGGTGGTTACGTCACGTATATGTACGTATTCCATTACACGTGCTCGAGTACTGAGCCGTGGCTGATCAGGGTCATTTGTGAACGCGGTGAAACAGAGCCTTATTATGAAGTGACAAGAACCTATCAGCCTGAGGTTGTCGTTGCTAACAATACAATCTGAGGTTCTAAGTCTGCATCTTCCAATGAACTGTTGATGAAAATCATTTCCTAGCACAAGCACTATTAGCTTACTTGGAATAATTGACACAAATTGTATTAATATTAAAAACAAAGTTAGAAAACTGGCAGTTTTCATAAAAAAAAAGAAAACGCATGCGATTAAGAATATGAACGACCTGTTCATTACTTTATTTTAGTATAAAAGCGTTAAAATAAAACATTAAATAATTGTCCCGTCGACAAACACTACTAGTTCTGTTTACCTACAAACAGAACTAGTAGTGTTTGTCGACGGGCTTACAATCTGAGGTTCTATTGTGAGTTCGATTATGGCCGGTTTCTGAAGTCCGCATCATCCAATGAATTAATTGTTAATGTGAAATATTTCATAGCGCAAGCACTATAAACTTATTTGGAATAGTTTACAAATACTGAATTAATATTAAGAATAAAGTTAGAAAACTGGCAGTTTTTATAAAAAAAAACGCATGCGATTAAGAATATGAACGACCTGTTCATTATTTTATTTTCGTATAAAAGCGTTAAAATAAAACATTAAATAATTCAGACGTGTCTCACCAGTTCGTAAAATTAATTCAACGCCCGCGACAGTTGCGTAATTTTTAAAATTCACATTAATTAAAATAACTTTTTGATATCGGCCAATTACGCGGACACCTGTGGCGTAAGGCCCAAGTATTTGGATGACATGTGAGTGATTGAGTTGCGCTCGGAACATCCAATTAATAAATTATTTAACGTGACATATCCCCACTGTTAATAAGGATCGGTTGCTTCGCGCACATTTCACTAAAATAAACCCGAGGAGATATATGGACTGAGTGAAGTTTAAGCAAGTTACATACGGGATGCCGTCTTTTCAATTAATTTTAATAAATTACGAATAATGTGACCACATCAATTAAAAGAAAAGGTAAAAACCTTTGCTAATTTATACTTTTGGGTAAATGTATGGACTGTGTGAAGTTTAGGTAGTCCGTACACGAGATGTCGTCTTTTCAATTATTTTTTATAAATTACAAATAATGTGACCACATCAATTGAAACAGAAGCTGAATATTTCCAAATTTATCCTTTTGGGTAAGATGTGTGGACTGTGTGAGGTTTAGGTAGTCCGCATACAGGTGTCGTCTTTTCAATTATTTTTTTATAAATTACAAATGATGTGATCACATCCATTAAAAAAGAAGTAAAATATTTGCAATTTTTTTGGGTTAATTCTTGTTCTTTTTAATTATTGGGCGATAATAAACATCGTAAAGTAGGTGTATTTAAAATAAACGTATTTTATTTCAATTAAAAGTATACAAAATATACTTTTATGTATACATCAACAACATTCACAAGCTGCATCACCTCCAATCCAATTATGGAAGTATTGATGCTGAGAATTATACAGCCCATACATGTCCCACTGCTGAGAGCCTACCCATTTCAGGAGCAATGGCGGAAAACCCATCACGCTCCTTCAAGGTGGCTTAGCGGCTCACCCATACTCGGAATATAAACGGTCCATATGAGTAAACTTTACAGGAACATCAAAAATCAGATTCTTTTATAGCCTGAAAAATTCGTATAAAACTATTCTCGCTTTAAATAAAAATAAGGTATTTTTCAATATCTACTATTAATTAACATATATTTCAAATATATTTTTTAAGATTAGTTCTATAATTAAATAATGGCGAAAAAGTTTTAAATAATAAATCTAAGTGTCATTTACATTATATGGAAGAAAAAATTTCTCTTATATGAGATATTTCGCAGGATATAAATTTAGCAATAATAAATATAAAGTGTACTGTCGGATACGCTTTAAGATTATCTGTAAGAGGGCATCAAAGAGAAATGAGTGTTTTTTTATGGAATTACAAATTTATGTCATTTATTTTTTGATAACTGAAATGTAAGTCGTTTAGAAAATTAAATGCATTGTGATTTCTTATGTCGAAAAACAATTTTCATTTGAATTTATCTCAATGAGGGAATTGAATACGACCAATTGACTCCAAAAGTAGTAGATTCGCTACTGAGCTACTTAAGTCTATTGTAATAATCTTGTCTATTTTTACAAATAGCAATTGTATTTGACATTACGATGTAACTATTGTACTATGGTGAATTCACCATGTTGATTACCACATTCCGTGCAATAATTAAAATAATTTAAAAATCATATAATAATTATCAAGAAAAAGGTGTACAGTTTTAAATCCATAACACAACAAACCAAAAAGTATATTTTTCTAGGAATTGGTTTAACAAACACGCGGCCTGAGCGGAAAATCTTCAAAAAACGGTCTGGCAGGGAACGTGTTAATAGATAGGGGCCTATATAACTTACTTGCGTAAACCACAATATAAGGTTAGTTTTTTAATACATGGGGGATTCAATTGTATCCGGGCCCCGCGACCCCATAAAATGTTGTTACCTGTCTATGTGATAAAATGGGATCGGAATTATTCAATACTATTTTTCCTTTGGAATTCCTTAGAAATCTAAGCTTATTTCACCTACGTTTTCCTGCAGTCTCATTTTTTTTCATAGCCCATATATGCCCCACTGCTGAGCACGCGCACGCACGCTTGTCCAATGCGGATTGGCGGGGTTACCAGACTCAGAATAAATATCTGTAGGCCATACATATATTTATTCTGATGATAGACCGATATTCAATGGGATTGCACCCGCGACCATTAGCCCCAAGGCGGGGGACCGTGACACTGAGTCAATTGGTCGGCTTATTTTATTTTTATTTATTTATTTAAAAATATATTTTATTATAATATATTTTTCAATAAGTATAATAATTTAAATATAACCTAAATTTTCCCTTATTAAAAGTTACAATCACGGAATAGACTGATCGTTCCTCGCAAAGTCTTCGTCCCTATCTAAATGTTTCGTAATATTTAATTTAATTTTCATAAGTATCAGACAAATACAGACAAAATTCTTCTTCTGAATACTCAAAAGTGGAAAAAATAATGCTTCAAAGATTCGTCCGAATTCTTATTTTTTCAGTGAAACGATTTTATTTTCGATACGTAAGCGAAGGATTCGGATTTATTGTTTTCGATGCATAAAAGTCTGAATCCAGAGACCGAAACTAATTTATATCTTTAAAATTAGATTCCATCTCTATCACGTAGATGACTGGCCACCCACCAACCTGCGATTCTATCGTAGGTTTCTGCTACGAACAATGCAACTGTGGAACGATCTATCACCTGCGATGTTCTTAAACAAATATAAAGACATAAGGGTATTCAAAAGACGGATATATTTTTTCCTCGATAGGCCGGGAACACATTTGTGACGCTTTGGGCGTTGCATATGTGTATGAGCGGCAGTGATCACTTAGCACCTGATGACCCGCATGCCTGTATGCCTTTTTTGCTATAAAAAAACAGATTTACGTCTACATCAATAATAATAATAATAAAAAGCGGACAAAAAATAAACACATAAAATGCATAGACGTCGCGCATGAGATTTCCGCCATGTGGCACGTCGATTCAACTGTCATTGTACCCATAGTGGAATGTACTATGGGTCTGGGAATGTACTCTATGAACGGACTTATCGGTAAAAATTTGGACGCCCATCTGTGTTAGGTTTAGGTAAGTGGGTTAAATTCAAAAAGCAGCCATATTGTGTACGGCTAGGATCGTAAAAAGGTTTCTTTCTTTGGATGCATAATTCTTCATGTGCTTGGTTTATCCCGCCACGAAGGATTAATAACCCCAGTAATAATATTATTTTTATCTTCTTTTAAGAGTGCCTCTCCGACTAACGAAGGTTGGCAGCTAATTCAGCACAACTTTCCTCCTCTTTCGCGAGGTGCAGCAGTTCTGGAGCACTTGCTATCCCGGCCCACTCTCGGATATTACGTAGCCAAGACTTTCTTTTTCGACCAACTTGTCTTTTGCCCGCGATTTTTCCCAACATGATCAGTTGCAGCATGCAGTTTATATTAATAATATTATTATTCAGAGAAAAATATGTAAATAAAGTACATAATAACAATAATATATTTATTGATCATTAACAAGTTTACAATTTTGTTTCACTGCCTGCCGAACTAGGGCCAACCCTGTACTACTGCAGACAGTTCCCTTCTATGACACATTTATATAATTTTACAAAAAAACTAAAACAAAGAATTAAAAATTATGAACTAAATTATACAAACCAAAAAGAGATATAATTTACAAAAAAAACTTACATTACAAATCACGATGCGGCGCTTTTGTGTTATGTGTTAGTGTGTGTAAGTGTGTGTGTATTTTTCAGCGTGTGCATGTGTATATTTAATTTATTTTATATATTAAACATATAATAAACATATAAGCTTAGGTGATCTCTTGTTTTGTGTAATGAATATATTATTTAAACCTACCTATTTTATTTAACGGTTACCATCGGCCGTTTATAACCTTCACGGCAAATGTTTTGCATATAAATTAATTTGGTTTATGAATAAATTGCTATACGTCTTTAACGAGTTTTAAGGTAACCACGATAGAGAATAGCGAACGCTTCCTCCTCGGGGGCCCGATAATCTGCAGCGCCACTAGGGTAACCAGAATAAATTTAGAACTTTCCATGTGTACTGTAGTGATACATTGTTAAAAATATTACTAATGTATTAAAACTTTTTATTTCAATATAATAAAACCTTTTATATTATATTCCTTCTTTTTAAAATTTAAAATAAAAAAGAAATTGTATTTATATAAAAACAAAAAAGATTATTTCGATAGACATGTCACCTGTACGATGTGTGTAAGAAAATGTGATTGAATATAAAATGTATGTAATATATTTATAGAATATTATTAAAGTATATATTTATACATTGATACGTAAAATGATACATTAATAAATCAGTTTCATTCGGAAGAGTTTATTTCATTTGGAGAGACATGATCGAGGATGACTTGCGCAACTTTCAAGTCTGGAATTGGCAGGAGGTGTCGCAGGATAGGGCAAGTTGGCGAAAGATTTGTTTGGAGGCCAAGGTTCATTTTGGGTCGCTGCGCCTACAAAGAGTTTAATTATAGACGAAGATAAAAACCCCCTAAAGATTCACGGTACGGCAATGCATCTGAATCGCCTCATCATGACCACTATAGGTGGCCGTGATCACTAACCACCAGGTGATCCGTATGTTTGTTGGTCTGCTTCTTTTTATGGAATAGAAAGGCAAACGAGCAGGCGTGGCCTGATGGACAGAAATCCACGCCGTCATTTCAGAAGCGTTGCCGGACTTTATGAAAAGTAAAGGAAGCGAAATTGAATGTAAAATTGTTCTTATAAAACGCAAATTTCTTGTTTACTTTAAAGGAAAATGTTCGAAGATGCTAAGAGATTGAGAGAAGAGGACAAGGGTAACCTCCATTGGTCATAACTACCGTTGCGTAAAGAATCAGAAGTCGGTTTGCAAGAGTTTGCTAATTTCATATTAACGGTTAAAATTTGCCAAAAAACATTTTTTTTTAATTAGTATTATCCCAGTTAAAACTGATGTATGGACATCTTACCGACTATCTGAGATACAAGACAACACGGAGCAATATTGGAGTACATACACCGTCGCGTCCGACGTGGGCGTTATAAGCACGGCATTATTGTTTGTAATTTCCTCTAGAAATATTGTTTCAGTCGTCGGCGATAGGAAAATTGTTCGGAGAAATGGCCCGAGAGATACTGGCGTAAAGTTGCGGGATCAATATTATATTGAAGAAATTCACTAGAACAGTAATGAATTCGCAAGATTTTCGCGCGGATAATGATCGTAAACACGAGAAAGATGTCTCATTTACGATACTTTGTGGTAGAAACTGTATGCTGTCATAAGCGATTTGATAATCATTGCCTATTTTAGAAAAAACATTTTGTTAAAGATTATTAACTAAATTTACCGATCTTAATCGAAGCTGACAGAGGCTGAATGTATGCGCCGAAGTCCAGGCTAGTTGGTGCGCTTTTGGGGAGGCCTATGTCGAGTAGTGAACTGCCGTTGGCTGATGATGATAAAGATGATAAGATGTTGATCAAAACATTCTATATATTATACATATTGAGTATATTATTATGTTTGAGCATTCTTTATCGTAAATTAGAAAGTAATTAAACATCTGAACATACAAAATGAGGATTTTTTTATAAAAAGGTATAATACCTTTCTTCGGGATGTCCTAACTTGCTCTGTGTTGAATTTATCGCTTTTAAAATCGGCGATTGCGGGTTCACTTCCCAGACTATAATCAAAAGTGGTCTGTGGGTATTTTTTCCCAGTGTAGGTGTCACAGAATTTACCTTGGACAAGCGTAGTTTATTTCTCCCGAAACAGGGAGGACCCGTGAATAGCAGAAAATTAAAATTATATGAGCTGTAATATATATATATGTGTGTATATATATATATATATACATATATATATATATATATATATATATATATATATATATATACAGAAAAGTTAACATAATGGTCGTTTTTTACGGGACAGAAAGGCAAACGAGCAGTCATGTCACCTGATGAAAAGCTATCGATCGCCGCCCATAGACATCCGCTGTACTGTAAGCAATGCGGAAGCGCTGCCGGCCTTTGAGAAATGTGTAGGCTTGTTTAAAAGAAATTAGAAGATGGCATTGCTATTTTCAAAGAATTACGCACTAAAGGATCAGTATACCGAGCGTAAATAAGAGTTATGAATACATTTTGATTCATAAACATTTTACAATTGAAATTCGAGTATAAGCACTGAGTGTAAAGAGTGATGAATTCATTTTGATTTAAAACATTCTATAATTGAAATTCGAGTATAGGCACTGAGTGCAAATAAGAGTGATGAATTCATTTTGATTTATAACATTCTACAATTGAAATTCGAGTATAGGCACAGAGTGTAAATAAGAGTGATGAATACATTTTGATTTATAAACATTCTACAATTGAAATTCGAGTGTAGGCACTGAGTGTAAATAAGAGTGATGAATTCATTTTGATTCAAAACATTCTAAAATTGAAATTCGAGTATAGGCACTGAGTGCAAATATGAGTGATGAATACATTTTGATTTATAAACATTCTATAATTGAAATTCGAGTGTAGGCACTGAGTGTAAATGAGAGTGATGAATACATTTTGATTCATCAACATTCTACAATTGAAATTTAAGAATAGGCACTGAGTGTAAATAAGAGTTATATATATATATTTTGATTCATAAACCCGCACTTCCTCGCAGTAAAAATAAGCTTTTATCAATTCATATCGAACCGTTTGTAGTCGCCGCTGACGCTGTTCCGCAGTCGACCATAAACTCCAACAACCCTATAACGTATAATTTCATACGTTGTAAATTGCTGGTTAGGTAAGCGGCTAGGATCCAAAACAAGTTTCAGACGGCCCCGTAAATATCGCTGCCTCATTACGCCGGGCCTAACGAGCGGCGCGCTGTGCTTGAGCACGTGCCGTAAAATGTTAACATCGGGCATTCGTGTAAACCGTGTAAACTTATCGATTGATAACAAAAATAACCAATTACATGCCTCCACTTACTAAGTATAGAAAACTTGAATGTCGAAACGATTTTAAATCGTCTTTTATTTATACATATATGCACGCCTATCCCTCGCAGGGGTTGGCAGAGATCACAGAGCTCCATCCGCTACCATTCATCGTAGCGAAACGTCTCTCCATTAGTCGCTTTTCGCCCTTGTGAGAATCAGAACATGACGGGTGGCGAACCACGTCGCCGTCATTTAATCATCTTAATTATTTTAAATATACTAAATTTACTATACATGATGTATGTTATTAATAAAGATCTGGTGCCGTGCGATATTTTCCCGACGAATACGCTCGGGGAAGTCGTTGTGGGGAAGTGGAAGAAAAAAACAAGGAAGGCGTATACATACATACATACATATATATATATATATATATATATATATATATATATATATATATATATATATATAATATATATGTACAATTAACATCATTGCTTGGAATTAAGTTAATATAAGCGCTATCTAGAGACACATAGTGGTACTTGTGAGTCATATCAATGATATAAGGTGCGTTCAAATATATTTTTTCTGCAATATTTATTGTAAGTGCGACTTATCTGAAGTACTATTATTATTTTACTTACGTTTGGTATTCAAATTCTTAATTTATATTGCTTTGATACACTAATAGCACACTAGAAATGGAGAAGCGCTATTCTATGTCGTGAACGACATAGTAATCATTACATTTTATGATATTATATTCATTGTAGTTTTCATAAGTTTAGTAAAATGTTACTAATTTAACTTTTTGATTCTGATACTACTTTTTACTTATTCAGATTTAGTTCTTCATGCTATAGAAGAAAACAAATAACATAAGGCGCAACTCTTCAACTTCCTCTATGCCCGCTGTCTCTCGCTATTCATCAGATGAGGTTAGGATCTCCTATATCTATCAAATACACAATTCTTCTATCCTTCAAAAAGGCAGCTTCCAAGATGGAAGGATTTTTCCTATAGTTACGCTTCTCGCAGGACTAATGGTGCCCATTTCAGGCAAACGAGCTATCAGATTACCCGATGGTAAGTAATCATTGCTGCTTTGCAGTATTGCAGATGCGTTGCCAACCCTAGGGCAAGGAAGTGAACAGTAGAGGGGGACCAAAGAAATTACAGGAGAAGGAAACAAAGGAAAGGGAAAGAAGTTGGGTTTTTGCATTTCTACACTCACTGTGCGAAACGTGGACGTATATTCTAGAAATATAAGAAACTGGGTTTCTGCATTTCCACACTTACTGTGCGAAACGTGGACGTAAATTGTACAAATTAAAAAGCTGGGTTTCTTCATTTCTACACTCACTGTGCGAAATGTGGACGTAAATTGTACAAATTAAAGAAGCTGGGTTTCTGTATTTCTACACTCACTGAGCGATATGTGGATGTAAATTGTACAAATTAAAAAAGCTGGGTTTCTGCATTTCTACACTTACTGTGCGAAATGTGGACGTAAATTGTACAAATTAAAGAAATTGGGTTTCTGCATTTCCACACTTACTGTGCGAAACGTGGACGTAAATTGTACAAATTAAAAAAGCTGGGTTTCTGCATTTCCACACTCTGTGTGCGAAATGTGGACGTACATTCTACAAATTACAGCCGATATTCTGCGAGAGCGTGGTATTTCTATTCGTGTTATCATGGTTATACCACTTATTATTTTGCAGTTGGTATGTGTAGTGGCATAAAATCTAAAAGAAATGAAAGACATGCTCTAATTATATTTAAAAAAAAGAAATATGATTTGTAAAAATGAATTTGTGTATGAAGGCGTAAATTCACGTTCAAGCCATTCTATTATTTATTTTGTGTGTTTATTTCAACTCATAATACGTTAAGTATTATGATAATCATCATGATGCCGTAGTATCTTATATCAAATATCAAATCATCGTTATTTTTACAATAGTTGTCATCACCTTGCAGGTGGTGAGACAAACTCCGCCCACTTTGTTGATCATGTATAATTGAGCCAGTTGGTCCAATCTGTTTGTGCGTCACTTCATTACTTTATTGCCCTAGTTGTGTCACCTTCGGACCACGGATCATATTACGTGACTGAGCATGCGGTTTCTATACGTCAATAATTAGTGTAAAACTTGCCTAAGCTTACATATGTACAGATAAATTAGCGAGTATGCTCGTTCCGTTATTTTCAATTGCTCTCTAATCTTTCGTTTAAGTCTTTCGTAATATTAAAAATAAAATTTTCATTAGAAACCAAATACCCAATCATACTTTCCTTTCTCTTCTCAATACGCTATAAGATTTGTCATTAAAAACTTTCTCCATTCAAGTGACTTTCTATTTAATAAGAAATTCTCGAAAAACTCCGATTTTTTTCCATCACTGGGCGAGCGTCCTGATTCCCACAAGGGCGAGAAGCGACTAACGGAGAGCCGTTTTGCTACGATGAATGTAAAAGGAAGAATGGATGAAAAGATGGATGAGTGTGGAGGATGCAAGGAAGGTGTGCCGAGATCGTAGCGGATTGAGATCTGTGTTCTCTGCCTACCCCTATTGGAAACAGACGTCACAATATGTATCTATGTACTTTGAGCGAGGGTCCAAATTTACCAAGTGTATAGGATTAGATCCTAGGTGTAAATACTAAACATGTACTTTATATATTTTGTATTCAATACCTCGTACTTTAAGTATCGATGGCTCGAACGAACTCTATAGCGTGCGATATGAAATGTGTAGGGTACTCTGTATTGACATTTCGAGGCCGATACTTTAAACCCTATCCGTAATGTTTTAAATTCATTCAAAGTTGAAGTGACATATCTACTAACTGACGATCAATTGGGTCAGTGGCGGGGCCCTCCGTCCGAGGAGTCAATGGTCACGGGTTACGTAGTTCGATTCTCGCATCGGAATAAATATTATATATGTATGGATTAAAAATATTTATTCTGAGTCTGGTAACCCCGCCAATTCGCGCTGGACAAGCGTGGTGGGTTAACGTCCGTTCCTCCAGAAATGGAGAGGCCCGTGCTCAGCAGTGGGACATATATGGGCAGTTTAAAAAAAATATCTACTAAGAATTACCACAGGTTGGTACAATAAAAATAATATCTATTTAACAAGCTGTTAAACATTTCTTCAAGTTTATAAGGAGCACATAAACTGGAAGTATATCACCTGCTGCATAACAGCACGCTTCGCCAAGCGCGACGGCTGCGCCAGCCAGCCGCGACCACGTCGAAGGAGCCGTCAAAATCAAGACTGGTGTTTGAAATCGGAACCCGTCCTCAATGAAGAATAATATTTGTATTCCTTCGAACTTCCCACTTTTCTTCAAAATGAAGAGCTCTGAACCATTAAAATCCTAACCGGCACCGCATCGATGCTTTCGAAATGTAGTGGACGTTGAATAGACCATCTCTCGATCCTTATAAATAAAATAAAATAAAGAGCCTTTTAATTCTTGCTTATAAACTAAATTTTATACTAAATTGTATAAGAATCCCTCAGCAGGTGAAGGCCTCCTCCAAGGATATCCACTGCTCTCTAGAGCGATCTATTTGACGCTAGTTTGAGCCGGCAATCACCCTGATCTCATCTTCCCGTCTAGCTATCCTAAGAAACTAAAATAACAGAGGCTATAGAATTTGCCTGCAAAAAGTGCTACAATAATTCGATCACATTACGAGGTGGCCTTTCGTTACCCTGAACAAGAAGACACAGAGACAGAGAACAGAACAATGCGATGATATTTTTCACTCTATCTATCTACAATAGTCTAGACATATCCTAGGTTCTATCGCGTTAAGATAGTAATGTCTGGTTATATAATTATGTATTGATAAAATTGAAATGTGGAATCGAATCCGAGGCGGGGAATAACCGTAAAGTATTTGTATCTACAATAGTAACCGATCCGGCTAACCTTGTTCAAGCCTACAGGGATCTTAGACACGCATTAAGTGAATAACAACTGATGCTAGGGAACAATCCGTTTGAGTCTTTGAGTATTAAGATAAAAATTTTCGAACTTGAATTATTTATTGAAAACGAACAGTTTATAAATTTGTTTCGAAAAATTGGTTAATGATATCCACTTTTTTTTTATTGTTTTCACTTTGAAAGAATCTTTTGATCTATGTGTTAGAGAAAAGAACTTTTTTTACACACATCTTTGGAGAATTAGCTTTCTTCATCGCTATTCCCGGCCCCAATACGATATTGCAGTCCTCAAGAAATGACACTATTTCACCCATAGAGTATCAACGTACCCATGTTTGACTGTCACTTAAACGGCTGTAGTTTTTAAATGCGATTTGTTAGAAGTAAATTACTATGGACACTTTTGCAAAGGAATAAATTACTTATCAGTATACATAACGAGAAATCATCTAGCCCCGTCCTACTCTATATGCAGTGCTTCTAGTGTTGTGGATGTTTATTTTTGTGATTCTTTTTGTACGAATTTTAGTACACAGGCGGACTTAATGCCGGTTGGCATTCTCCACCAAATTTGAGTTGATGGAAAAGGTTTTTTACGTTTTAGGTACAAAAACAATAATATTTAAATTAAATACATACCTATATGATGTTGATTTGCAACAGTGATTGCTTAACACAGGTGATATGCTTGCCTGTGCAAGTAAAGATATATCTGCTAACGACGCGTCCAATATAGCGATGTGAATAGAACAAATTAGCAAGTTAGGATCCACTATTACACGGGAATAGTATTGCACAGGAGAGAAAGAGAGAGACGAACCAACACCAACTCGCAAATCAAACGTTTGATCAAAGTTATCTAACCATCTCGGAACTGGACGATTGTTTCTGGAGGCATCTGGAGGTGGGTGACCGACGCGCGGAGCGGAACGGCAGGGGGCGCCACGGTCCGCCGCTCTCACCGCGGGATAATGACATTGGCTTACCGTTCATATCTCACTATAATCACTCTGTTATTCATTAAAATAATTACACATATAAAATCACAGCATTGCTTACGTATTTCAAAGCTCACTAATTAATTTTATTTTAATATTTTTTAACTTTATTCATGAACGTTGAGCGGAGAGATGTAAAAGTCGCCATTAGATATGGCGACGTTTCAATTTTTAAAAAAATGAGGGCAGACGACTTCCTTAAGCTACGTCTTTATTATCAATCCATTAGTTTAAATCTCACTATATAATATGTGTCACGTGAATCACACTGTGGTGTGACTCCCATGGACAAAAACAAAGAATAAATTGTTTTTTTTTAATATTAAAACCAATCTATACCACTGTTAATTTATAATTACTAATTCTATATACATATTTACGTATTTTAATCTATTTATTTTTTTTAACTTGTATTTGGGAACCCATATGAAACTATTTTTTAAGAATAATAGTCGATCAATTTTGGCATCTAACATGTCACGTACGTCACACGTAAAGAAGGGCGGGACATACTCAACAAAGTTTGACAACGAGTGACAAGGAGGGTTGAGTCTGAAGGTTTTGGCATCACATGCACAAATTAAAGGCTAAAACTTTAAACAAAAGGGGACTCCAAAATCATAAATTTCATATGACGTAATTTATTAATGGTCCTCTTAACGTTATACCACAGAATTTACACGAATTTAACTGTTAACCTATTTATTTATACTAAAAAGTTCAATATTTATAACCTAAAGAGAATTATGAAAGTTGAAAAGAAAGATTGAAGGCGGCGTGTAAATCAAAACAATAAAATAAAAAGAATCAACGTCCCTCCCTCAGCGGTTTGCGGGATCACCGAACATTGCACGGGGACCGTGATAACCGAACATTGTACGGTCCCAGTCGATGAAAGAAAACTACTTCTTAAGCCGATCTCTTTCTACACTTATTACCCTAATATGGCTTAGACTATGGCTTAGGCTTAGATTAGGCTTAGAATTATTATAAAATGAAACCACGCCTCAGTTCAATATAAAACAAACTATTTTACTATTTAACAAGTATATAAAAAAAATTAAAGCCAATTCCTACTTTTATATCCTGATAAATATCTTATACAAGAGAATTTTTTCTCCCATATTAAACTAAAATTAATAAATTAAATTGCTGTAATGTATTAATATTTGAAAAATCTGTATTAACATCAAGTGTCATTCAATACAACTTTAAAAAAATCAAATACATTTTTTTTTTCAAATACATTATTTGAATAAAAAAGTATTTTATTAACGATTGAAAATTTGAACAAAATATATAAATAAATATATATAGCGATATTGTGAACTTATAGTAGGAATTGAAAAATGTTATGTAAATCAAGAAAAATATACATAACATATTAATTAATATACATAATATATTTATACATTTCCTATCAAATTGTATGCACTCTTCATAGCTCTCTGAGGTACGTAAGACTGTAACTTCATGTCTATTAAGTTATATACGATATTTATTACAAAATTAGCATTCCTTCACTTGGAATGTGATCTGATAACTTGTGTTTTCTATCGTAGCTCCATCTCTGCAGTATTAAATTACTTTACACGAGCTGCTAGATTCCTGGACGGATTGTTATGATATAAACAACCGATATCATATTATTGCTATATATTGTAATAGAATTTACTATAAGAATTAGCAATTAAATTATTTCTATATAGAAGATATAAAAAACCGTTGCTGCGTTAGGTTGTGATGTCTAAACAAAGGGTTTTTCATCATCTTAATCATCTTGCAGCAGTCAACTACTGAACATACATCTTTTGGGAGGCGTGCTACTTAACCAGATGTTGGACTTCACACATCCATTTGCTACCAACCACCATCTATTTGGGAATTTTACGTTAGTCGG
This sequence comes from Baronia brevicornis, assembly GCA_031353405.1. NCBI lineage: Eukaryota > Metazoa > Arthropoda > Insecta > Lepidoptera > Papilionidae > Baronia > Baronia brevicornis. Next base: position 147,290 of record JASFAT010000234.1, on the reverse strand, counting down.
AACACGATTTTCACTTACGCACTTCAATAAATGTGAATAACCCATTTTCACTTTAGTTTTGGAACTTATATGAGTGGGTGGAACATATATAGGCTGCAAGAAAAAGAGAAGTGTCATAGGACGCTTAGTAGATGTGAAACATTGACGACGGCTCGGTCTCTACCGTATGCTTACGGTCACGTGTAAGCGACCCTGTATAGAGTCGAGTTGAAGGGAGCGTAGCCTGAAACGAGACGACGACGTGGTCGACGATTTCACTCCCATACCCTGCGATGAGAAGTTTCACATCAAAAATTGGGCGAACCACATTCATTATTATTATCGTCTTCATTTGAATAATTACACATATATTTCTAAATATTAGAATATTAGTGGTAGAAGATTGCTGATAGGCGGATGAGTTGCCGCAATTGTTTGCTGGAGGAATGCAAGTTTAGCGACGAAGCTGGGCTCGGAACTCTCGTTAATCAAGAAGGAAAAGCCGCTAAGACGGTAAATAGCGATTTACTCCCGAGCACTCTTTTGTCATGCCTGCAGCAGGCTGTGTCGCTCTCGCATTAGTTTGTTTAATCATAAGAGGCGTTACCTTTCGGATGTAATTTGTGAATCGTTTGCGATAGACGGAAAGGCCAAATATGATTTTTTTTATGCGGATATGAAGGCAAACGAACAGGCTTGTTCCCTGATGGAAAGCAACCAAGCCGCCCATAGACTTTCGCAGCGCCATAGGCAGAAGCAGAAGCGTTGCCGACCCTTAAGGAAAGTGTCATTATGGGAGTGATGATGGAAGGGGTAGAGCGAGGGGGAGGGCTTTTGGCCCCCGGAACTAGGCCGCTCACCGTATGAAGCGTGATAGGTAACCTACCACTCGGACGCCGGTTTTCTGTGGAAGTGTGTTATTTCCCCAGGCGAGCCGTCCTATTCATGCTACAGACAAATATTATGCCATTCTTGACAAAGTATTTGTATGCAGCGTGGCTCTACCACTGTTAAAATGATAAATAATTTCTGTTAACGACGCGTCCAATATAGCGAATTGGAAAGAATGAATTAGGAAGCAAGGATCTACCATTACACGAGAATTGTATTGCACAGGAGAGGAAGGGAGAGACGAACCACCGTTTTGTCTGAGCTATCGCCCATTTCCATTTGTATGTACTGTGAATTTATAATATTTAATAATTTGATTAATTATCAGCTGGACTCAAAGGGTGGCCAATGACGAGGTTCTCCGACAAGTCAAGCAAAAACGTGAACTTATGCAGATCGTCAAAGGTAGAAAAGTTGCTTACCTGGGTCATACCATGAGACATGACAGGTAGGGAATAATCGCGGGCAAAAGACAAGTTGGTCGAAAAAGAAAGTTTTGGCTACGTAATATCATGGAGTGGACCGAGGTAGCGAGTGCTCCAGAACTGCTGCACTTCGCGAAGGAGGAGGAAAGTTGTGCTGAATTGGCTGCCAACCTTCGCAAGTCGGAGAGGCACTCTTAGAAGAAGAAGAATAATTTAATACTGCAGAAGATAGATAAGATTACTTCAGAAGGAAATAAATTTATCTAACAATATTATTTAATAGATTACTAATAGCTAAAATATCATGCACACATCCTTTTATTCTCTGCACTTTCCACTTAATCGTGTGTTATTATATATTATACTGGTCATCATAAATCATTATTGCTTTCTGGCTATTATTACAAAATTGGTTATTTTGTCTCTTCGCATTATTGTTAAACCACAATTTTGGATCATAATCACCGCAAAGTTAAATAACACGCTCGGAGGTGTCGAAATATCACAGCAGGTATCAGACCGGAACTAGAAAGTATACGGTCTGATGCTTCTAAACGCTACCAAATTGAATAGTTGTTTTAAAATAATACACTTGTAAACTTTGTAGATATTTTACCTTTCAAACATATTATAGAAGAATAGAACATGAGAAAGAAAAATAGATGTCATATAGACCGAACAGTCAGGTAGTATATTTGCCTAGTCGCTTGTCCGGTATTTATGGTATTGGTACACGGGCTCGCGACCCCGGCCTCCCGAGCTACTACCGTATCACTCTTCGTCTTCCGTTACGGTAGTATCATATCCTATCGCTATCGTCCTGTCTAAATCCGCCTTTTCTTTCACCTGCCTTTTCCTTTCTTCTCTATCCTTTTCCCTTCCTCTCCACCAATTCACGGTCTGCCGTGCCAAAGGATGCGTGGCCAGCGGCGAGCTGCGAGGCCAGCGGCGAGGAGCGAGCTTACTACTTACTCCCTTGCGGCTCGAGGGATTCACTATGACGAATCTTAATGTACCTAATTGTAAAAAATTACGGCGCCTTGGTTTGCCACCCGTCACGTCCAGATTCTCATGAGGGCGAGAAGCGACAAACGGAGAGCCGTTTCGCTACGATGAATGTGAGAGGAAGGATGGATGAAAAGACGGATGAGTGTGAAGGAAGCAAGTCAGGATCGTAGCGGATGGAGATCTGTGGTCTCTGCCTAACCCTACAAGAGACAGGCATGACTATATGTATGTAATGTTTGTATATAGAAGAGCTTTCGTTATAGATCTAATAGCTCCAGAAGCAATGGAATACAAAACACTTTATTTCACAAAATAAATCGAAAATTATTATCAAGGTCAGTCAGTGCTCAAGGTTCATGCTTCTGTACATACATATATATGTTTTGGTTAGATGAATGAATTAGAAATAATTTCTATAAGATTCGCAAACAAATAAATTGTAGAAGGGGTATAATCGTTTTGTTCTCGGAAACAGTCCTTATCGCAAAACCGATGACATGCTGACAATTGTGTATTATACATTATAGTTTTAAAGTACTCAATGTTGTTGATTTGGTTAGTTTTGGCCTTGTTTATTTATGATATTTGTAGATTTTTTACAATGACAGTGTCGCGTGTAAGATCATGTTACTAAAAACGATTTGCTGGAAAATGCTTGTAAGTGACCTTTGCGTGTATTTAAAAAAAATGTAACTTTTTTCCTGTGCTTAATCTAATATTCGCCCAATGTACCAAAAACATGTGTTTTGCTTATGTGAATATCTCCATTTTTCGTATTATTTGATCTTGTAATTATTTCTAATAAGGATGTTACTTTAATTACAAGACAAAATACTTGTAATCAAAGTAATATCCTTATTGATATCTCTTGTAGTCCAGAAAAACCCAGGATGAATGACCTAGATTAGGGTACCGTTAATTTAAAGGCCAACGAACTGAGCCAGGTTGAGCTAATTATCTCCCATCCCACAGTATTATTGTCTTGTCTCATAGATTAACATTCTCAATGTGAGTCTATCAAGTTTGTACAACGAGGAAGCGACAATTGAATTAGTGCGCATGAGTCTACCGGGCAGGGCTGGTTTGAACAGGTGCAAGAAAACAAAACTCATAAATTTAAGTAAAATTATGTAAATTTTTTTTATGAGTAAAATTATTCCGAATGAGAACGAATACAATTTAAAAAGTCTTTAAAGAGGATTTGTTCCTCTCTGTAATCTTATTAATTAATCACACAATGTGACAGCCCTAATGTTATCATTAATAGAATAATGAAATGTGTCATGTCGTTACGATTCGCGTATCTCGAGAGTGACACAACGTGCATCGGTCGGGTATGACATTAATGCCGTTCCTTGTAATTGTGCGACTTATATATAAAAATAAATAAAAAAAAAATAATAATTTTATGTGAAAATTTGCTAAGTGGCCAGTGTTATAAGCAAGGAATTAAGAAAGGAGTTTGTATATTTCTCGCATGGATGTGGTACTTTTTGGCGCGCAACAAACAGGTGGCGATGATGCTGGCCTTGTTGTCTGCCGCGGCGCTTGTTGTTGTTGTGTTGACGACAAAAGGCGCCAGCCACTTCCTTGTCGAAAATCTGTCTACGGAAACGGATGACATTAGTGAAGACGCACATATATTTTCAACCTACAGGTTTGTAATACGCAACGTTTATTTATCTTTTTTAAATATATTTATTCGTAAAATCCTTATAGTATTTGCCACAAGCACCAAAGTCTCTGGTATGAGAGGGATGGCTTAGCAGAAACTTTTCCAATAGGCTTAAAACGATACAGCAGTTTCTTCAAGTTTTGTTATCTATCGCTGTCGAAATTTAGAATTATCTTTTTTCGCTATTATAATATTAAAATCTTACTATTACGCAGAGATGTATCATCTCTGCGTACTGTTTCGAATTCATTACGGCGAATTTTCCGAGAAGTTGTTTAATCTCATCCCAGCCGCACAGGTCCACTATCGCAATACGCGCCACAAAAATAGGTTCTATCCCCATCACCTGGATGTCTGGTCTTCAACTACCGTGCGGTTTAGTTGCAGTTTTCTGTCACGTGATTACGACATTCAAGAGAAGAGCGTATGTGATCGTTAGAGGCCGGCAACGCTTCTGCGACACTTCTAGCGTTGCGGATGTCTATGGGCGGCGGTGATTGTTTATCACCAGGCGACCCGCATGCTCGTTTGCCCGATCTGCTATTAAAAAAAAACTATGTTATTTTATGAGACTGAGGAGCGTACTCCTGCTTGTGTTTATTTAAGTAACAGTACATATTTTGATTTGGAATATTAATTTGAACCAGTTGCCTTCCGAATGGGCACTAAATGAATACGGAACACACACGCCTAAATATGTATCTATTTGATTGTCAAACTCAATGTCCATTGAGTTTATTGCCGGATTTTCTTATCTTTTTTTTGAGAACTGGACATGGTACAAATGACAATGCAAATGCAGTCTCCTGGTATTACAGATGTCCTTGCGCGGCCTGATTACTAACCTCGTTTTGTCTGCTATATCAATAAAAAAGACGACTTGTTTTTAACACCTACATTATTCTGCGTCATACAAATGCTAGGTACATTCTCATAGCGTCCCCGTAGTCGAATCAAATTTAGTAAATATCAATAATATAATAATACATTTTAAACCAATATTATTTTAAAATGAACAACCATTTTTGTGTGGAATGGCAATATTGATCTTGAGGCTTTTACAACTTAGTCAGAAGGACTCACGAGAAGACAGAACTGCGGACAACGACGATAACTCAGAAACTGCTTTGCAGTCCTGGAATATTGTTAAGGGATGGTGGATGCATCATAACAGGGGAGAGGCTGGTAAATAATCGAAGGATGAAATCAAAGCTTCTATCACTATCGGAGAGTGCGTTGAGTATTGCACATGTATTAGTATTTTTTTTATGGGATAGGAAGGAAAACGAGCAAGCGTGTCACCTGATGGAAAGCAATCAACACCGCCCATAGACATGACCCAAATGCATGCAAATGCATTGCCCGCCTTTTGCGATTACATATGCTCGTATCTTGAGCGCCCATATTACGTATCTATATAGGAACACCGCTAGTGGTAAATTATTCCACATTTGCACAATTTGTGGCAGGACACTTCGATCAAATCGCACGGTGGTGGACGGCCAGTCACCCAGGTGATTGGGATGGAAGTTATTTACGATAAAGATATATTTACATTTTTATTTCTAGTTTACCATCCGACGACAGATTCATGGCTTCCATAGGCAATGGTCATTTAGCCACGAACGTGTTTAGTGATACAGTCTATGTAAATGGACTCTACAACGGTTACAAGGGCGACAGCCACCGGGCGCGGATACCAGGCTGGGCTAACATCCGTTTGAACTCGACCCTCACCCACCACCCTTACAGCCCAATCTACAGTCTGGATACGAAAGAAGGCGCTTTCAAAGTATCAGTCGACAGAGATAGATCGGTAGTCACCCAAAGGATATACGCTCATAGATTTTATACCAGAGCTATTGTGAATCAAATCCAAGTGGTTTCCAAGCCGCCACCTGGTAAGTGAATAAAAATGCTTTAATCATATCATTTTATTATGCTTGCAGCCACGGGTTGGCCTTAGCCTGGTTCAGTAAATTTTTCCAATCGGATAGTAGTTTGGCTTTTTTCTACAGCTCTTCACACCGATTGCCATTGCATCGTTCTCGACTCCATCTACCCATCTGAGATTAGGTCTTCCGCGGCTTCTACGAGCTGGTTTGCCGTCTAGATGCGTTTGGGTACTCTAGCGTCGTCCGTCTGTATTATTTGTCCAGGTCACGAACGCGTCCAACTTTGATGCTCCTGATGATGTTCGGCATGTTGACAGCGACGATGAGGTTCGACACTTTAAAACCACGAGCTTTTTGAGCTGTCATTATACAGCTCAAAAAGCTCGTGGTTTTAAAGTGTACGCCATCGCTCATTTTCCAACACAGGACCAAAGATACGCCCCAAAATTTTTCTCTCAAAGATAAACAGACATATTTTTTTTATATAAAAATCTTTGTTTCATAATTGAGTTCCCCATATTTCGTAGAATTATTATTTTACGTTACGTTGTAATCTGGTACAGTATTCTTCCTCGTTAGTCTAGAATCTCCAAGTTTTTTGAACCAAGGCTAAAATATACGATTGACACCCTTTCTCTTCAGTAAATGATTTAAAAAAAATATAAACAAATTTTACTGGGAGAACTTATTTGTGTCCAGGAAAATAAAATCCTTAATCAAAACTATATTGTCGATAATACGACGCGCCCTGTCACGTCGATAAAAGGCGTTTTAAGAAAACATTTTGTATTTAAATATATGAATTAGGCACCCGCTTAATGTGTCGCACGGGTCTCTGGACCTTCACCAAAGCCTGCCACTGAGCCTAACTTTCGTTTCTCTCATTCAATTTTTACCAGCCGCGTGCCTAGTCACGCAATCTGCTTGATGAGTGTACTGTAATAGGTACTATATTTGCGAAGATACAATCTTCACAGTAACCGAAAACCGTTGGAATAGATCAACACTTCAACGGTTTTCGGTGATCCGATTTCTCGTCCAATGCAAATCATATGTTTTATTTATTTACAAAGACAAATAAAATTACATACAACTACTATAACTTCTCAATGAATATTACAACACATATTTATAATAATTTTGTTATGCAGTTTACACAATGCACGAACATCTCATAATAAAATGTAAAATTAAAGTTTTGAAATATTTTTCAGATATCTATAATCGTAATTTTACAATAAATTCTACCAGTACAATTTATAAATACATTATTTATAACTAAAGAATAAATTCTTTTATAGAATAACTTTAAAATATATTAGAAAATATTTTAAAGTTATTCTATGCGTAGAATGACTTTAAAATATATTTTAATTTTTTTCTATAGTAGAATTATTAACTTAGAATTTATACACCCAACTGAATGGTATGCAATACTTTGTTTAAGGTTATTGCTAATTATTTCATTCAGGAGTTATTTCAAAACTATGCTTATGATAAACCTATATAGGGATTCTCAGTTCATTTTAAACTTTTTATGAATAAATTTTTACTTAGTTTAAAAATTAAAACTATTGTAATGAATAAATAAAGTGTTGTCGTTTTTGTTATTTTTGTTGAGTTGTTTCTATTTCTGGAGGAATAAATGGTAGATCGTTGAAATAATTTATTAAATATTGAAAGATTTTTATATATTTACATAAAATATATACTATAACATTTCAGATCACATATTTATACCTCATGAAATATGGATAGCGATAAAACTAATGCCGGGGCCTGATAGTAAAGACATAACCTTCGAAGCCCCAGTTCCCGAAATTGTCGAAGGCCGTACTGTGTGGAGTGCGTGTGGTCAAACTAAAGAATCTGAAGACCCCGTTTACCAACCGCTGCCGGTTGAAGTCTGTGCATATTGGACCTCCGTGCCGGATCATTTGGTGGTACCTCAGCATGGTTCCCGCGTGTTCACGTTTGCTATGACGGCAGACACGAATAAAGCTGTCGCAAGAAAGGAACTGATCAAAGGTTGGTTATTCTCATAAATATGTTGACAAATAAATTAAAAATAGGCAAGTATGGAATAATTAAAAGCGTTGTCTTAGCTGCGAAATTTACTCTCAAGACCGTAAATAACAAGGCATCAAATTTATTTATTGATAATAAATTATTTGTATCAGTGTTGCAAGAGGATGGCGAGGAGTTATACAAGAAACATGTGGAGCAGTGGAACAAACTACACCAAAAAGCTGCCATGGAGATAGAGGGCAATTTAAAGTTGGTGTGTAATCTAATATTTTATTTGCTTTGTATAATATTTAATTTGCTTTGTGTAATATTTTATTCACTTTGTGTGATATTTTATTTACTTTGTGTAACATTTTATAAACTTGTAATAAATATTTAGTTTTGCTTTACAGTTAGTTTAGTTATTTCTGCGCTAAAAGTATAAGGGCACGGATCGTTGCTCGGTACGGACCTCTACTAATTTTTAACAATCTAGGCTAGGCTAATCTTGGCAAAGGTATGGGGCCCATAATACTTTATTTCATATTGGCAGTTTTTAATTCTGCTTCCTATAATGGAAAAAAAAGACAAAATAAAATAATTTATCTTATCGAAAAAAATTATATAAACTACAAGTATCCTTTATTATTTAAAATTGGTACACATAATACTTTTTAGGCTAAGATTGTAAACGCCATCTGGTACTACATGCTGAGCTCGCTTCCATCACTAGAGTCCCATCAACCCCTCGACAGATTTTATGGCCTCAGCCCTACTGGACTTGCTAGGGGAGGCACATTTGACGATTACGAAGGTTAGTAAAGAAAAAGTATTTGGACTTTTTTTAAAGGAGTCAATAAATGATATATTTATTTTAAAAAGATGCAATAAGTGCTCTTTTGAAGTAACTTTGATAGTTAATACGCTGGAATTGTGTCCTGTCATTTTAAAAGCACATTTCGAAGATTGATAGAGATAATTTTTTTATAGGATATAGAGAAGAACAAGCAAGCGAATCACCTGATAGAAAGCAATTAACGTCGCCCATAGATATTCGTAACATCAGATACATCACAGAAGCGTTGACGGCCTTTACGATATGAGTAGGCTTGTTTTTTGAAGGTTTCAATGTCGTATCAAGCAATATTTTTAACGTCGGTTCGGAAATACCGCCAAAGATAGCTGGTTCCATAGAGTGGTGGTGCGTGGAAGGAAGTTTTGGGAAAACCCACCGTATTTTGATCGCCACTCATCCAGATAGGATCGCCACTCATCCAGATAGGATGAAACTTTTCCTTTCGGCGAGCCCGTTTTTTTCAAAGGAGTTTATATGTATTAACAAATATTATATAGATTAACGCCGTGATTAACGAATTTGTATACATTTTTATTTTGTTAAGATAATAAAATGTAAGTTCGTTTTTGGCTCCATAAGTATATGGACAGTCAAAAGTTTTACTTAGCTGAACATAACAGAAAATCAATAATGTGTGTTCTGCCTTTGAGTTTAGTGCATTTATTTGGAACTTAAATTTTCGGTAAGTTTTTGGTTTAAGTTCCAAATAAATCCACTAAACCCAACGGAAGAACACTTATTATTGATTTTCTGTTATTGTTTTGCTTGTCGCGGATCTTAGCTAAGTAAAACTTTTGACTGTCCATATAGTGATGGATTTCCGCAAAGTAACGCCTGACTCCATTAATAATCCATAAGTAATTATTTATATAACATTTAGCAATAATTTATTAAGTAGCAAATTAATTAAAAACAAATAAAATCTTTAAGAAAATATCTATCCAATGAACTTAAAGCTAGGTGCGGATGACAGCTAACATTTATAAGACGAAGATATCATAAAAATGGGAGTGAGAGACGTCTATAACTGAAATCGAAAATTACTTAGTTGCCAATCCAATATAAGTATATGACGCTACAATAAAATCACTAACGTGTCTGTCAGAGCGGTTTATTTACCATATGTCTAAGCTTGGTGCATGACGTTTTAGATTTGTCAAAATCGACCAACAATTTAATTAATTTATCAATATTAAATAAATAAATAAATAAATAATCTTATATCTTCGTTAGTAATACTTTTATGGGGACCTTTATAAGTTTCTTGCCTTATATGATTTTTTAACAAAAAATAAATTGTTCAACAGGAAATTAGGTTTATTAAGTATCTTAAATATGTGTGACGAATAAACACTAGTTCACTTCAGTTAACACTAAACATTTCCAGGTCACAATTTCTGGGACACAGAAACGTGGATGTTCCCCACCATTCTACTTCTGTATCCGCGTTACGCTCACGATCTCCTCCAGTACAGGCTTGATACGGCGTACGTGGCTTCTCAACTTGCCAGAATCACCGGACACAAAGGATACAGGTACAGTTTGTTTAGTATTTCTTTTTTTTAAATTAATTAATAAGTAAGCATTATATAGGACTTTTCCCGCCAACTTACATCAGTGACGTTGTGTTTTTATTTCATTTTTATAATCTTATATTATTATCAGTTATATTATTTAATTATGGTGGCGTATTATACAATATAGTTTGATTAAGGTATATAAGTGAAGTGATATGATATAAATGTCAGTGTATCCTGACTTTTTAAGTTGACTGAAAAAGTCCATAGAAGATTTTAGTAAAATTGCCACGATTGTATCAAGACGTAACGTGACAAGCTGACTAGTTACATTTCAAGTAGATTGATAATATTGTATTTTACTTGAAACTGGTATAATAGTTATAAGTAATTGCCATCAATGAAAAGGAAAGAAAAAGTATTGTGTAAATGAAATGGATTGTCTATTTGCATCCGTATATTCCATCTTATCTTTATTTAGAAGCCAGCAATGTTCAAAACATTAAAGTTAGTTTAAAGGGTATTTTCTATAAAAGTAGAAACTTATTTAGTATTAATGGAATTGTTTATACCAATAAAGTTTCAGATTGAGCATTCTTAATTCGTAATAATTAAGTAAAGATCAATTTTGGTAAATAATTTTACTAAAAAGAATAGAATGATTTTATGCCAGCTAAGGCAGTTTTACTCTGAATTATAATCAAAGCTTATTGTTAACAAGCTATGGAGTGGGTTATGCTTTAGAGTTTCTCTGGAGGAAAAGATTCGGAATGAAAAATCCAAAAGAACCTAAGTCAGTCAGAAAATTGAAGTGGCATGGAGGTCAGGTAGTAGAAAAGTGATGCAATGGTGACCGCATCTTGGCAAACATAATATGAGACGTCCCTCCGGCTAGATGGTGCGAAGACCGACAAAAGAGGAAGGGGTGGTTAATGCCCACCAACAGCCTGCTGGACAGAGGACTACCGCAGGCCGTTGATGATAATGATGATTTCTATCCCAGGTTCCCGTGGGAGAGCGCGTACACGGGCACCGAGGTGACGCAACCCTGCTGTCCAGAGGTGGCCCGGTATGAGCAGCACGTGTCGGGATGCATCGCGTTCGCGGCCCGGCAGTACCTCGCCATCACCAGGGACGAAGACTGGTTGAAGGTATTGTATTACAATAAAGTTTGACATGACTACAGTTAACCTGCTTTCGGTTGATACATATACTTGCGTTAACTTGATGCTTTATGCAAATGAACAAGTAAATCACTTTAAGGTAAACAACCAGCTACCCTCATCATTGTAAATACATTTTTAAAGTGAAAACTTCTATAGCCGCTTTACACGACTTTGGGTAGGGAAATAAATCTATGGGTTCGCGTCAGCAACATGTTAATACTTAAGGTATATCTACAGCTATGAGTATAACTATTAATATATAAATACATACTTTATCGCCTCACGCCAACACTTTTTATATACTCGATTGTATTATATGTGTGTGCGTTGCATACTTCATGGATTGATACTGTTGTGAGTCGCATCAGCAACATGCTGTAGTAATAGCAGCATTTACTATTACAATTTGAAATTTCAAAATACAGTTTTAAGTTTTCACTTTATTTTTAATCAATTTTGGATTAGTTTTGTTTTCAAGTTTTGAAATTTATGCTCTTTCTTTTTTTGAAGACTAAAGAAAAACCTCTTTTTCCACAACATAGGTAATCTGTGAACTAGAATCCTTTAACATGTGCAAATTTTTTGATAATGTAGGTATTTCATTATTATAATTACTATTATTCTCAGTTGTTTACACTCTTGTGAGTGGTGGTGGTCATTATATTTGGTGGTGGTAATTAAGCAAGTATTAACTGTCGCTATTCCTACTTACTGCTTTATTATTATTTTAATGGTATAGTAAATAGGAGATATAGAATGGAAAAACGACATTGACCTCTGGACTGTAGGAGCAAATATAGCAACATAGAGACGCGAAGAAAAGATCGGTCTAGTTAGCGATCAAAGGACTTGGGAGAGGTCTATGCCTCATTGGGCACAGGCATTCATAGCTATAGCTATTGGCAACTAGGCAGACATAGCTATAGACTAACTAGGCCGATGGACATAGGTCCAACAATGGACTGTCATAATCTCACGACTACAACGATGCTGATAATACAATCTTATGCGTTATCACACCCTTCAAATGTGAGAAGCGAACACGCATAAACTGGGAACCAAGCTTAATGTAAACTCAGTGCTTTTGTTACCTTTTTCAGAATGGTGGTTGTTCTCTCGTGACACACATTGCAGACTTCTGGGCGTCACGTGCTGTCATAAACTACACGACGGGCCTCTACGATATTGAAAGTTGGTACATTCACTAAAAACACTGTCTCTTAATGAGTCCTAAGTCCCCCTGGTGGGGCATAGGGCAGACACGACGTCACTAAAAACACTGTAATCAATAATAACATACATACAGTCACACCTGTTCTCCATAGGGGTAGGTAGAGACAATCTCTCGTAAAGATCTCTGTCTGCTATGATTATATGAATACTAAAATCATATGTAATTTATTAAAAAAAAGTTGTAACGAAAAATAATTTTACAAATAAATTTAATGTTAGATATGTGTTGAATTAGCATATATATAACATGTTTGATGTTTTCCAAGTTAACAACTTGCTTGCTTACTCGAAGTAGAAAAGGTCCTAGGTCCAACAACGGCAGTTAAAACACCCAAAAAAGGCATTTTTTATGCGTTATATGCTTTCAAACGGAATACATAAATAAGAGAACATATGTAATTTATTAAAAAAAAAATACATTGTAACGAATAATAATTTCGCACATAAATTTAACGTTACATATGTTTTGAATTAGCTATAACATGTTTTGATGTTTTCCAAGTTCACAACTTGCTTGCTTACTCGAAGTAGAAAAGGTCGTAGGTCCAACAACGGCAGTTGAAACACCCAAAAAAGGCATTTTTGTGTACGTTATATGCTTTCAAACGGAAAACATAAAAAAAATAATATACCCTATATTTTTGCGTATAATTTAATGCATACATATTCGTGTTCGAACAGTCGTAATATAGGCGATTGGTGTAAATCTTGTGTTAGATAAATAATGTAGCCTGCAGATAATTAATAGCAACCTGCATCTTCTTGCGGGTTGCTATTAATTATCTGCTGGCTCATTTCATATCCCAAGCGTTGCAGTAGTAGTGTTTTATTATTATTTTAAGCTTAAATAACGTAATTATATGCATACCGAAAATAGAATTTCAAATAAACCATTCTCAGTTTTCTATTGAGTATGGTTTTTTTATTACAGCTATTCTATTGGTTCGTGAAAAAAAATTTCAAAACAAATTTATTAGCCATTGGTTGTCACTAAAACTAGTATACAAGCGACAAAATGCCCGGTTTAGAATGGTATTTTAGTATTTTTCGTTTTGTTAATTGATTCCAAGCTCAAATCTCTTCAATAATATAAAAATTGTTACCAGATGTGATGGGTCCTGACGAAGACCACAGCAATGTCAGCAACTCAGTGTTCACCAACGTAGTTGCGGGATATTCACTCTACCTGGCTCAGTATGTAGTCGACATAAGCTTATTATTATAACTTGAATAAACAGCGATATACGTTTTTTTTGTTTAATATTTTGTGGCTGAGATTTTTTTAGAAGATTTATGCATATTGATTGATTTTATATATATTGTCACGCATGTTTACCGTGGGGCTAGGCAGATACCACAAATCTCCATCTACTACGACCAGAGAGAGGGAGGGAGGGATTCATCCCGACACACTTGTAATAAATGCTTTGTAACTATAAGTGATTTATCTCTGTATGTCTATACGTGTATATAATTCACGTAGAGTTGACAGAATACAATAAATAAATAATTACTGACAATTGTACGTCATAATGTGTGTGTCAGTGTGATGGAGCTCATAAACGTGTTTTTTAGTTTTGTTATACCTCACATTATGCAAATCATCATCATCAACAGCCTGCGGCAGTCCACAGGTGGAAATAGGCCTCCCCCATGAAGCGCCACCTAGCCCGATCTTCGGCTACACGCATCCAGTTTCTCCCAGCCGCCCTGCGCAGATCGTCGCACCATCTAGCCGGGGGGCGTCCCACACTATCTTTACCGAGACGCGGTCTCCACTCCAGCACTCGTTTGCTCCAACAATTGTCGGATCTCCGATCAGCCCATTGCCACTTTAATTTGCTAATAGGAATGCTAATGGAATAAATAAGCTAAATGGAAAAGCTATGTCGGTACACTTTAGTTCTCTGGCGGATGTGTTCATTTCGAATCATATCTACCAAAGGAACTCCGAGCATAGCTCTCTCCATAGCTTTCTGAGCGACTCTGAGCTTGTGAAGCAGACGGACTGTCAGCGTCCGCGTTTCGGCGCCGTAAGAGAGTACAGGTAGGACACACTGGTCGAAGACTTTCGTGTTCAGGCTCTGAGGCATGGGCGACGAGAAGACCTTAATATGCAAATAAAGAATTATTATTATTATTAGTAATAGGTAGTACAAATAAAAAATTCTGATTCCAGGTATGTAGCATGTCTTTGCAAAGACTATTACATGTCGAAGGACCCGGAACGGTACGCTGACATCGCTTGGAGTCTCGCGCTGCAGTATGACGAAGAACTCGACTACCACCCTCAATACGAGCACTATACGCGCGGCGAGAAGATCAAGCAGGCAGACGCTATTCTTTTGGGCTTCCCGCTACAGTACCCCATGAATGAGTATGTTTGGAATTAATTTATTTTAATACTACATTGCCCAAAAATTTTTTTTGACTGCTTTTTATATTGATGTAGACAAAAGCTATGTATAATTATTCTATATAAATAAAAAAAACAGACAATAAAAATTGATTAATGTATCACTAAAATAAAAAATTGTTTTTTTTGAATATACCAAAACCTTTTTGTTGTATTAGTTTTTCACATTCGTCATTTTAAAATTTAATTGCACTACTGAATAGCAAGGAAGGGCGAATATGTTTTAAATTTTAAAATTACGATTGTTAAAAAACTAGTACAACACAAAAGGTTTAAGTACATTAAAAAAAAAAAAGATTTTTTTATATTAGTGATACGTTGATCAATTTTTATTGTCTGTTTTTTTTTATTTATATATAGTTGTTAAAACAAATTATAAGCAATAAGCTAATCAATATAAAGCAAGTGTTATCTTTCATACTATAAAATATATGGAAAAGATTAGTTCAATAACTCCAGATCAAATTAGGAGGCTTTGCATCGCTCCTACAGCTTTGACAACATACAAAGTGTATGCTATTTATCATCAGTGTGCTATTTAGCTCGTTGGTTGAGAGACATACAAAATGCGGTAATGTTTAACTTTCTAGATCCACTTGGAGGAACGATCTCTCGTACTACGAGTCTGTCACTCGTAAGGACGGCCCGGCTATGACATGGGGTATGCACGCCATAGGTCACATGCGGCTCGGAGACACGGAGAACGCAAATAAATTGTTCAACAAGAGCTACGATGCTTACGTTAGGGAACCTTTTAAGGTGAGTACTGCACTGATGATATAAGATGCGTGGACTTCAGGGAAATTTATAAATATTTTATTTTTTCTTTGATGGAATATAGTTAGAACTATTATGCCAGTGTCAAGTAAAATACAATAATATCAAATCTCTTGAAATATAACAAGTCAATTTGTCATGTTACGTTTTGATACAATTGTGGCTATTCTACCAAAACTTATGAACTTTTTCAGTCAACTTAAAAAGTCACAATATTCTTATTTATTTCATATCAATTCACATATGCCACCACAATTTGAAATAATATTGATAATAATATTATATTATGAAAATGAAATAAAACCACGTCACTGATGTAAGTTGGGGCAAAAGTCTTATAAATTTTATTACTTGATCAAAAAAGAATACAGATAGTTTTGCTATAATCTAGAATTCTTGTATCGGTCATAAATAATGCTATATTTAATGTATGTATTACATTAATATTACTAACATTATATTACTAATATATATATTACTAATTATATACTTATATATATATTACTAATATTACAGCGATAGATTTTCTAGCCATTTTTTTGACGTGCCAGGGAGGAAAATAGAAATATTTCAAAATTTTAGAAAATAATAATTTCTCTTTTATTTTACATAAAAGTTACTCCCTTTTTTCATGAATAGAAGTTCCCATTCCTAATAAATAATTTACGTATATTCATTAGGTACAGTACTAAAAAGATTCATTGAAAATATGACCACTTTAATTTTAATGAAAATTAGCTTACATTTATAACTTAATACCAAGATTAATTGTTTGTTGTAAACCACATACAAATTATATGCAAGAATCTGTTTAATCAGAAATATTATTAGAGTTTGAATTGTTGTTATTTTATAATTTCCTCAACAGGTTTGGAGCGAGTTACGTCGTCCAGACGTGGGCGCGGTGAACTTCTTAACGGGCATGGGAGGCTTCTTACAAGCTCTAGCGTTTGGGTACGCTGGGCTTCGCGTGTATTTAGACCGCCTTGAGATCCACCATCCCCATCTACCACCGGAAACAACTAAATTTAGAATCAAAGGTAAATTTTAATTAGTAAAAATATAATATGTGGATAGTCAGTACTTTTACTTATGTAAGATCCCCGTCAAGAAAACAAAAGCAGAAAAATTATAATGTATTTTTTCTACTCGAAGAAGTGGATTTACGGGGAACTTAAACTAAATCTTACTCTACGGAAGACAACTTAACGGTTTTCTTCCGTAGCGTCTACTATACCTGATGATACCTCGTGTTAAGATGAAACATGTTTCGTGTGCAATGTGATATGTGTTTGGTGTTGTTGATAATGATTGGGAAGTCAAGAGTTGCTGACGGCCGTTTTTTCGGTAAGATTTAGTTTAAGTTCCTCGTAAATCGACTTCTTCCATTATAAAACACACAATATATTTTTTCTGTTTTTGTTTGATGGATTCGAAGATGTTAATGCTGGTAGCCTGTTGGCTTTAACAGCTTTATCGAATTCAGGGCCCGGGCAAGTATGTCTTTGTTTGCTTGTCGGGAATCTTAGCTAAGTTAAAGTTCTGACTGTCCACATGATAATGGATTTCTGCAAAGTAACCCCTGACTCCATTAATCATCTTAAAATAAAATAATAAAAATATAATAGAAAAGGGATATAACAATTCTTATCCACTATTTAAAAAAAACAAGGGGCTACCTCTCATTTAATTTTTTGGTGATTTTAACTTGTGAAGCAGTCGAATTGTTGGGGGGGTTGTTTTCTTAATAATTTATTTTATCTTGTTGATGTTACTGTTCGCTTTACACTGTCTTCAAGTTGTGGCTGTGGCAATGATGGAGAGGAATCTTAAAAAGTAGCCGAAATATCTGTAATATTTTATCGTAGAGAAAAATTAATACAAAAAAATCTTCTTAATTTAACTCTTATCGATCGCTAGCTTTTTTATACGTGATTCTCATTAGATTGTAGCTACGGATACAGTTTTCATTGACTTTATTCATTTTTGGGCTCAATATATGGGAGATGCCAATTGCTCTGTTACGGATATTTAACTAATAAGTCAATAAGTGCCTGCAATTCACACACAGCGAGTTTCAACATGTCTCGTCTTGTCACCTACCACGTGACTTACGACCGCAGCGTCAAAGTACTGTTGTCACGTGAGAGGTGACTTATGACTGATAAGGGTTAAAGGTAATACAATGAATCTCGTCAATCAAAGCCATTGCGGGACAAACATTTTAATAATAGTTAAAATACATTCAGGTATAAAATACTTGGGTGCGGACCTGACTTTGGAAATAGACGATGTGGACGCAGTACTAAAAGTCACTTCAGTAGACGACAACTGGCCTCTCATGATGAACAACGGAAAATACAACATCACGCTGGTCCCAGGGTTAACAGGTGAATGAATATTTATTTTAAATTTCTTTTTCCTGTTCCTTTTTTTATATGTCAAACCATCGTTACATGATTTTATGATCCTCACTTTATATATAAGGAAATTCTGATTTGCTCTGAAGTTAAGCTAGTTTAGCTTGTGGCTAAACTATCATCGCAGTAGTTTAGCTTGTGGCTAATCTGGCATCGGAGTCTTTAATATGAAAGTGTATTTTTAATGAATAATTTTGATAGTGGTAGAGCCACGCTGCAGACGAATAATTTGTCAATAATGACATAATATTTGTCTGCAGTATGAATGGGCCGGCTCGCCCGGAAAAGTACCACACTCCCGCAGAAAACCGGCGTCTGAGTGGTAGCTTACTACCGCGCTTCGTCCGCTGAGCGATTGAGATCCTGAAGCCCAACCCTGCTCCCCCTTCCTTCTCATAATGACACTTTCCTTAAAGGTTTTCCTAAAACGCTTCTGCACTGCTTACGACACTGCGGATGTTTACTTTCCATTAGGTGACACACCTGCTCGTTTGCCTTCCTATCCCATAGGAAAAAAAATCATCATCAATCATCGCTGCTAACGGTATTGGGAATTCAGAATTTCGCTATACCCTCTTAGTAAAAGGATCACAGTATGTGTAGTCGTGTATATCATTTGGATGTTTAATCATACATACATTTAATTCCAGTAACGTTATCGGGGGATGGACCATACGCAATTCGCGCGCAACCGTGGAAAGACTGCAAGCTTCCTGCTGATATCATTGGACAAAATTACCTCAGACCATTTGGCTCCTAACATGTGAAAATAATTGAAATAAAAGTACAAGCAAAGAGTCAAATGACTTATAATTAAGTTAACCTAAAAATCTAAACATACATAAAAACAACATAAAAAATGCAATCATCCTGCAATAGATACGCCTATTACAGGATGATTGGATTTTTGTATAGCATTTTCATATTGTAAAAATTAGTATAACTAATTTTCACAATATTAAAATGCTAATACTAAAATAAAAAAAACTTTAATGTTTTTAAAAACCACTAAAATAATTAAATTAAAAAAGTCGGACGCACGCAATAGGTAATATATAATATTAAAAGAAGTACTTTTTATTTAAATAATTATAATCTGGCATATTCAAAGTTTCACGTTTCTACCTCAGAAAAGTTAGTTTAAAATAATTTGTACCAAATTTCCAACAGACAAATGAATTATTATATCATTGTCATTCTCTCTAAGTAATTAGGTATGTAACGAATAAACAGATATGATAAATGGCCAGTTAATAAACAAGTTTTCAAAATGAAAGGAAAAAAAAATTATATAACCCAACTACCACCCGAAACCACGTGCGAAAATGACAATTACTTTTTGCATGTTAGAAAAAACAAACAGTTTTGACCTGAATAACAACCATGAAAATTTAAAGTCAAGTGTAAAACAAGTATATATTGCTTAAGTCTTATTTATCGATATATATTACGCAATCTACAACGTGTAACCTACATAAATAATGAGAGCAAATTTAATTTGCATCGTTTGCGAACTAGTGTTAAACAGGCGTTTTAGATTGCATAATATATTTTTTTAAACTGTTATTACAAAACAAAGTAGATAGTTTAGAATAGATGACTGTACTATGCTAGAGTGTCACTGCAGGGAAAAAAATATTATTAGTAGCAAAATGTTATTACCCAGAATTATTATTTCGGACGAGCCGGCCCTATCTGAGGTCTTGAAAAACTCAAAGAAATTATCAATTAAAAATGTAGTTCCTTTTCCTTCTTTAGAATTTTATTATATAAGCAATGAAAGGATTTTCTTTTATATTTATGTATTAATTATGCTAAATGCCTTTAAAAGGGTCATGACCCTTTTAAAGGCGACAAGCATCACATTTTTATTTCTCTTTCTCCTGAACGTTTCTCAAAACCAGACAACGCATCTGTATTTCCCTTGGTATTATAAAGATTGACAATATTTTTTCTATGACAGAAAACGAAAGTAGGCAAACGAGCAAGGGTACCTGATAGTGAGCAATCTTCACAGCTTATGGACACCTATGGAGCTGCAAAGGGGATTGCAAATATATTGCATAACTTGAAGTAAGAATGTAAATAACGAGAGGGGAAGACTGATTTGATGGGAGGCGAAGAAGAGAGTAATAGGAGGAAAAGGAAAGTAAGAATGCTACCACTGAATG
This sequence comes from Baronia brevicornis, assembly GCA_031353405.1. Taxonomy (NCBI): domain Eukaryota; kingdom Metazoa; phylum Arthropoda; class Insecta; order Lepidoptera; family Papilionidae; genus Baronia; species Baronia brevicornis. The sequence continues at coordinate 126,854 of JASFAT010000234.1, read as the reverse complement.
CCAACATTTTATGAGAAGTCACGCCATGATCGAGCCGGTCTATTCATAGATGTCCCTATCACTATTAAACTTACCATCGCTTTTTGAATGTATGCCTACTTTTTCCATAAAACATATTTTAAATCTAAACTGTCGCTAACGATTTGTCTATACTTACAAACAAGTGGACATCATTTTTTTATACAACCCATATATATTGGAAATATGTCCCACATCTGAGCACGGGCCTTCCCGTGTCTGGAGGAACGAACATTAACCCACCACGCTTATCCAGCGCGAATTGGCGGGTAACCAGTCTCGGAATAAATATGAGTAGGCAATATATTCATGTTTTCAATGCGGGGATTGAACCATTGATTCAGTAAGCGGAGTCCTATCACTGATTTAATTAGTGGTAGAGTACACAATCTACAACGTGTAACCCACGTAAATAATGAGCTGCAGACGAATACATTGTCAAGAATGGCAGATTACTTGTTTGTAGCACGAATGGGCCAGCTCGCCCGGGGAAGTACCACACTCCCGTGGAAAACCGGCGTCTGAGTGGTAGCTTAGCTACCGCGCTTCGTACGGTAAGCGAGAGTTCCGGAAGTCCAACACCCTTCTCCTCCCTTTCCCCTCCTCTTCTCCTCTCCTGCCAATCCCATAATGTCACCTTTCCTTAAAGGTCGGCAACGCTTCCGCACTGCCTATGGCACTGCGGATGTCTATGGGCGGCGTTTATTGCTTTCCATCAGGTGACACGCCTGCTCGTTTGCCTTCCTATCCCATAAAAAAAATCACTAATATTTAGTTTTTTTTTGTTATATAAGCAATGACGTCTAGGTAATGCGCCAAGTTTTTATAATTAAACAATGTAGGTAAGCGAAATTAGAGCGTAGTTGCATCCAGCGATTATTACGGGTGTATGTTGTAATTATAATATAATTGAGTTCATTGTAACGCTTCAGGTGTCATATTACACTTGTTTTTCAAGTAGACATGACAATGTTTAAGATGGCGTCAGGCGTTTGCGTAAATCCATAACAAAGGTTGACAGTCAAACTTAGTTTGCTAAGATCCGCGAACACAAATCGGATATGTAATATTGTCTTTGTAAAAAGTAAGGCCTACATCCAACATTGAACTGCCGTGGGCTGGCAATGAAAGAAAGATGAGAAGAGGAAAATGATGTAAGATAAAGAAGAAGAGAGGGTATGTAGGTACTGTAAAACTGTGTCGTGTAAAACTATTTAGTATCTGAAATTTTAAATCAACTGGCAAATAAAAAAATATATATTTTTACGCACTGCTCGTTTGCCTTCCTATCCCATAAAAAAATATATATATATATTTTTAATGGGATAGGAAGGCAAACGAGCAGGCGCGTCACCTGATGGAATGCAATCAACGCCACCCATAGACATCCGCAGTGCCATAGGCAGTGCGGAAGCGTTGCCGACTTGCAAGGAAAGTGTCATTGTGGGAGTGGGAGCGGAGGAGAAGAGGAGGGGAAAGGGAGGGGAAGGGTGTTGGGCTTCCGGAACTCTCGCTCACCGTACGAAGCGCGGATAATATTATTAATAAATATTCCATTCCGCAATGCCAGGATATTTCAAGATCCATTGGCAATTTATTTATTTAATTTAATTTTTATTTAGTCTTAGTTAAGTTAGTACGTATATTACTAAGCCAATTCGCAGCCAAGACTTTTTTATTACGCGTGTAGGGCAAAACGATAAGGTCAAGAACCAACGATTCTGTGACACGGTTTATACGTGTGCAGACATACATACACGTGGAAAACTTTTCAGAAAATAGACAAAAACAGGGTCGCTGACTCCAGTATTATAGATCGAATGAAAGGTGTGTTTAAGTGACATAGTTAGTCATTACATGTACTATTGACATTTATTATGCTCTGTCTTGCCTAATAAATAAATTATCCAATTTTTCTCGCTATGGAAATAAAGTACTAAATATTATATTTTAGAAATCCGTTGATTCAATGGTAATTTTCTAGAATAAATGCGTTTTCGTTCATTAAGAGTTTAAATAATTTTCGCTTAGTTTCAAATTATTTTAAAGCATGAAATTTATTGAACAGAAAATATGTTGGTATACTAACGCCGCCTCAGTTATACAGTCAACCCTCCTATAACGTGATTTCATGTCCGTCGTATAACGCGTGGATTTCTCAAGTCATATACATATTTGTACTGTGAAACATTTATAATGATTCGACAGTCCATAATCAACTATGTTTGCACATCTTGTTTTTATAAAATTAAATTATTTTGTTTAGTTTTTGTTCCTAGCTTTTGAGTTTTAGCAACATTGATTATTCATTACAGCAATTCGTATAACGCGTTTTCCTATAACGCGGAACCGATCTACCGCGTTATAGGAGTGTTAACTGTATTATTATTTTTACATAACTATCGTGTTAACAAATAACCAGCTTTGCATACGTTATCACGCCAATTAATTAGTTAGTTATTTTTACATTAATACTAACCACGATCAAACTATTAGAATTATATCATTTTTAAAACGTGTACTACAACTGTTAGTTATGTGAGATTGTTTACATAACTAATGGGTTAGCAATTACCAATATTGCGTGCATTCTTATTATTACGCCAATTCAATAGTTTTTTTCTGCAGCTCATATATGTCCCACTGTTGAGCACGGGTCTCTCCATTTCTGGAGGAACGGACAGTAACCCACCACGCTTGTCCAATGCGGATTGGCGGGATTACTAGACATCGTAATAATTATCTGTAGGCCGTACATATATTTATTCTCATACGGGGATCGAACTCGCGACCATTGATTCTGTGGGCGGGGGGGCCCGCCACTGAGCTAATTGATCGTCGTAAATTCAATAGTTAGTTGTTTTTAAACTTAACACTAAGCACAATCAAATTACTGATTTATTACAACTATAAATTTTTAAAACCTTTTACACTACAATTGTTAGGGGCGGCTTTCCACCAAAACTCTTTCGAATAGCTACGTGTGTTGATTGCAACTACTTCTATGTCATGCTGTATCATCGCAAACCATCACGGCCTTTATTGTAGTCATAATACTTCCATCAGCTGGTTTTTTACGGGATAGGAAGGCAAACAGGCAGGTTTGTCACCTCATGTGTATGTGCGTGCGTGTGCGTTTGCGTGTGTGTGTCTTTCTGTCTGTGTGTGTATGTGTGTCTGTATCTTTGTCCGGCCACTTACTTGCAGTGTCTCTGGTGTCTATCAGCGTTAAGTGGTGGCATTTTTCTGTATTAACGAGTTTCGTATGGCGAGTTTGAGCATATGAAGGCACAATTATTTCTACTACCTACTATTGTAGAAAAGTTTATTCCTTCTTTCTTCTTCCTGTAATGATGGTAGATTACTTGTTTGCAGTATGGCTATATCCTATATAACCCGCTTCTCGTTTGCTACGATCTCGGCACACTTTCTTTGCTTCATCCACACTTATCAGTCTCTTCATTCAAGTTCGTCGGTTAAGGTTTTGACGCGGAAAAATTCTGAAAAATTCTTTTTATTCCTTTTTACTTTCAATAGATGGCGTTTGTGACGGCTTTATTGTCTAACTGATGTGTTGTTATATAAAACTGTCGTTTCTTTTGTGCGATTTTGAAAAGTATTTCATACCTAAGTATAAAAAAAATATTAACATACCAAAAGAAGGTAAGACAACCAGGAGACATAATTTTCGTTAATTTGAATTAAATAAATTGTAAGTTAAACAAAGTTCACTGGGTCATCTAGTTTTTAATATATTTATATACATACCTGTATGTATGTATAATATATACATTTTCTTTGCTATAATACTTACTAGTATGAGTATGTATATCATAATCAATGGTCGCGGGTTTGATCCCCATATTGTATATATATATATGTACATAAATATTTGAATGGCCTATGCCATTCAAATATTTATTCCAATATCCATTGGATAACCAGACTTGAAATATATATAGATATATTTATTTATTATATTTCAAGTTTGGTTATCCAATCTATCCACATTGGATGAGTGTGGTGGCTTAAATTTTGCGTTCCTCCAGAAATAAGGATATATACGCAAAACATATGCGCAATCATAATTCATCATTGACACGAAGAACTATGTTTCCATCTCAATCCGTTATAAGAATACCGTATGAATATTAATATCTTTTCCAGACTTATATCGTATAAAAATAAAGGTATTCAACTTTAAACCTTGTCACGAAAGAAATAACTATAATTATTCATTATTGTATCTTTCTACTGTCCCCATGCTGTCCTCTGGACTTCCAAGAACGACGCACACGTACCACGTGCAAGCAACATTAGGCGATCTTAAACTTGTTCTAGATATTATTTCTTTAGACTATTATTAACGGGTTTTTATAAAAAAAATTGCCACCTTTAAATTGATTGAGAAGGTGGAAGTTAGATATATTATCTACTTTGCCAAGATTTCCAGGGAAGCACCCTAGAACACTTGGAAAGGTAGATTAAATGATAATTAATAATAATTTGTATATTAAATCAGAAAGAGACCACATCGTGTGATGTGTACCCAAATTTCCACGACCCTGTAAATGTTGTAATCACCCTGGTCAGCCAGTATTGTTTAAATCCTTTAATCGAAAATACTAGTCCGACATAGCACTCCAGTAATAACTTTCTACAAAGTAAAGAATCAAAACTAGACAATGAAATTATGATAAATAAATACGCTTACCGCTTGATTTATATCACACTTTCATATGCATAATTGTTTCTATTGTGTACCTTCAATCTGGACATCAACATACATTCAATCTAAATATATCAAGTAACACAATTTGAGAAAAGAACTCGTTTCATAAAGTGTCCAAACTTGTTAGAGTAAAAGTGCACTGAATCTAGCTTCAGAGTACTACAAGAAGAAAATATAGTATGTAAGTATAAAAGGTAAGTTTGGTTGTATGTATATTATTTAAATCCCCAAGCCGTAAAACGCCTAATGCCGTAAGGAGTTCAATAAGAGCTTTCAGGGCTATGATATAATAAGACAACTAGAGAATAGATCGCTCTAAATTATCTGTAAGAGATATAAGTCGTAAGATAAACTGAAATAGCTGATAAACAATGTTGACTAAAAATGGCAATTCTATGCACCTAGCATTAGGCTACTTGTGTAACGGGTGTGTTGTTATATAAAATTGTCATTCCTTTTGTGCTATTTTGAAAAGTATTTTATACCTAAGTATTAACATACCAAGAGAAGATAAGTCTACTAGGAGATATCATTTTTGTTAAGTTTAATTAAATAAATTGTAGGTGAAACAAAGTTCACTGACTGTTCTACCATATATATTAAAATAAATAAAATTAAAATCAGAATTAAATCGCAAAGAGCCGTATTTTTGTATATATGTTATAGATTCAATAGATTGCCTAGGCATTGTATACAACAGCTGAAACTAGCCCGAAAGCAAGAAAAGTATCTAATAGGCCCATATTTCAATTATTGCCAAAAATGCCGGGCGTTATATATAATGCCTATGTATTCTATAGAATGCTGGGTGTTTCATATATCGCTAATTAAATATACATTTTTTTAATATATAATATTAAACTTTATTATTTATTTTATATACGTTAGCGAATTTAAAATATAAAGATATAATTGTTTTTTCGGTTTATTATTACTTCGATAGAGAATATCTTCGCCCTTCGGTCACTCATGTAAAAATCACTTATGTATGCACATAAGTGATTGCCTTTCTGTTAAAGGAATGATGTATGTATTTATATACAAGAATAAAATAACATATTTCGAAGAGAGTTTTATTTGAAGAAAAACCGTTATGAACCCGAGTCGCCGTGTTAGTACGTGGACAGCACACTCTTTGCCCAGACGTGATATCCATTACTACAGCACTCCTTTCTCTAAAACTATTTCAATATTTTTTTAAGATGAATAGTAAAAAAACATCAAACTTTACACTTGTTTCAACACGCAAGATCAAAGTTCACGGATGCACTTATCAATGTGGCCAGTTGCACTATCTCCCACCGACAACTGGGGTATTATTTCCGAACGAAAATAAAACGAAGATATCAATTAATATTTTAATAATTACTAAGTACAATGTGATCTTTCCACAACTATCGTTTTTAACTAAAACCATTACGTGGAGCGTGCTGCGACTCGCACCAAGTAAATTCATCGTCGTGAAAGTCACCTTAGTCTTCTATTTTCTTCTTAACGTCCCGTTAAGGGTGTTGCTGTAATCCCCACGTTTTGCGGGCATATTGGAGATTACAGAGTGGTTTTTATTCTCCTGCTTATCTCCTGGTATTTGCTTTTAAAGACATCTTGTACAACACCCGTGCGAAGAAATGGCCATATTCTGTGCCGCGAATCACACAGAAAGGGGAATAGCTTGATCTTATTACGTGCAAACGATATATGGAATTAAATAAAACAATAAATATGAAAAGATTTGTATATTGAACAATGTTGATGTTTAAAATAATTAATTATATGTCAAATGCTTAAAACCTAAGTACAATACGAAAATATTACTTTACATTTTCATTTGACTCATGTGAAAGCTTATTAGATATTCTTACAATACCGGCTGTACATAAGATTACACGCCACCATTTTTTTATCACCAGAAAAGGAAATTGTTATCTACTTTTTAGCAAATATTATGCGAATAATTTTATGAGGGAGTTTTTGGATATTTCAACTTTAAAATTGAGAAGTAATAAAAAATTCTGATCACACGTTTATGATATTTTTTTTCATAGAGATTATTTTTTTTTTGTACTCAAAAATAGTGGCGACTAATACTCAATGTATAAAACATTATTAAATACAATCTAATTACAACGAATTAATGTCTTAAATAAGTTTAGAACAAACGTGCTACATTTTGCGTGATAAAAATGTAATAATTATAAATATATTAAGCATATATTATGAGCTGTATTACTTTTATACTGTATTAATAATAAGAGTAGAATAAAAGTATATTGAATGCATGCAGATAAAATATGAGTAAACATAAAAATACAATTTGACCACAGATACAATAGAGTACAAAAGGTAGTTGTCAAGTATATATACATAAAATAGCAAATAAAAACACATTTTGGGTTTTAATGAAATATAAAAACAAACGTACAGTTAATTGTATTTCTAATCATATTTTATAAGATGAAGTCCCACGAAAATAAAGCAAAAATATTAACACTCCCTTTCCAAGATGGCGTCTTAATGAGGCGAGACTGCCATCGATAATTCAATTCTAAACTTTAAGCTAAGGAAAATACAGTTCTATTCAAATCTGAATTTATAAACTTGTAACATTAGTCAAGTTTTAAATTATAATTATTGATTTAAGATAACATTTATTGCTATATTTTGAAGAAGTAAATATTTTGTATGTTTACATCTGTATAGAAAATCTTTTTTTTAGTTCTTTGAACTAACAACTCAGGTGATAATTTTGTATTTCGTTCTATACATTAAATTGTATATATATAATAATATAATAATTTAAAACAAAATACAAAGAATAATGAATTTCATCGAAAAACAATAATTAAGCGTAATCGACTATTTATTTAATTTAATGATTATGAAAACTGAGTCGTTCAGTGGAAAAGTGCCCAATTGGTAAAAATGTGAATATCATGGTATAGTTACTAAACCAACCATTTTGTCTTAACAACATCTGTTTCAATGCCTAAAACTTAGGACATTATAGTTTTTGAGATAATATAAAAACGATTGTTTTGGTAACTTTGAAATAAATAAATCCCATACAAAAATTCCTCTCGGCATCCACAGCGCATTTTTTATTAAGCCGTTTTAATGTGTTTTTCTCACACCAACTTAACAATAACAATGCCGCTTTACGATCACAGTGACCTCCGCGACATACCTTTGTCACTATCTTCTTTCTAGCTCGTCTTGGACAAAATAATTTTTACAACTCTGAGCTCTAACATCGGCGCGGTCAACGTTCAAATGGGCGTGAAAGCTATAAATTATGTGTTAAAATAGTAAAGGTAGCCGCTGAAACTACTTGATTGTTAAAAACCGTCACAACGCAAAAAGTAGCACATGGTTCGCTGAATACAAAATAGTCGTTATGTACCTATCTAGTATCTAGTATGTACGCACGAAAAAACTTCTTTGCGCCAAGCACGTCGCGCCCCGTTGGAAATTGAGGATGTGGTAGTAATATGGCTTGAAATCACAGCTAATACATTCAAATATAATATTAGTCGAAACTGTAGTGATACATTAATAAATGTATCACTAATTTAATAAAACTTTTTATTTGAATATATGTATTTAAATATTTTATTATATATTACTTCGTTTTAAATTCGTAATTTTAAAATTTAAAATAAAAATGAAATAAATTGTTGTATAAAAACAAAACATTAGTTAGTAGGACGTCTTTTGATAGACACGTCACCCATCCGGCATAAGAAATTGAAATTATATAAATCGAGATATAAAATTTAAATTGAAAAGTGTGAATAAGATATAAATGTACAATGAATAGAAAAATAAATTAATGTCTTGGAAGAATTTCAATACATCGAAGATAAAACCCCCTCAAGATCCCGTGTCGCTATAATACTTAAAAAATTCGGCAAAAACTCTGATACTTACGCAGGTTGCCATCTTATCGCCATATTGTCTAGGTCTTTTTATCATTCAAACTGACAAAGAGAGGCTATAAAACCTGTCTAAGCGTTTAGCATATTTGATACAGCTTAACTTAGTAATGTTTTACATTTAAATACTTATACATATATAAAACAAAAATCATTGTTTATTTAGATTGAATTTTATCGTAAATTGAAATGTTATAAAACACAAAAGCCTATATTTTAATTATCATTTTATTTATAGCGGAATGTTAAGTTTTAAAAACAAAAAATAATAATGTGAAATTTTCCTAATAACATAAATACAGATACATACTTAGATTTTTAACACTGGCAATTTAACGCTTAATGGCATACACTTGAGGCGCATTCTTTAGCCAGTCGTCAGAATAACACGAGGCAGGCAGTAATACGCAATCCGGCGTATATCTTGTACTTACAATGGCCGTGAAATATATATCGAATTAGATGTTTAAACTTAAAACTAGCCTAGATCAAAACCAACTATGTTGTCCAGATCGTAATTAAACACTCTGTAGTCGTGCTTGTACAGTTTGTAGAGCCGCCTGATGAGCGGTAGTTCGAGCTGCGAGAAGTACTTATGTAGCTTCTCAGCTGTCCCCGACGTGCGCGTCAGACGCGGGAACTGGACGTACGACGCGTTGATTGTGTTCAACGCGAGGAGCGAGTCGTCTAACAGTGTCTCGTATTTACCTGCAAGTAAAACTGTACTATAATGAATGTCATCAACAATCATATTTTTCAGTAACACACAGACACACACAATCATCCGCGCACTCACTCGCACACGCCCACACTCACTCGCGAATACACGAACACGCACAATCAGACTCACATGCGCACACGCTTAAACTCACGTGCGCACACGCTTAAACTCACGTGCGCACACACTCAAACTCACATGCGCACACACTCAAATTCACACTCAAATTCACACACGCATACACTCACATAATTACAAATAAAGACCTTCATTAAATATACGAAGTTTTGACGTATCTTCAGTATACATATTTAAATTAAGTTTTTTTTTGACACTTAATATAAATATTTAAAAATTATAAAACTTTAAAATACAATTTCTTTAGTATCCTAACTTATTTGCGTAGACTACAGATTGTTACCAAATGATATATAGAGATAATAACATAATTCTAATATCGTTAAATAAATAAACTAAAAATATTTTTTAATAAATAAATCTTTGAATGCGCTATTGTCTATGACTGTAAAAAACTGTGTACCTTGGCCATACATATTGTTAAGGATTAATGTTTCTAGTACAACAAATGTCGAGAACGTGGATAAAAGTATATAATAAATTATAATTATTAACAAGCAAAGAAAAACCAAAATGAATGTCTGGAATGTTAAAACACATTTTACAACGATTACTGGCGGATTAGCCAGTAATATGTACACATATATTTATGCCGAATTGGACTTTGACTTGTGATCTGAACCCGCGGCAATTGATTCCGAAGGTGGTAGCTCTACAACTGATCCAGTTAGGTCGTCTTGTAAGCTTCCCCAAAATACCTTGGCAAAAGTATAGTGGGAGACGCCCCCTGATTAGATATTGTGTCGAACTGTGCAGGGCGGTTGACAAAGACCTATATGCGTGAAGTCGAAGATCGGCCGATTCTTGAGGGAGGTCTAGGTCCAGCAGTGGACTGCCGCAGGCTGTCGATGGCGATGATGATGAAGCTTTATAAAGTTTGCTTCATTTTATTAGTCTATTCTAACCCTTTTGTTTCGTTTTGTATTGGCAAAACACGTTTAGTTAGTGACGTCATCACACTCCTAAATATTACCTCATAGTTCGCGACTCTAATGATGTGGTTTCGTATTTGCAACTCAAGGCTTCTCGTGAAGTGATGATTTGTGATAGTCATGTTTCATTTCAAAGTTATTCACTATATTAAACAGAACTCGTTTCTGTAAATAAATTTAATCATACTCAGATTTTCGATTTATTAACTTGACACTCAGTTTAAATTTATAATTAAGTATTGAAAAATTGAATAAAATCCGTATATGAGCACATATGCAAAACAAATTAGTTTACGTCTGAGCTAATCTTTATGCTTATAATAAATAAGACTTATAAACCCAAGATAGAGACAATATTTTTAATGTAGATTAGATATCGCCGGCCTAGTTACCAGAATTCGTAAGTCCATATGAGTAAATTTTACAGGAACATCAAGAACTGAGTTTGTAAAACCATTTTTACTTTAGCTGAAGCTGTTTCTTTATAAAAAGAAGTATTTTTTGAAATAATAACGTTGGATACGCTTTAAGATTATCCGTTAGTTGGCATTAAAAGATGGTTTGGGCACATAGAGAGGATGGACGAAAGACGACTCACAAAAGAAATTTACGTTCCGGATGGGTATCGAAGAGTTGGTAGGGTAAGACCAAGGAGAAAACCTTGAACAAATTATGAGATATAATGAAAAGAGAAATAATGAAACAAAAGGAACGGAATTGGCTCAAAGCTCGCTAGCCGACGTTATGACGTATATAATGTCCTCCAATTCGACTTAGCTAAGACGCGCTTCTAAGAAATCTCAAATACGTCAATTAAGCAGAATCTTAAATTATATGCTAAATTAAATAAAAATTATATGCTAAGCATAAGCAATATTATGTTACTTTTTTGGTGACTATCCGGTTCAAAAGTATATGTAAGCAAAAAAACATGTAAAGGTGTACCCACCGGTTCCTTGTGTTTGAAGTCAAAATATTCACTTCTCGCTTAGAGGGAACTTTGATTATAAGCGATTAATATTTGATTATAACTGAATTACTAGCTAGTATTGTGACTTTTAAAGGGAATCCAGTGGTAGAATTAGGTTTTCAACATTAATTAGGTAGGTACTACTTTCAAATATGAGCCATATTGATATTAAGTTATAGGTCGAATAATCCTTGGTTGAAAGTAGGTAGTTAATGTCAAAAATTAATTTTGCCACTCAACACATTCTGACCTGCTGATCTAACCTGCGACCACCGTCTCTATAGGCAACTACCTAGTCCTACCTACCTACTAAGATCTGATAACGGAAATAAAGCAGATTTATCACAGAACACTGAAAAATTGTATATAACGAATATATTTTAAAAACGTTAACGGATTCTCTTTTTTTATGGGATAGGAAGGCAAACGAGAAGGCGTGTCACCTGATGAAAAGCAACCAACGCCGCCCATAGACATCCGCAGCGCCATAGGCAGTGCGGAAGCGTTGCCAACCTTTAAGGAAAGTGACATTATGGGAGTGGGATTGGGAGGGTGTTGGGCCTCCGGAACTCAGGCCGCTCACCGTACGAAGCGCAGTAGCTAACATACCACTCAGACGCCGGTTTTCTGCGGGAGTGTGGTACTTCCCCGGACGAGCCGGTCCATGCATGCTACAGACAAATAATATACCATTCTTGACAAAGTATTCGTATGCAGCGTGGCTCTACCACTAATAAAATTTTGTAACGCTTTTTAAATCATTTTGATAAGCGTAAGTCTATTGTTTTATATTCACTCGCATACAGTCATTCTTTTCAATTTCAATGAGTTTTTTAATTTGAAAATGCGTTCACACCGAAGTTAAAAGCGCGAGTGTTGTTAATATAAGGCCACTTACACACCAAATGCACGCTCCGGACTCACGAAATTTAAAAATAGCATGTGAGATGCGAGTCTGAATTGGAACCACGTTGTGGATTATGCTTTATTATTATTATAAGTTCACCGCTAGACATAGGCTTATGACGGAAAGCGTCTCGAATCGTCAGCGACCGCAGGAATTTCAATAGGCTCGATCTTCTATCAGTAGGCAGAGATGCAAAGATCACCAATCTGCGTACTGTATCGAATCTATTACGGCGAGTGGTCTGAAGAGTTGTATAATTTCCTCCCAGCCCCACATTTCCACTATCGCATTATGCGCCACAAAAATACGTTCTATCCCCATCAGCTGAATGGCTGGCTGTCAACCACCGTGCGATTTAGTTGCAGTTTTCTGCTACGGACGGTGCAAATGTGTAAAAACACAAAACAACACAAACCTGCGGTGTTCCCACGTGATTATGACATAGGGGCATTCAAGCATAGAGCGTTAAAGGTCGGCAACGGATTACCTCCGATAATGCGGATGTCTGTCAGCGGAGGTGATCGCATACCACTAAGTGACCTGTATGCTCGTTTGCTTGCTCGGCTATAAAAAAATAGGCTTCAGAAAGGCGTGCCACACACCTCAATCTACGGCTACACGTATCTAGTTTTTGACAGCTTCCCCTTCAAAGATCATTGTTCTGTTATGCCGGGGAGCGTCTCACACTAATGGGTAGTCTAGGATGCCCGATGTACATAATGCTTAATACCTTCTCATATGATTAATAGAGTCAGGCGTTACTTTGCGGAAATCCATCACTATGTGGACCCACCAAGCACTATACACACACTACCACTTTTCCACCTGTGGTTGGTAGTTGGAGAGTTGCTAACGGCCGTTTTTCGGTGAGTTTTTGGTTTAAGTTCCAAATAAATCCACTTCATCCAGCAGGAAAACACACATTATGAATTTTCTGTTATTGTTTGCTTGTCGCGGATCTTAGCTAAGTAAAAGTTTTGACTTTCCACCTTCTCGTAAATAAAAGATATTTCGGTCTTCAGCAGTAAAATTAGCTGTTTCTTTGATTCAGAAAAATACATACCTTGCTCGCAATGCAAACTTCGTCCAACCTCTACAATTCGATTGATATCTACACCATAGTTAAGACAACGGTTTAAACTAACGGCATTTTGTCAATGACGGTATAAGACCGTCAGATCTTTGCTATCTGTAGGTATTATTACAAAGTGGTGGTAGGTTTTTGCATTAACGTATTTCAAGAAATGTTTTGCAGTAATTTTATATATATATATATATATATATATATATATATATATATATAATATATATATATATATATATATATATATATATATATATATATATATATATATATATATATATATATATATATATATATATATATATATATATATATATATATATTCACGCCTATCCCCCGCAGGGGTTGGCAGAGACCACAGAGCTCCATCCGCTGCCATTCATCGCAGCGAAACGGCTCGTCATTGGTCGCTTTTCGTCCTCGTGAGAATCAGGACGTGACGGGTGGCGAACCACGTCGCCGTCATTTTCGACAAATTAGGTACATTAAATTCGTCTTTAGTGAATCCCACGAGCCGCAAGGGAGGATGGAGGTCAGCCCCAGCAGAGCCCTGCATGCTGAGGTAAGGCACCATAGTCCCCGGGGGAGCCCGACCCCGGGACGATCGGCACGTTTATGACTAGGCTCGCCCCTAGCCATGCATCCATTGGCACGGCAGACCGTGGATTGGCGGAGAGGAAGGGGAAGGATAGAGAAGAAAGGAAGGGGCAGGAAAGGAAATACGGATTGGGGGGTTACCAGACTCGGAATAAACATTTAAAAATCCATATAAATATTTATTCCGATGCTGGAATCGAATCCGCGACCATTGACTCCGCGGGCGGAGGGCCCCGCCACTGAGCCAATCGGTCGTAATTTTATTTGTTTGTAAAATAAAAAGGTTGTTGCTATGTTGGAACAAATCTATTTTAATATTAATAGCCAGTCTTTTTTTTGTTCGCAGTCTTGATTCCGTTTGTATAAAAGCCGGAAGGCAGTCGGGACGATATTAACCCTAATCGGTCGCTAGCTTTTTATATGTGATTCTCGCTAGGTTGTAGCTACAGATACAGTTTTCATTGATTTTATTCATTTTTGGGCTCAATATATTAAAAAACATTTGAAAAAGGCAATGATATATAACTGGAGATGTCAATTGCTCTGTTACGGCTATTTAACTGATAAGGCAATAGTGTCTGCATTTTACACAGAGATGCAACATGTCACCTCCCACGTGACTTGCGACCGCATCGATAAAGAACTGTTGTCACGGGAGAGATGACTTACGACTGATAAGGGTTAAATAAATTCATTGATTCATTCATTGCTCGTCTGATGGTAGTTCTTATTCTCGCATCGTGTATAAAATAAAATAAGTGGTATTTATTGTGTATTTTCATTGTTGTGGACTCCAATTGCTAAAAAAACCCTGCCTCAGTGCCGGCAGCCACATCTAGCAAAATATACACACAACTATCAAATATATAAATATCATATAACTATCATATATCACTTTTCGTACGATGAATGCAAGGATGGGAAGGCCCAACTTCTTAATCCATCCTTCACTATAAGAAGGAATCTTCCCCTCCCACAAAGTCTTTCTCCATCCCAAGTTAGGTTAGGTTAGGTATTATGTCTGCAATTCCCTTAGTGTTGCAGATGTCTACGGGCGACAGTGATTTCTTACCAAAAATAAAAAGTAACCTCACTTTTTATTTTTCTGCTTTGTCTCTTTCTCTCTTTTTTTACCTCCATTAAAAAATTTCTCTCGCCTCGTGTTGAGGCGAAACACCTTTCGTGTGCAATGTGGAAAAGTGGTGGTATTTGTTTGGTGTTGTTGATAGTGTTTGGGAAGTGGAGAGTTGCTAACGGCCGTTTTTTCAGTAAGATTTAGTTTGAAATCATCGTAAACCCACTTCTTCTAGTAGAAAACACACATTATAATTTTTCTGTTTTTGTTTGCTTGTCGCGGATATTAGCTAAGTAAAAGTTCTGACTGTCCACACAGTAATGGATTTCCGCAAAGTAACGCCTGACTTCATTAATTATATTATAAAAGGTGCTTCTATAGTAGCTCAAAGGAAATAATAAAAACACACTTCCACTTGGCCAAAAAACCACTGTTTCCTGCTGTGAATTATTTTATCTTACTTATCTATTTATGACGTAATATTGCTATATTATGTAAATACTGTCCCCTTGACCTCAATGCTAAGTTAATCGCTTACAATTCATATAACAAAATTCCAAGTCTCGGTTTCTTTAACACCGTCATCTTGTTTGTTGGAAATATAGCCTCCGCAAATAAGGATGAAATTATAACTTTTAGGCCAAACATATGTATATATATTTATCTCAATCCGGGAATCGAACCCGCGACTATTTACGCTGATAGTGGGTACTTCACAACAGATACAATTTAGTCGTCGCGACATATTGCATAGATACATATCGTCACGCCTGTTTCCCGTAGAGGTAGGCAGAGACCACAGATCTCCATCTGATACGATCTCGGCATACTTTCCTTGCTTCCTCCACACTCATTAGGAGCACCTGCATGAGGAGAATAATGAGTGTGGGGGAAGATACTCTTGACTTGGCCTTTCTTAAAAACTTGCGACATATTGAACATGCCTATCTTTATCTATATACAGTAAACCCTCCTATAACGCGATAGATTTGTTCCGCGTCATACGAGAGATCACTGTAATGTATAATCAATGTTACTAAACCTCAAAAGCTGAGAACAAAAACTAAATAAAAAACAAGATATGCAAACAAAGTTGATTATGGACTGTCGAATCATTACAAATTTTTCACAGTGCATACAAATATATGACTTAGGAAATCCACGCGTTATACGATATAGGGAAAATACGTGTTATACGAGGGACATGAAATCGCGTTATAGGAGGGTTGACTGTATTTAAATAATAACTACACCAATGTAGTACGGTAAACTGGTGATTTGCTTTTTTGATGCGATAAAAAGTTTTCTAAAAAACCACAATGACCTTCCAATGTTTCGGTTCCTTCGCATAATTATATACGATTCCACTGCCTTGAACATTTCGGACGTTAATACGCCTCCGTAACGTAAAAAAACATGTAGAGTATTATCGAGAGATCTTTGTGCGGCGATGATCGGCGGGCGAAGTGCTAAATTATACTTTACAATGTACAAAAAAAAAACTAGTAATCTCAACAATTTTGTAGATATAATTATGTTTTAAATGAATAGTCTAATAAAAATTCAATTGTGTACTCTATTATAGGGATGATTTACTGTTTATTAACTAGACTGTGCGATCCGATATTATATTTTAAAAAATATAATATCGGATCGTATTTAATACATTGATGAAAAAAGCGAAACCGCTGTGAATGACAGATTTAAAAAAAAAATATTACATATTCAGACGAGATAAAAATAATGCATCGTAGAGTCTTACAGCTCTACGACGAATAGAAAATTTTGTACAGCATTGAAACTGACTGTTTTTGAGTGATCAGAAATATTAAGTTTTTTTGCCTCTGGTGGTAACTTTTCACTTTGCGGTTTACTACGTTTTTTGCGTCTAAATAGTCTTTTGTTAGTCGGAGAAACACTATTAAGAAGAAGAAGATTTACAAAAAATACTCACCTACTAAAGTGTACTTAATAAGACACGGATGGCACAGGTTGGTGATTGGTTGCCAATGTTCATTGTTCACCACGTCAGCCATCTCCTCCGACTTGTTGGTGAGGAACAACGCGAACTCTTTAAAAGTGACATCATGGCCGAACTCCAGCGACTCGTTGGAGGGATTTTCACGGTATGCGCGTATTATCCGCTTGCCAACTCGGTCCTGAAACGTTGATTACATGTAACTCCTGCACATACAAAGATTTAACAAAACTTTTTTTGTTTGCTATTCGTTTGTTTCTTGTACACGAAAAAATTACTTAATAATATATTTTCTTTTATTGAAGACGTAATAACATAATCACCACAGCCTTGGACATCTTTAATATGTCTTTAATGGCCACTGTAGATGCATTACCTTAACAGAGGATATGAATGGAAATAGAAGCAGCGGAACAGGGATTTTATGAGACTAGTGCGGGTGAAACGTTTGATTTTATTTTAAGCGAGAATAATTTTCATATTTAAGCCCATAAATAAATAGCCGCTAAATAATCCTCCTTTGCATTAATATGTATATGATATATAATAATAAAAAGTATTATTACTTACATAATACATATTTTAAAAAATCTAACGACTTCTCTCATGTATACGAATGTTAATTATTAATAAATAATGGACGCAATTAACATATATGAACGACAGTAATTTTGTCGGTTTTAAATGACTATTTTAATAAAAAATCAATTGTGTCGTAGGGATGATTTACTGATTACTAACTACACTGTGAGATCTACCAATTACATAATCAGTCGTACAATATCGGATCGTATTTAATATATTGACGCAAAAAGCGAAAACGCTGTAAATGACTCAAAAAAACTTACAACTCTAAGATGAATAGAAGATAATAGAAGTTTCAAAATCTAAGTTTTTGAACATAGAAGGAATAAGAAAATAAATTATTTTTGCGAGAGAAAAAGATGGTTATAATTTTTTTTCTAATTGTTGCTATGTGCCAGTTTAATTTTCGTAAAGCGAAATGTGGTAGACTATCCGGAGGCGAGAGTGACCCAGAAATGTCATGCGCTTAGAGAGTAATTCGTCAAAATTATTCCGCTCCTTTTACCTGCGTTAAAAATGACATTTGGTCTGCCTAATATTCAGAGAACGTTACTCCAAAAGTACACTTTATTCTCACTTCTTGTTTTGGATGCCGTATTAATGGATAATTTTAAATTTTATTTTTTTATGGATTACTTCGTATTTTACTCAATAAGTAAGTATGGTTTTATATTATAAAAACAACTCAAACTGTGTAAGAAAAACAGTTTTTTGTTGTTCATGTAAAATTTACTCATACCGACGCAAAAAGCGAAAACGTTGTAAACGACACAGATGTCAAAAAATTATTGCACATTCGGATCGGAGAAAAATACTGCGTCGAATAATCTGAGTCTCACTTAAAACTGGATGTTTTTGAGTGATCAGATATAAATTTTTCAGAAATCAAAAAAGGAAAAGAAATAAATCTTAAGTGTTTTAGCTCTAGACATAAAATTTTTAAGATTACTTTTTTATTTAGAAGACAAGTGTTCATTTTGCGGTTTACTACGTTTTCGCTTTTTTGCGTCATCATCGCATTATAAGAATTCATAAGTCCATATCGAAGCGGTGGACAGATTGTGCTGAGCGATATATACGACTTATGAATTCTTATAACTAGGTCGATCATTTATAATGAAAGTTTAACCAATTTCATAGAAGATTTAACAAGTTAACTTAGATAAAACATTTTTGAAAATTACCCTATTATTATAGAGAAACCACGCCTACGTTTAATAATTCTTATGGCGAGATTTCGTAAGGAAACCGGTCGCAGCGTCAACTGAGGCCACTTGTTCTAACCGTTCGCTAACCCCGACTCACCTCGTACGTCCCGTTCGAAAATAAATCCTATTCTATTTGCATTGCTGTTTTAGTATAAGGATTTTACATATAGACCTTTATAAACCTGTTTATGTTTTCGTATATAAAAGATGGGCGCTCCCAGATAGGTACAGGGTTCTGATGAAAAGAAGAGACGATATTGATAAGTGGAGATAATACCTAGAAAACCAAAGTAGAAACCTTCTTCTACCGATCTAAGCTTATCATCTACAGAACAATTATACGGTCACTTGTGAATCTACGCGTGTGAAACCTGGACGTTGACGCAAATAGGCGAAATAAAGCTTACAGTGTTCGAGAGAAAAACCCTTCGAAAAATCTTCGGACTATTGCAAAAAGCCGACGGCACGTTTCATTCAAGAATGAATCATTAACTGGATGTACTGATTCAGAAAGAGACGACCGTCCGGTGTTACCATTCGCAGACTTAGATGGGCAGGCTACCTGGAGAGAATGGTAGACACCATGGAGCTGTAGATGGGAGAAGAACGGAAGAATAGAAGATGGGAGCTGTAGATTTCCTAGTGGATCCTGCAGCATAAAAGATTCAGAGAAAACCCAGGAAAGGTTGAGGATTTTTTTTTAAAAAATACGGTTACACTAATAGGTAGCTCCACGCTTTTTTTCCTTGTATTTTAAATGTCATTATAAAATAGGTTTATTAAAATTCGTCATAGTGAATCCCACGAGCCGTAAGGGAGGATGGAGAACAGCCCTACATGCTGAGGTAAGGCACTATAGTACCTGGGGGAACCCGATCCCGGAACGTTCAGCACGCTTGCGACTAAGCACGCCCCTAGCCACGCATCCATTGGCACGGCAGACCGAGGATTGGCAGTGGGGAAGAGAAAAGAATAGAGAAGAAAGGAAAAATGGATTTAGACAGGATGATTGGTATATGATACTACTGCAACGGAAGACAAGGTAGAAGCTCGGCAGGCTGGCGTCGCGTATCCGTGTACCAATACCATAACAACCGGACAGGCGGCAAAGATTAAAAGAAGACTACGCAAAGATACTCTCTAAATTATTAAAGTCTATGAAAATTTATTCTTTCAGTCCAAATTTGAACCCATACGCAGACCTACATTGAATAGATAGTAACTTAACCCATCAGCTGAACTAATCCGTCAAACTTTAAATAATTACCCAAAGTGCAAGTCATTGTTATCATTGGATAAACGAACTTTGGCCTCGATTACAAATAACATTTCGAAATGCTCGCTGCAAAATATAGTTTTATATTCAAATTCAGCAATTTACATATCGCCTGATCCGACAAGTAGGTACTATAAATATATAGATATGAAATAGAAAATACGTTCCATGTTTACTTTTCGTTTTTTTTAAACTAATACAAATATGTATATTTATTTATTAATTTACAAAGGCAGATTTACATAACGCCCAAAGATATTCTCTACCAGTCAATCCTTTGCTTAATTGGAAAAATATTGTATATCTAAGTATAAAAATAAATCAAATAATCATTAAGACAAAAATTTTGAGTAAAATACTTTAACTGTAGTTTTAAACGAAGGCTTACTCGAAGTTTGTTAAAGTAATCCCCAGTTTAACATTTGATACCGCGAAAGAATCGGAGATGAAAAAATATATTGCTATTTCAAACACTTAATTTTCAATCTATATATGTTATATTTATTTTAAATACGATTTATATAGATTTGATTTCAAAGCAAATCTTATTATTACTGCATAATTTGCAGCTAAGGTACCTTAATACATACTGACTCGGAACTAGATATAAATTGGCTACAGCTGCATTATAGTGTGACTTACGATGGTAAATCCTACTACTAGAAAAAGTCAACCTTTTAGCTCTATTTGCCCTAGAAACAATATTTCCAAACAGTTAACTAACATACATCTCTCCATCCGCCAGACCACAGATCTCCATCCGCTAAGTAAAAGACGTATTGAATTTTGTATTATATTTTGTAAGCTACTATCTTAGTATCACTCTTGCATATTAAGATAATAACAGCGATCTGTCAATAACACAATCCGGAGAGATATCTAAACATTAGTGTGGGTATGCAACCCAAAAAGAATGACAAATTTTAGCCATAGTAAGACTCTATCAAGGAATGTGTGGGTCAATTAATTACGCAGAGCCCAACAAAGTCCGAACCGGAACAGCGATAGGATAACCGCTATTTGGTGATTAAATAAAGTGGGCAGGCTCTACTTTGGCGATGGATAGAGCGATATACGTGTATCCGTTTCATTCCCACCAATTTAGATCAGTGGTGATGTATTTTTATTTAATTTTCATTATCTCATGTTATTATATGTTATATTGTTAATTCTTTTTTTTTATGGCATAGGAAGGCAAATGAGCAGGCGTGTCACCTGATGGAAAGCAACCAATGCCGCCCATGGACATCCACAATGCCATAGGCTGTGCGGAAGCGTTGCCGACCTTAAAGGAAAGGGAAATTATGGGAGTGAGAATCGGAGGGGGAGTGGGAGTGGGAATCGGAGTGGAAAAGGGAGGGTGTTGGGCCTCCGGAACTCAGACCGCTCACCGTACGAAGTGCGGTAGACAAGCTACCACTCAGACCCCGGTTTTCTACGGGAGTGTGGTACTTCCCCGGTCGAGCCGGCCCATTCATGCTACAGACAAATAATATGCCATTCTTGACAAAATATTCGTCTGCAGCGTGGCTCTACCACCAAAAAAAATTCCTGTGGCGTATTCCTCAATATAGTTCAATTAAGACGTATAAATGTAGTGAAATGAAATAAACGCGTGTATCGTGACTTTTTGAGATGACTGCAAAGTATAAAGAAGGGTAGGGGAGGATGATCACCATTTTATTAAGGTAACGTAAAAAGCTGACTAGTACATTTCAAAATACTTATTATTTATATTGGCATAAAAGTTATACCTTATTGCCATTAAGGAAAAAGAAGAAATATGTAGCTACGTAACTAATAAGTAAATTTCTTCACCCACGCAAGCTTCTTTGCAATTACTCCTTCAGTGAATACTTTAATTAAAATAGAAATCTCAAACTCAATTATGTCAGACCGAAATATAATTTTATGTCCCTAACATTAGAGCACATTTTATTGTAAGTCGTATATCGAACTAAAGATTTGTATTTGGAAACTTGACGCGTTTGTTTTGAACGCTAATCCGGTTTACGCTTTTTGAAAATGCAAATGCTATTCATGTGCCCAAAACAAGAAAAAGAAAGAGTTTTTTTTATATACTTCACACTTGTCTAATAATAACTATCTATCACTGTATAACAATTTGCAAGTGATAAAGTCATCTTATTGTTTCTTCAATCAATAACAATTGCTTGTTGTTGAAGTACTATAATTGCTTCATTACTTCAAGGTCTCGATAATGTTACTCTTCTTAGAACTATATGTCTATACGAGCCTTGATGGATGGAAGGTAATAAACACCGCCCATAGATATTTGCAACAGCAGAGACAATGCAGAAGCATTGCTGGCCTTTATGATATGTGCAGGCTTGTTTTATGAAGGTTCCCATTTTGTATTGGTTCGGAAATGCTGCTAATGATAACTGGCTACCTATATATGTGGGGCGTGAAAAGAAGTTACGAAGAAAACGCACCATACAGGATCGCAATTCTTCCGGATAGTAGAGTGGAAATTTATTTCTAATAATATTGAAATAATAGTGAAGATATTAACAATTCTTTGTATTTTTTAAGCCATTCTGAAAATGAAACTACTGGTTGAATATGGGCTAGCTCTTCCTACTTGGAAAATACCTATGATCATAGTGGACTTTTATTCATGCAGGCAATTGATCCAAAAAATATACTCATAATTTATCATTGCCCATACTATGGCGGATTTTCCATTTCTAGGTAATGAAAATTTCATATACATACCTGAAAATACTTTGCACTTTGGGTTTCACCTTCCAATTTATTTCTAAATGCTGACAGCAGTCTCTCAAATGGATTTCTCACTATGATCATTTTGTGATAGTTCTCCAACATGAAATCTCTGTCTTCTTTGGGAACCATACTCAGATTCCGGAACATTCCTGGCGAGTGTGCCAGACTAGCAGGGATAGATAGCACATCGGTGTCATTCCATTTGCCAGCCAATATCATCATCACCCTTTTCCAATTCGTGCATGCTACCTGTTGAGCAAATAGGAACTTAAAAGACGGTAAACATTTCAGTATTTGAACATTTGAAACCTAACCCACCATCAATATTATGTTAGCTTTGTAAAACCTACTTAAGTTTTTGTTGGAAACTCCCATGTGTAAAGAATTCAACAGTCCAATATAAGTTAATGGAAGTACATAGAGCTGCTTTTCACCTAGAAATCTAAACCTAATCTCTATTTTTATATGACACCATAAAACATGTTATTGCATATCATATCTTATTAAATTTTGATGTAGAGCTGCTAAGCATTTGCAGATGCTTTTCAAACATAACACTTGATATTGTTGTACATCGATATATTATAGTATGTCCTTAATTATCAACAGTTCTAATAGCTTTAAAGAATCTATCACCATGAATAATTGATGTTAAAAGTAGAATTAATACTTAAATATGAAAAAAAAATCACAGTTTAAAAAGTTAAATAATAATTAATTTTTGCATTTCTGTCTTAAGTCTACAACTGACAATTGTGCCAGTTTCATTATCAAGAAAATGTTTTACAGTTAATAATTTAACAATCACATAAATATAAAACAAATTGTTTTGAAATCTAGATACATACATAACAATGTTTTTATCCGTTAACATATTAATATAGAATGTCCACAAAAAATTACATGTATTTATTTAGGAACTAAAATAGCATCCTGATGGAATTCTTAGAAAGAATAAAAGAGAAAGGCAGAGAACTATAAAAGACCTTGTTGGGTTGTTGTGTGATTCTATATATTCCTTAAACAATTGTTCTTGTACCTTAATCAACTGTGTTGCAACCTTCCTTTTTTAAATATTAATATTGTTTCATTTAATATTTGAAAACATCCTGTTGTTGCCATATCCTTAATATATACTGTGGCACGTAAAAGTTGAGCATTTATTTCTTGCCTTTACATAATTTATTTTTATTTATCCTTAAATAAATAAGTAAATTGCCCTGATTTTTTTCTTAATTTATTGTTATAAAAATATATTTTGTATAGTTGCATTAATATAATTTTTATATGAATGCAATAACACTATTCAACTGTTTATTGTGAATGTATTCAGAGAGACGAAATATATAGAGACAAACTATATAAGCATTACGAAATTGAATTAATATAATTTAAATATATTAGAATTTCATAATATATTATATGAATACCTAAGATTACATTTCTATATTATAAATGAAATCAAAAAATAAAATCTTTTAGTTTATTATTATTTAGATTATGTTTTATGGAATAACTGTAGAATAATGTAAATCATTAGTAATTTTAGAGTAACAAGAATGTATATAAAATTATTATTTATTAAATAAGATGTTTAAAATCAAACGAAAAGTAACGCATTTAAATTTAACAAAAACTTATGAAGACCTAATAATATATCACACTAATTACATAAGTAGATATTTATTTTTCATGTTAACGCTTAGAATCCCAGAATAACAAAAAACATGACGCACGAGCAACATAAACAGAAGAACAAGTTTGCCTTGAAAAACCCACCTTTGGCACATAGCAGTATAGAAGCTTGTGGTTATCATCAACCAAAATATGTTCTAATTGATTCGAGGGCAATTCATCGAGACTCGAGTTTAAAGGAAACCGCCTGCAGGCTTCTTGAATTAATTCTTGTCTTGCCAAGTTCAAGGACTGGGTCAGCTCCAAAGAATGCTCATTCGCAGAATCATCATCATTGCCACTCACACAAAACAAAATGCTTAATAACAATACGAGAATTCCGTTCCAAGCATGCATCTTTCGCCATTAGTATCGGACGAAAAATAGAAACTTTTGTAAAGCACAAATTTAGGTGTTTAAATGTAGGACATTTATAAAACAAGAGTTGAAACTTGTAAATATCACGGTATATTTAACTTTTAATCAAAGTTATTAAATAATAATTATTACTGACACTTTTCATATTGATAATTAAAAATATTGTTTAAGTTTCGATCGTGTACGCTACAACGACATTCATTATATGTCCGTCACTCATGAAACCATAACAAAACTGACAATAACATCCAAACTGAGGGAACAGATAAAATTATGTGACTAGTATTGCCAGGCTATAAGCCACGGACCACTGTATGCTATATAACCACCTGCTATGGTGAGCTTTATTATTATTTTAGAATTTCTTTCAAAAGCAAAAACGAACTCATTAAAAAGATGGATATTTATTACTTCTTGCGGTATAATTATAAAATTATTTAGCTATCAAGCCGAAAACTTTCTTGAAACGTTCATTTTTTATGTATGTTTTATAGTATTCAATTGGTTTCTGTTAAATTGCAATATCTTTGCGTTATATCAGATTAATGTTTTAGAATTAACAAAGCTTGTATCTATGACGAGAATCTATAAAAGTTTGGAGGATAGAATATATAAATATTATACATAACTCATTTCTTTATTCTTATAAAGTTAAAAATAATGATTTGTATGTTATGGAAAATATACTTAAATTGTTATTTAAATCTTTATTAATTATTTCAAAATAAGAAATGAATAAAATAATGTGTTATTAATAATCTGAATTTTATTATTTATTACGGTTCAACGATAAAAAATAAAACTTATAAAATAATGTTGTCCCAAACTTGTAGATTATTCTTTTCGATTTAATTGTTGGCGACCCAATTCTATGGAGTTTTCTGTAAAAAACAAATAAGAACTATTAAAGGGACCCAACTGGTACCCACGTGAGTAAAATGTATTTTCTTATTAAAACAATTGTAATTAAAATGGATATATTAACATAGAAGTTACAATAATACTGTTCAAATTATAGTAGTAATTTCTCATATCAGCATGCAAAGTAGCATATGAAGTACGAATTTTCCAGTATTTAGTTAATCAAGTGTAACTAATCATTTTTTAAAGAAATATAAAATAAATACAATGTGAATTTATATTCAAACTTACTTATATAATGTATCCTGAACACTTCTACATATAGATGCACTTTAGTAAAAGCCTCTTCAGCAATATCCAACTGGTTTTTTTCCAGGGATAACTCCGCAAGGCATCCCCACAATTTTTCTTCTTCTAACGTACGGCAGAGCTGTTAAACAGTTTATTTTGTTTCGATTTATAAACCTCTATATTTATTATCTATCATAATTTTGATCTTTATAATTATTTTATGCAATATCATAGTATTAGCTACAGTATTACAAATTAACGTTTTTAAAGGGAAGTAATATACATTTCCGTTATTACCTGCAAAGCTTCGTTCCATATGTTAGAAGCAATGTATTTCAATAACATCTCGATGTGTACAATGCCAAGCGATACATGCATGACTGCATTGCCTTTCCCGCGGGATATATTGGCCACGCCATTCTCAATACTTAGAATACTTGGATTATAACCGACGTTCCTATAATTGGTCATATTGTATTTAAATATTAATGAGCATGTTTTTGGCAATTTTAATAATCATTAAATATCTGCAGCATGAATAAGCTAGTTTGCGCGGGAAACTGCCACAAATACATAGAATACCGCCATTTTGAGTTTGCTACTGTTCTTGTTGGGTAAAATCTTCACGATTTCTTGTGTCCGTGGGTGATTGTGATTTCTCAATGTCACTTTTGACTTGTCTGTCTTACTCGTTGGTGTCGATTTTTTTTATTTGATACTTTGTTAAAAGATTTAAGAAACACATATAAAGTCGATGAACAATACGTACGATATACGATGAATGATTGTGGTGAAATTAGCAGTTCTGTTTATGTTCCACAGCCTCGGACAAGACCAACACACGATGCTGTCCTTTCGCAAGCCCACTAATAATTCTGATTCAGTACTCCACATTACATTCAGAGCATCCGTGCCTAACAAAATGTAATGAAGACATTTAAAATCAATGCATCGTGGAGGTAACTGGCGTTAATTGTTTTTTTTTATGAGATAGGAAGGAAAACAATGCAAGTGGAAAGCAATCAAGCCGCCCACAGACATCCGCAGTGCAGAAGTGTTGCCGGCCTTTAAGAAAAGTGTAAGCTTGTATTTTGGAGGTTCCAATGTCGTATCGGTTTGGAAACACCGCTGGATATAGCTGATTCCACAGCGAGAGTGATGCGTGGAAGAAGAGTCCAGAAATACGCACAGTACCCAGATGATAATGAAACTTTTCCTTGTGGCGAGTTATGCGGTAATGGAATCCGGAGACCGGAATTATCCCTAACAATTCCTCGGTGCACTCTCCATGATAAAATCGATTAAAGATGCTGAGAGATGAGATATCCCTCCGCAGTTATCAAGAATCTAGCCGTTGAGTGAGATATATTAAAAGACATGTTTGCTTCCCGCCTTTCTATTTCATGCATGAATTAAATGCATACGGTTTTTTATAGGTGATTTAATGTATATTCAACTTTAAGGACATTGATGTCGGTACTTACATAGTATTGAAAGTTTTTGCTTAGGATCCTTAACAGTGGAAACATACAAGTCTCTCCTTCGGTCGACCAACGCAATTTGTCTCTCATTAATCGGACCCGTTTGACTTAATGCCACGCTGCATACTGCTACTTTGTGTTTAATTTTAGTTACTGAGTTATCGCTTGAACTGCGACTTATTGAGTATGTGGCCGTTGGAAGATCGAACACGTGTATTACTAGAATTTATAAAAAATAAACAAATAAATATGACGATGAGATTTAGACACTAACGGGCTATCTACTCCATAAGTTCAAAGTCGCTCAAAGTGAGGATGGAGAGGACTATGCTCGGAATGTCTCTATTGAAAAAAAATAGGAACGAAGAAATTCTGTCGGAGAACTGCGACTCTGGGTTTTCGTTACAGCTTTTTGAGTTGGTAAATTGAAGTGGCAATGCGCTCGACATGTTTGTGAAAGAACCGACAACAGTTGGAATATACCAGTGGGGTCTGTGTCTCGACACACGTAGTGTGGGCCACTCCCTGCTAGATGGAGTAAATATCTGCAAGATGGCGCATTTTGTGAGGTGAGGCTTATGTCCAGCAGTGTATTACCGTGGTCTGATAATGATTGTGGGAGAAAATATGTGTAGACGAGCAGCAGTGACCTAAGTAATAAAAACCATTCTGCAATCCTCAACCCGCTTGCCATACTTATGGATATCGAGTAGTGGATTGTTATGATCGACTATTGATGACGATTATTGATGACGATGATAATCGATGATATAAATAATTTCACTTCTTTTATGCCCGAGCTTATCGAGTCTGAAAACTGGCTACCATTCTTCTACGTCGTCATGCTATTGGCAGAGCAGTCGTGGTCGTTATTAATAGTTATGGCTTGTTTAACGAGACGCCGCCATTCATCCCTCATGGCTGCTTTCTTCATGCATTCATGTAGGGGGCTATTGAGAGCTGTCTTCATCTGGCTCGTCCATAGAAGTATTCAAATAGTAAAGTAAAAAAGAAAAGTACGATTCCCTTAGAGATCATGCGAAAAATAGAGTAAGATTACTTGGTAAAACTGGACGCATGAAGCGGAAACTGAGAAACCAGAACAGGCTAGTTGGTGCACTTGGGGAAGGCGTATGTCTATCAGTGAACTGTCGTAGCACGATTATAATTTAGGTAGAATATAACGATAAAATACAAATGAAAACTTAAGTTTTCTTTTTTTTTTCTCTATATCTAAATAAACAAAAACCAGTTTAAAAATATTTTAAAATAGATCTTTAGGTTAAAAAATAGTTTCAAAATAAGAATTATTATTTATAGCTTTGTTTCATAACCCAGATATGTTCCACTGCTGGACACCTACTTTCACATTTCTGGAGGAATGGACACTAAACCACTACACTTCTTCCAGGTGCATCCAGGCATCCATCCAAAGGCACCCAGATTCAGAATAAATACTTGTGGACCATACACGCTACCACCGACTCCAAAGGAGATGTTTCGCCACTGAGTCAATTGGGTCGTCATTTTATCGGCGTCGATTAAATAAACATTTATTTTTCAGTTTAGGTTTTGAGCCTAAGATGTGGCTTGCCTGGTTTATTTACGGAATAAATGGGGATAGAAATAGCGTAACGTTGACACGTTTACAAATAAACTAAACAAACTTACATGCACGGTTGGACTGGTCAACGGCAGCCAGGGTATCGGGGCCCAGGGATACGGCAGCGCGGCTCCTAATCTCTGATCGGGTATTGATCTGAGGACTAGCAAGCAGTCTCCCCGTATAACTGTATACAGAAAACCTGCCGCGTTCCACTACACACAAGCATCTAGAAAAAATACGGGTATATCATATTACGTTCTCAATTTTAATACCAACATCTTTTCATACAAAATGGAAGGCTTAATAATGATTCAAAAAATGTTTAATATTAATAATTATTAGTGATTAGAATAGTCTGTGAAAATGATGATGGTATGATGAATGGTATGATTTGGTAGTTTCCTAGTATTTATTGGCATTTTTTTCGGAATTTTGTATTTGTTAATTTCTTAAAATAATTATTCATATAATATTTTATAAGTCTATTTTTGAAATTATTTATAATAAAGTCTCGTCATATTCATGTGTGTTTTCCTCAATGCAATCCGATATAAGTACAAGAGTCATATTATCACTAATTTTTTTGAGGTCTTTCATCTGCATATATATTGCAAAATGTTACCTATCCGATAGAAGAATTATATTCACAGCTCCATCCTTAAGGTCAAATGTAACAGGCGTATTCCATGACGTGAGCTTGTGTATGAAGCACTGTTTGACAGTGGCTACCACCAGATGGTCGAAGCCTAACGCCATCTCTACCACACTGTCCGGATAGTCGAGTTGGTCGTTCTCTTCTGTGATGATATCCTTCACTGCAATGACTTTGTGGCCAGTTTGAATGCACGTGTAATTCTTCCAGCTGTATTCTCTGAAATTAGAATTTTTTTTATATAAATGATTCTGTATTTTATTATGAAGTTTTTATTCCCTATAGGCAGTGCAAGTATATATAATATGGCTCACATAATAGTCTTAACAATCAGTGTAAAGAAATACCAGATGTTCTTCGTATTATTTAGTATGATAGAAGGAACTAGTTTTCATAAAGTAACGTCACTATGCGGTCATTTTGCTCCTCCTTATTTACACTACCTAGTGTGGGTCATCCCTAGCTATATGGAGCCGTGTAGCCAAAGATAAGACTAGGTGGTACGGTTTGGCAGATAACTATATTCCACAGGAGCCTGCAGTCGGCTGATGATATCCTAATGAACTTTAGTTTGATGTCATGGAGGATAACATGTTAAGACAAAAATATCGTATACATTTTTAGAAATAATAAATTATTTTGAAGAACAAAACAACAGTTACCTTTCGATAATGTGGGCAAATAAAACATGTCCGTCAGCACAGGCAGCAGCTAGTTGAGTCCCGTCAGGTGACCACGCTAAGCTATATATGCTGCCTACTGACAGATCTACTGACGAATGTGGCCACTGTAAATAATTGCTTTATAATATAAAAAAAAATAAGATCATCCATTACCTCGTGTATCCAATAAGACCATGATTGAAGAAAACTATGTCATAGATTAAGTAATAGCATGGATAAATTAGCTGATGTTTTCCTCTCTTGGTAGTTTTTTAATTTAAGTAAAATAAAACTTGTATTTAAATATATATAAATATACCGAGCATTGGTAGGAAGTGTTCCGCCCAAAAGTCGCTCTTCGTATCGTCCCCGAAATCAGAATTTCTAAAGAGGTATTTTCAAAAAGAAACAAGTGTTATTTGCAATCACGGTTTATTCAATCATAAAGGATAATCGAAGATTTTGTCTACTCTGTTTAATGATCGATCGACAATCGTCACAGTTGGACTGCGAATTGGCCGTCTGTTAATTTGCCGCTGAACTGCCTGTTGAATTTGATTCGAAGATGTTACCATCGAATAAAAACAACAACAACAATTTACTCTACTTTAGCAATTAAGAAAAAATCCGATTGATTTGACTTTACATCGAGTATTTTTAAAACATTTATGTATATCGTCACCTCTTTATGATGATATTGGGACATGAAAAATCAAGATATTTACTTACACCATCATCGCTGTGAAGTGATATGACATTAAAACTACCAGCGACGAACAAATCTCCGTGTGGAGACCAACTGACGCACGTGCAAGGCTGTGTGAATTTCTTGGTCGAAGATATTAGCTGCCTAAATGTGTCCCATACCTGTTATGGCAAATACATATGTGGAAAAATAAGATCATCGTCGTGTTCACAAAAGTTAAACTGGATAGTTATTTAAAAATAAAGAATTTATAAACAAAATAGTTCTTAACAGTAAAATTAAAGACGCTCCCGATGATTCGGACATGTTTATAATATATAGCGAAACCATGATATTTGATGGTACTCGAAAATGAAACTATGTGTATATATATATATATATATATATATATATATATATATATATATATATATATATATATATATATATATATATATATATATATATATATATATATAAAATTAAAATTTGATGACAGTACTACAATACAAGCATTGTTAAACAAATTTTTTTCAATTGTTGTCGAAAAGTACCTTCACGAAACAAATTCTCACCTTTATGTTGCCATCTTCGCCTCCAGATACTATTAAGTTGTTATTAGTATTCCATGCTATAGATAAAATAACACCGTCATGAGCCCACCACTGCAAAACAATTTTTCAGTTATTTAGTATGTACAAGTATATAAGCGTCTTCTCAATATATCGTCAAATATAGTTCGTGAATTTTATCACTCCACACAATGTATTTTATGTTTATGTGATAATTCTATCGTTAAATACTTTTATAAGTGTGTTAGCTTATGTTAATAAAAATTAACCAAGCATAGCGCACATTTTTTTAATGAGTTGAATTGCAAGCATGTACCTAACATATGTAGTTTGTGACACATACAGACACTGTTTAATATCATTATATTTTTTTATATTCTTATTGACGTCACACAAACAAACATTTTTTCGCTATATAAAATAGAGACACGAAATTAATACATTCGTGATAAGTACCTTAGTTATATTGGGATTGGGTTCTATAGGCTGAATAACAAGGTAATTCCTTCTCGTGTATAAAATAGCGTTACTGTCAGGGCTCCATATCGCTTTGTGGCACGGCACATCAGATTCTACCACGGTGGACCTTAATAATCCGTTGCAAGACCACACTTTGACAAAGCCATCTTCTCCTCCTTAAGCATGAAATGTTTTCACTGGTTATTAAAGTTTTTACTATAGCTGTATCATTTGATTACATTTGAATGGTTTTAGAATGGTTTCTATATTTGATGATTCAAAAGCGTACGTTTATCGCATTTTAAGAATTTAAGTTACATAGGAACATTGTTAATTCGATTAATTACTTATAGTATAATTTGATGGACACATATAAGTAATTGTTTTGGAAATAAATAAAAAGAAAAGGAAAATATAAAATAAAGTATTTTTGTGTCCAGACAATACAACCATACTAAGGTAATGTTGGACTACTCTCAAAATTTAAAACTATTGCAGTAATTTCCTCTCCCCGCCGCACACACACACACATACACATATGGCAAACAAATACAACAATTTATTTTAAAAATCCCCTAAATTATCCGAAAAATCAGCAGTAAATTAAAGTAAGTAGGCTAGGTGGCGCTTCTTGGGGGAGGCCTATGTTGTAGACACAACAAGTATGTTATAGATACAACTTACCTGTTAAAATTCCATCTCCACTAGGACTCCATTCTGCTACAAGACATGCACCCTGGTGAGCGTTTATACTCTTTTCAATACGCCCATTATAATTTACTAGATGAAATCTGTTTTTAACAGAAAGGTTGGTAAAAGTTATAAATTAATGCCTAGCTATTCTTAATTTATAATATGGATTATAAACTTACTATATTTTTATAGCGATGATTATATTTTACAAATTAAGTACCTAATGATTTATTTATATATTTTTATAAATTGCAAGGCATTTTTGTTGTCAATTATAGTGTAAACAAAATTACGTTTCTAAAACAAACGATTAATTTACACATTTATTCTGCACATTACAATAATAATATAATGTATATTAATTGGATTAACTAATGTTAAAAATAAAACAAAAAAAAGATTCCTTGTTGAGAGTATAAAATAATAAATATAAAGGTTTTTCAAATGTATCGTTATCTAGTATTTGTAGTAATATACTAGGTATTTGGTGTATCTATTGCATTCTGTATCTCTATGGTAGTCGTGATATGATAATGACTGTGTTACATTAATTTTATTGTGAAAATTAATAAGAAAAATATTATCCATCTAGTATGTAGAAAAAACCAAGTCCATCATTATTTTATATTAATACTTTACATGTAGTGAAATTTATAATGCAAATATTTATTTTGCAAAAAATGCATAATTTTTGCGTAAAGTATAAAACTTTTATACCAGGCTATTAAACCTTTCTCATTGAAAACTTAACACTTTTCGAACCTATCGCACAATAAATTAATTTGTTTTATTCCTTACTTGCCATCACTTGAGGAAATTAAAATAACGTCATATTGAGACTTCTTTCCAGTGATATTAAATTTAGGAAATAAATGCATTCCTGTTGGAAATAAATCATCAGGGAATGTTGTAATGGTCATACATTCATTTGTTACTAGGTTCCATTTCAAAAGCTTGTGATCATCCCTGAAAATCAAACAAAAGTGGTACTATTTTACTTTCTGTTTTAATTTAAAAAAATATCTTAGAATCAGAGCGTGCGCTAGATATGTCTTTTATAGTTTTTTATTGGTTGAAGCTTGACAAAATTTTCCAGCTGGAGAGCGCTCTAAGTGCTTTGCGGCGATTGTAAGAAAGTGGGAAAACAGTTTTAAGCCTCCTACTTGAAAATAAGACCACAAAGGCAACACTGTCGGGTTATACATAGGAGCCAAACTTCCCTTGACCCCAATGTAAGTGACAGGAATAAATACTAATAAATAGTAATATCAAATAGTCATTATAAAATATTGTCACAAGTTTACATATAAGTGATATAATGATCTTTTCAGTTAAATAAGCAAATGGTAAATAAAAGTAACAGTCATTTGTCACATGAGGGTGAGTGATTCTCACGAGGGCGAAAAGCGACTAATGGAGAGCCGTTTCGCTGCGATGAATGGTAGCGGATGAAGCTCTGTGGTCTCTGCCAACCCCTACGAGGGATAGGCGTGAATATATATAAAAAAATTGTCACAGGTGGGAGATCTTTTTTGTGATAAATTGACGTAGCTCATAATTTATACAGGACGTTATGCAGGTTAGCAAATTTCACATGCCTTTAAAATTATTATCTTACATTCGTATACAAAATTATCTTACATTCGTGTTTATGCGTACAACAAAGCACATGCAATATCCATATTTTAATTTGAAAACAATTACAAACGATCAGTAAAGTTCGAATTAAGTTCCCCTGCGTTTTTTATATATTAATTAGAATAAAAAAATGCCTTGTGTGACCAAAAAAAAAATACAAACCCGCATGAGAATACTTCTTCCGTATTGTTCCAACCAATACATATAACTGCTCCTTCATGTTTCGGTTCTTTCAATGCTGTTAATTTCAACCGCATTTTAATTGGTAATTTTCTTGTTTAATAACACTTTTGTATCATTTGTATACGTATGGTAACCATGGTAACGAAAAAACATCCTATTACATAGATATAAAGTATACGTACTTTTTTATTGTGTAAACATATATTGATGGATATAATAACATTGTAATTTAAAATTCAAAGATCTATGGTGACTTTTCTCGCAGACTTACATCAGTGACGTGTTTTATTTCCTTTTTATAATCTTATATTATTAAGACTTCAAGTGAAGTGATATCTTCTATATTTTATAGTTTGATATTTGGTATTATATTATATTGTGTTGATTCATTTAAAAACAATAAAGTGTATGTTATTTTTTCTTGGATTGCTTTTATGTATTTATTTAATTACCTTATTCTTATTATCATATTTAAATATCTTTAATAATATTTGGTAACTATTATAAATATTGTAATAAATTATGAAAAAAAATATTTGAAAGTCAATCACATTGCAGATTCGTATTATCTCGTACTGGCGTACGTATTATGTCGATCGTACCTATTATTTATGATGAGAAAAATTCTCAAACATGATTTCTTTTTTGGCTAAAAGCTCAGTAGCTAATGTAATAATATATGAAAATAAGATGTACATGTGGTTTTAGACGTTTAAACTTGACATTTTGTCAAAAGAAGTCATTTATGTACGTAATTTACCGCATGGTGTTGATGTTTTATAAAGAAAATCATAGTAATTTATCTTTGTAAATCCTCTAATTTGTTCAAGTTATCCGTGAGATTATCATGACTGACGTTCCTGACCTTAGCAGTGATGATGAGCATTATAACGAAGAAGAGTGGCAAGAAATGGAAACAGGCAATGCATCAATAACATGTTTATTTTGTTCAAGCATCCTAGCATCTATAGACGAAGGAGTTTCACACTGTGCAAAAGAGCATAACTTTGACTTTAATGTTCTAAAATCCAAGTTTAATATGGACTGCTACTCATACATTAAATTAATTAATTTTATTAAGACTCACAAGTCAACGCCTGAGGATATAATGCTTTCAAGTACAGTAGTATGGAACGATGAGAAATATTTAAAGCCCGTAGATAATGATGAGTGGTTAATGTTTGACTTTGATTCATTAACTGATAAACCTAACTCACCAAAGACTTATCATGCTAATGTTGAAAATGGATTGGTGACACTGTCTCAATCTCACTTTCTTGAGCTTCAACGAACCATACAAACATTAACAGAACAGCTTAAGGAAGCACAGATCCATTTGCAAATGGCCAAAGAAGATATGGGCAAGATGCAAAATTCTATGAAGACAATAGTTGAAGGAAATGTAAACACAACTGTCAATGAAAGCGCTATAATTGTTGATTGTGTTTCCAAGGTACCGTTAGAGTGTGATGAAGGTTACTTTAGTAGTTACGCTCATTTTGGTATTCATTATGACATGCTCTCAGATAAAGTACGCACTGAAAGTTATAAGAATGCAATCTTAGAAAATAAAGATACTTTCAAAAATAAAATAGTTTTGGACCTTGGTTGTGGAACAGGAATTTTATCTATGTTCAGTGCAACAGCTGGTGCTAAATTTGTCTATGCGTTGGATCAATCAGATGTTATCTATCATGCTATGGATATTATAAGAGAGAACAATTTCGAAAAGCAAATTAAAATAGTGAAAGGTAGACTGGAAAACACGAAATTAGAGGAAAAAGTTGATATAATTGTGTCTGAGTGGATGGGATACTTTTTATTATTTGAAGGAATGCTAGATAGTGTTATATACGCCAGAGACAATTGTTTAAATGCAGGAGGTTTATTGTTACCAAATAGGTGTAATATTAGTTTGGTTGCTAATGGTGATATTAATACACATACAAAGCTTATAAATTTTTGGTCTGATGTGTATGGTTTTAAAATGAACTGTATGAAATCAGAAGTAGTTAGAGAAGCGAGTGTAGAAGTGGTTGATTCGAAGCATGTTATTTCAGAGCCTTGTATTGTAAAAGACATTAATCTTTATACATGTAATACTAGTGTAGTTGATTTTAGTTCAGATTTTAAATTACTCATTACGCAAGATGGATGTTTAA
The DNA here is from genome assembly GCA_031353405.1 of Baronia brevicornis. Classification (NCBI taxonomy): domain Eukaryota; kingdom Metazoa; phylum Arthropoda; class Insecta; order Lepidoptera; family Papilionidae; genus Baronia; species Baronia brevicornis. The sequence continues at coordinate 89,959 of JASFAT010000234.1, read as the reverse complement.
CATCTCTTGTAGGCTATTTTGATACTTTCTTCGACTTACCACAAAAAATGACATTTTCAACAGGACCTCACACTACTCCTACACATTGGAAGCAAACAATATTTTATTTTAGGGATTGCAAGGCAGTTAAAAAAGGTGATATTGTTGAAGGTATCATTTCATGTAATCGATTAAAAACTGATGTCAGAGCACTATCAGTACAGATAAATATGTTTGGTAAATCACACAAATATATCCTCAGTTAATCTTTTATATATTTTTTAAATTTGGCGCTGTTTATATTATAATTTAAATTTAAAGTTGGTGATTACACTTATACGTGTTATTCCTTATATTATTGGACAGAAAAATTGAAACTCCTTGTTTTGTAGAAAATAAAACAACATACGATAGAACTATTGTTGTCCCCAATGGTGAACTTGTGTTACATATGTACTTTACAATTGATAAATCTGGTCACATATTTATAAAAGTTTATTTTTAACTTATTTTTCCTTAGGGTATATATAATAAAGTATTTTACATACACAGCCTTAAAGTTGTAGGCCTTTTCTATGACAGCAAGATTTGCTGTAGTCGCTACTCTGAGCAGGCATATTGTCGAATGAATTACAGGTTATTTAAAAAATTAAAAATAGGCACATGTTGATGTTGAATTATGGATACCAGGCGATTTTACCTTCTAGCATCCTTATTATCTGCCTGTAATAATTTATGCAAAGCCTTATTTTAAGATAGATAAGAGACATCAAGATAGATAAAAGCTTCATCAATAATTAGCAATAGCGCAATATTAAACATAAATGTATGGAATCACATTAATGTTGCATTTAGTTTTAAAAAAGTTTTGTTGTGTTTTTGAATATTTACTTTTTAGAAAATTGTTGGGCTAAAATAAATTAATTTTGAACATTGTATAAATTTTAATTGTGAACTAGTGCTGCATTTTGCATTATGCATGTGTTGCATTTTATCTCAATAAATTAAATGTTTTTTGAGCATGCATTTATGAAGTAGTACTATGTTAAGGAAGCAATACCACAAGTTGTTATGAATAGATCATTGTATGATAACCATCTGAAGGTGTCTACATTGTGATAATATAAGTGAAATCGATGGCTTAATTATCAGAATTTTATACTACAAAAGAAATTTGTGTAAAAAAGTACAATTTTATTCAGTACACCATCTAATGGATAATTTCAAGTGTATTTGATGGGATATTTCATATTTACTTCAAAAAATATCTTATTTTATTCCTAAAGTAAGAAGTTTTATAAAAAATTATTACTAAACTATAAATTTTTTTCAATCTATTCAACAATAAAAAAAATGTTTTTTGTTGTACCTATAAAATTTACATGGTGTTACCAATTTTGATAATTGGGCTGACAAAATGTACATTTTACTTTATGTTTAAGAGATATTTAATATTTTAAGTGCTTTATTAAACTTTTAGTTGAAAATGTTTTTGTTAATTTTTGTGTTGCCCTTTTTTATTCATTTTCAGTAAAGGTAGGTTTTTGCATAATCAAAATATGATTCATTCACCTATTAGGACAAGTGGATGAAAATTTTGGGGTTACAATTATGTATCTATATTACAAATATTGTTTTTGCTAGTTTAATAATTCTACTATGCTATAACAATTTGTAAATGTGGTGTTATTTGAAATAGTTTTTTAAACTTTATTGAGGAGAAATGTTTAAAAAGGGAATACCCTAATATTCCCTTCCTCTCCGCCAATCCACGGTCTGCCAAGCCAATGGATGTATGGCTAGGGACGAGTTTAGTCACAAGCGTGCCGACCGTCCCGGGATCGTGTTCCTTCGGGTACTATATGGGGGAACGCGAATCCGGGGCCTTACCTCAGCATGCGGGGCTCTGCTGGGGCTGACCTCCATCCTTCCTTGTGGCTCGCTAATGGAGAACCGTTTCGCTACAATGAATGTGAGAGTAAGGATGGATGAGTGTGGAGGAAGCAAGCTATGTGTGCCGGGATCGTAGCGGATGGAGATCTGTGGTCTCTGTCTACCCCTATGGGGAAAAGGCGTGACGATATGTATGTATGTATGCAAAAATTAGGCGACCCGAAAGGCGATAATTTAAACAGTTCGATTGGATAGTTAATTATAATCATCAAAACAGTCTAGGGCAGTTCACTGCTGAATATAAGCCTTGCCTAAGATGCACCACCTAAGTCGATCTTCGGCTAAACACATCTACTTTCTAATGGCCGAGGAAAACATGAGTCTACGACTTCTTATATCCTTCTAGTCTTTCAGACATGGCAATATAGCGTGACATATTTTATTATATATAGTAGCAGCATATAGCATTTTTCTCATTTTATATGTGACTATAAAATCACAAATGTAAACTTTTAACGTTGTATTATGAACTGTTCATTTGAAAAGGTTCGAGGCGTTAATTCGACACTATTTTTATTTAGAACTTAAATATTAGATATATAGTTCAGGATTTGATGATAAATAAATAATTCAATTATTTTCTACGAAAATCTTTATTTCATTTTACACAAGATTTAAATAATAGCTAGTGTTTTATGTATATTTACAAGTAGGTAGTAAAGAAGAAATCGTTATTAAATAAAATCATCATATTTGAGATTTCATATCAAAAGTACATATGGTTGTAGGAAAATAGGCATACGTATACAAAACAAATTCAATTTTGCGTAGCTTTTATAGCATAGCAACATAAATTGCATTTATAAAAAAAAATCGGCATAGGGATATACTATGAGAAATTTTAACCGATCTTTAGTGTAATGCATATGAGACCGAATCAAAGTTTTTAAAATAATGGAGGTACATTTCGATTACAATTTTTTTTTTCATGTATATAAATATATGATGTGAATTTCAGATAATTCATTGCTTTGTTTTAAGATAGTTTCGCACGCATTTTTGGCATATAAACTAAAGGTCAATATGAATTTAAAAGTAATGTATCAATACAAAAAATTCAAACGTGGCTTCCCGCACAGAGAGAAAAAATTGTTTTAGTCGCCGCAACGTGTTAATAAATATTTTAATCAAACCAGAATAATAAGAAACACCAGTTGAATCATAGCTTTTGTATGTCTTAATTTTATTTAAACTTTGAAACTACCAGATATACTTCGTATGTTTACAAATATTTACTTGAGGACTATAATCTGTTTATACCATATATGAAGAGATCACATGCACATATAAAATCGACTTGCTCGAGAACTTTTTGAATATTCCATTACAATTAGTTGTCTTAGCTCTATTAGCATTTTGTACAGTGCTGTCTATTGATTATGCTATTCATGTGAATGTTGCTTTATATACCATATTAACCGCAGCCCATTACGATATGACCATGACGTCAGTTTTACACTATTCTACGTTTTTTATAAAGCTATATCCCCAATCAAAATGGCATCAGTAAACTATTAATTATTACTACGACCTATGCTTACAATTAACATTAATAAATAGGTACACTAAATGCACAATATACAGATTTTTTTAATAAATAAATCTATTGCTTATATAGACGATAAATATATAAAAAAGATCTATTGTAAAATTTTCTACTATAAGCGTCACCAGTTGGATTAATTCTACCCTTAACATCCCTGAAATCATAGATAGGGACCTAAAATTAAATTGATTATGGATTTTGCTTTTGATATTCAAAGAGAGAGTGGTCCCAAGTACCTATATGCAAAACTAGGCCTCTCTAAAAAGTGTATACGATTGTTTAAATGTAATAAACTTTATGCTTCAGACGAAATATTTTGGCACGTGTGGGTAAAACACTTGGCCTTAAACTGGTTTTTGTCACAAGAATATATTCATTTTGTTATTTTCCATGCCAATGGATAGTCTATAAGAAGGACGGTACATTTATCCTGGGTCCTCTTGTTAGAGTTCTATTTTCTGTTATAACAGGCTTCTGTTATTATAGCCTAGTTTTAATTAAAAACACGTTTGAATTTAATAAAAAAATCAAGTTTATGTTTTGAGCTTTATTATGAAATATATATTTGAGTTATAAAGTATATAAATATATATTTCATGGCAAAACTCTAATAGAGTACTTTCTGCCCGTAATGAAATGCTGATTGGGGTGAGTGCCCTAATTATAGCCCTCCCCATACTACGTCACCGTTTAATTTACTTTTACATAGTTAAGTAAGAGCTTAAATTTTATAACATTAACATTTTTGATATAGGTACAATAATCCTCTACCTACCTATGATTAAAATCTGAGATACCAATTTTATCTTTTACAAAATAATTTCACATATAGACAACACTTGGTCAGGGAATATTAGGACTCTCCAATTTGATCGGAAACATTAAAATTAATAAGCGTATCATTCATATGGATTAAGTTTTAGACTAATTACAAAATTACAATATGGTAGAGCTACATTAACTATATAAAATACACAATATATTTTTCTAGGATAGAGAAGTGCGCGAGTTAGTTTATAGGTACCTATTAAAAGTTATATATGGTTTGCTCCATGACCAGCAATTTCGTATATACGTACATTTTGGTTCTTAAAAATTATTTATAGTTCTACATATTCGCTATATTATATGAATACTTCATAAATTTTAATGAAACGTTGTGAATTGGGCGACATACTTTTAAAATATTTTTCTAAAGAATGAATATAGTAATAAATAACTGTATTTAAAATCAGAGAGGTTAGAACTATACTACTTGTCGTTACTAGAGACATCTCTATCAACTTTTTCATAATTATCGAGTTTCATTGTATGTTATTTAGTGCTAATTATGCGTTAAGAAGTTGTCACGGGTGTATCGGGCATCGTTTTAATTACAGGACTGTAGTGTCCTTGTTCTGAAAAATTAGACTGATTTGACTGATACCTGATATATGTATATGCATGCATGACTTTGAACTATCGAGATGTGCTATATGAACGACCTATGATATACTGGACATCGCCATGCAGTTACATAATACTTGTGCTCGAGACAAGGACAGCAATATTTGTCTACACTGTGCTATTGACGTGAAGCACATATTCTTAGAAATTTTTTTCACCCGAATCTTCAATCAAATATGTTAATTCCGCTAATTTTTCAGTGATGGTGTAATCGATTCATCTAAACATTTTGTGAATTAGGGTAGTGGCTACAAAACGATGTCCTCGTTTTGTAGCTTCTACCCTAACTCACGAAAAAAAATGTTTAGATTTAACTTCTTATTAAGGATGATGTTTTTATACTGATCTGTTTTCTGCTAACTTTTAACATTAAGTTCACAATTCATCAAGTTATATGACTTTATTTAAGTTCATTTTAGTTTTCATTGTAAAATGAAACATGAAACCACTTGGATGAGAGTAAAGTATAAGAAATATTTAATACAGTTTCGATACGAATAGTACTTAAATCCTTGACTCAGATGTTAAGTACGCTAACAACTAAGCCAAGTGACCGTCAAATGAATAATGCAATGCTAAAAACTATTGATTAAAAATACTAGTTTGTGCTATACATATTTCAGTTTAAAAACAAATTTGGTCGTAAAACGTATATTTTTATGTACACGTATATTATATATTCACATTATTTTTTAATTATGAAGTGATTACATTAGTGAGGAAGCGTAAAATGTTATTATATTAATATTTGAAGGTACCATTTGTAGCCAAACGTGTGCTTGAATAAATGATTATTCATTATATCTACTATTAACGTGAGTATAATTAAATAATAGGAACTATAAAATAATATAACAATAAACTGCAACGTATTATACGGGAGAGTATAAAAAGCTTTGGGATTCGAGATGCTACTTAAAAGCTAAACTTAATAACTAGTAATATATTGATTTACACTAAGGCGTTTAAACCGCTTGTTTATGACGGACCGCCGCCTTGGATCGCTCACTACGTTGTCTTCCACATAGATATTTTATACATATACGCATTGTGCTGTCGCGTTAAAGACTTGTGCGTACACAGAACAAATTTAGCTGCTAAGCGCGAGTGCGGGGTTATGTCAGAACGTAGGTTTCTAAATCCAATTCAATTTAATTCTTTATTTATGGCAACTCTCAGTGAATTCTGCCAGTGTCAAGTCAATCATGGAAGTGAAACAATCAAATAAAAACTCAAAAAAATAAAGCTATGTAAACAAAAACTCACACCATGGTAAGTTTCTAAATCCAGTGGAATACGGTAAAATTGCTGTCACAGAGAAGTGTCAAAATTGCCGTCTTTTTCTTTTCTTTAAAGGCAATTAGTTATAACTATTATGTCAGTGTCAAGTAAAATTACAATAATATCAAATCTTCGTGTCTTCTCCCTTCTACGTGACATTGGCGAAATCATCCGTGCTATTTTGGCACTATTGAAAGCCATTAATTCAAATGAATCAAATCTTTTAAAATGTAACTATTTAGCTTATCACGTTACGTCTTGATAAAATGGTGCCTATTTTATCTAAATCTTCTATGGACTTTTTTAGTCAATTTAAAAAGTAACGATACACGCATTTATTGCATATATTTTAGCTATATTTCACCTTAATCGAACTATATTGTATAATACTCTACCACAATTAAACAATATAACTGATAATAAGATTATAAAAATGAAATAAAAACACAACGTCACTGATGTATGCTGTCGGGAAAAATCTCATTGCCGTCTTTTCTGTTGACAGTGGACATTTTATTTATTTTTAAAAATTATAGGTTTAGGTAAGTGTCAAAATTTTTGCTTTATTGTTAACCGTTGATATTTTATTTATATTTTAAAAATAATATATTTAGATATGTCAAAAATTTCGCCTTTTCTGTAGACAGTTGAAATTCTCTCTCGAATCGAATGTTTTAAAAATAAATTAACGTCTTAACAATTGTTAGTGGCCGGGGGTAGTGTCCCTGCCTCTCTTCAACGCTACCCTATTCTGGGTTTTTCCAAATTATATTTCTTTACCTTTTTTATCGAATATACATGTATATCGACACTTATGAGAGTAACTAACTCATCACGGTTTCCTTTATTAGTAAAAATAATGTTATTGTTAAATTTACCCCGCAATAAACATGTTCAAAGCAGCCAAATAGCATTTAGCAGTGTTCACGCAAAAAGCTTAATTATATACGATTATGCGAACGAACAACCATCGACCCGTTTACTTTCTATTCAACAGTGCATGGTACACGTTGTAGCATGAATTTTTAACACTATTTACAAGGGTGGCTAAATATTATTCTTCCGTTACAGCTGGGGGTACGCCGTTGCTCTCTTCTTCTATAGAAGCTCGTGCTTCTGCATCTGAAAAGAATAGTAAAGATATATATTATTAATAAAAAACTGGCAACCCCATAACAAATCCAGTAAGAACTTCACACTCAAAAATTTAAATCTTTATATACATGTGCCCCAAATTCCTGTACCACGTCCGAATGAATTTCATTCATCAGAAATTCATTTTCAGCCTCATCAAAGAGGATTAAATATTTCAGTTTGATACAAATATATAATATAATACCTTTGGCAGCTTGCTCCTTCCATATTTTCTTATTGTCGCTTAGGCAAGTTACCCATGGCTTTCTGATTTTAAATTTGGTGTTAACTTCATTGCCTGAAAAAATAATTTTGTAATTTATTATTGTTCTATATGTTTTAAACGTGCACATTCATGACATATTTCGAGCATGACCCTCTCCATAGTTCTCTGAGCGACTTTGAGCTTAGGTCATGATGCATCAAGTTAAAATGATACGATACACGCATTTATTTCCATTCACTTCACTTTTAGGAATAAATCAAATTATATTGTAGTATTAAGTAATACGCCATCAGAACTAAACAATATAACTAATAATAACGAGCTTATAAAAATGAAATAAAAACTCAATGACACTGATGTAACTTGGCGGGAAAACTTTTTTTTATTATTAAAAGCTCTGGAATCAGATATAATACGTCTATATTTATCTGATTAATACGTAAAACATGAAAAATGTGATGAAACTTATATAAATCTGATTGTTGTTTGAAATGAAAACAAGCTCATAGTTATTTAATTCAATTAATATGTCAAATTTGTTTTTAAATATTAATATTCTATGGCTATCAGGAATGTCACATTTGATATTATTACACTACTCACCTGTACTCTCTTCATTGATTGATTCTTGCCCACTGGTACTCGTTGAGTTTTTAGTATTAGAATGCAATGGTCCTAATATACATTCCAGCATATCGGCACAGACTGCCATGCTAGGCTCAACTATGAACTCAATGAAGCCGATTTGAGATTCTGCTACCAATGTGTTATTTCTGTCGCACAGGGGACTAAAGGGCAGACCTAGTTCACGTTCCTTGTCACCCTGGAGGAAGAATTCATCTAGAAGACTCATAGTCCACCGATGGTGCAGGTCCCACCTCTGAAACCAGAACATGTTACGTGTTACATAATTTTGTATCACAAGATTATTGATTTCATAAGTGTAAAATAAGTTTATAAAATGGAGTAGTTTATCATTGGGTAGAGTTGGTTGTTTTATTTTTAATTATTACTTTTCTGTATCTTTTATTATTAATTCATTGATTCGTTTGATAAGTAATTATGAAAGCAAATGTTTCCAAGCTTAAAAGATTAATTAATCGAAAGAATAATCAACGCAAAAACACCAAAAAAATTGTTGAAGTAATTTAAAAAAAAGTTTCGAATGGATAATGTTACTTATAATTTTATTTTAAATCATTAGAAACCTAATATAAGACATATAAAGAACAAAATGATATAACGTAACTGTGTGCAATATAAAAAAAATATTTTTTCCTTTTCTTTTCTTTGATGGCAGTTATTTTTTTTACGTGTACGCCTGTTACATTTTCAGCCAGTCCTAACTCCTTAAACACTAGGACAGAAGGTTTCATTTTATTTATGCAAAAATAAATTATTTATTATGACGAAATTAAAGGAAATAACAAAAATTATCTACGAATAGGAAATCATTTGTTTGTTCTTGATGTAAAGAAAATCTGTTTTTTTTTTAAGCTGTTTCTTGCTACTCTCATTAAAGGACATAAAACCATTTAATTTCGTTTTGTGATTAAACTGTAACGACCCATCTGCAGAGCTAAGTTGCAGATATTCATAGGCAGTTACCATCAGGTGATCTTACTTTATATGCGAATGTAGTAAGAATTACCTTGGCGGGATGAGATATATCGCAGCAATGCAGAACTAATGAGACGGCTTTAGACTTGTCTACAGCGGGCTCAGCCAGTGAGAGTAGCGAGCGCATGTTCTTCAGCTGCTGGAAGTGGAACGACATGTCTGTGGCCAGCACCATATCGATAACCAGCGTCCGGAACTCGCGAAACTCATCGCGGGAGAGATTCTGCAGGATGTTGCATTCCTCATCGCGCATTAACCTGAAAGGAAGAAATGGAACATACAATACCCTAACTGCTTTCAACTGTTTAGGCAGCCCTTGATCAGAAAAAGACAATTTGAAAAACACATTAATATATCTAAACATTTTTGTATTTTGTTTTATAGTACATATCTTTAGGGCTGTTAAACCAAGTCAATACTTCAGGCGGAATCATAAGCATGTGCACTAGACGACAGTAACTAAAGTCTTAGGTTTTCGATTTAAATTTCATTTATTTTTAACGAATGAAACATATAAATGATATTTATTTTATTTCTCTCATTTCGCGGTCTAATTCAATAATATATAATAATTCAATAATAAAATAAAATATTGAAGTCAAATTATAAAATAGTACATATGTCTATAAACAATTTGTTTTCCTCTCTTAAGTAATTATTACCAACGCCAACGCATCATTACGCTAGGGAGGAGGGGGATTGAGCCTACGGAACTCAACCGTGCACCGGACGAAGCGAGGTAGCTGAGCTACCACTCAGATGCCGGTTTTCTGCGGGAGCGTGGTACTTCCCCGGGCGAGCCGGCCTATTCATGCTACAGACAAATAATATGCCATTCTTAACAAAGTATTCATCTGCAGCGTGGCTTCAACTTTTCAAAAACTTCTTTCATAAACTTCAAGTTTATGAAAGAAGTTTTACTTAGTTATATACATTCTTTTTATGATGATAATGGTGGTGATGATAAAGGACGTAAAAATATATAGAAAAAATATATAGAAGAAATATATAACTAACTAACAATAACAATAGTGTAAGCTAAACTTTATCATTACTTGGGAACGTAATATATGTATGTATGCATTGTATAAAGCTCGTGTACCGTAAATTATTCAATCTTCGATACCAATACACTCCCGCAATTTATATTATAATGTCGGAGCGCGTAATAATGTACCGATGTCGCTCTGATTGATGGATGAGAGAAGCAAAGATATTCTTTGCGGAATAGATTGAAAGAAATTGTGACCTTTTCTCGAGTGTATTTTTAAAATTACTTATCACCTATAGAAATCTCAATTTTGTAGAGAATTAAAGAAATATTTAAAAAATAAATTTGCGTGCTTGACATTAGCTTCTCTCTTTTTTTGTGGGATAATGAAGGGTGTTGCCTTAATACCCACGCAAAATTATAATATAATTCTAAATTAAAAAAAAATATGTGACATTTGACTATTCTACTTCAATATTTTTTGTAAAAATTGATGCCGCGAAAATAAGAGTTATTTTTGAATACGTTTAAATATGATATGAACGTAATACTTCAAACTGCTCAAGACAGTTTTAACACTACAAGAGATGCAGGAAGAGACCATCTGTCATCCTTGAACTTGACGGACTGCGTCTCAACCAACTAGCATTTTTTCCTCGATTTGGACAATTTTTTGCGTGGAAGAAAATTTTCTTCTCAGGAAAGAGTACAACCAGCCTTCACACAGTTTTTGGAGTCCAGGCCCCCAAAGTTGTATCATAAAGCTTTTAATGATTTTCCAATTATACGGCAGAATTGTATAGGCAATGAGTGTATACAATTCTGCCATATAAATAAAAAAAGGCTTTAATTTTTCGGCACGATTTTATACTTCACTTAATATACGTAAAATATACTGTACAATGTTTTTAAGGTCCGAGAGTATCTTTGCCCTTGTCCGGCAGTTATGGTATTGGTACACGGGTACGCGACCCCGGCCTCCCGTATCACTCCATGTCTTCTGTTGCGGTAGTATCATATCCCTATCATCCTGTCTAAATCAATCTTTCTTTTCCCCTGCCCTTTCCTTTCTTCTCTATCCTTTTCCTTCCTTATCTTTATAAACCTAATTTGTTAAAAAATGACGGCGATGTGGTTCGCCACCCGTCATGTCGTCATTCCTACGAGGGCGACGAGCGACTAACGGAGAGGAATTTCGCTATAATGAATGTGTGAGGAAGGATGGATAAAAAGATGTATGAGCGTGGAGGATGAAGGAAAGTGTGCCGGAATCATGGCGGATGGAGATCTGTGGTCTCTGCCTGCCCCTACGGGAAACAGGAGTGACGATATGTATGTAATAAAAAGCAAAACTCTATACAGTACTAAATATTTTGTATATATCTTATGACAGCAGACGAAAATGAGATCTAATGTACATATCGTGTGTTAACGCCTACTTCAAAGGTCGTGTCATCAATCATTTCTAGGTACAGTGCACAAGAAAATTGTAACAAAGAATTACGCACGAAAATGTTAGAAATATTTCATATTTGTACGGCCGATACGGTTCCATGATCCGTATTATTCAGATATCTTATTCAAAACTACCCTTAATTTGTGAATTAGAACGCATATACATATGTGTACAGACCGCTTACAAAGCCCTTACCAAATAAAAACATACTTTATATTATAATATATTTTGTTTATTTGTTTACTAGTTATTTACTTGCAATTACTTATGGTATATGAAAAATTATTGCTATATATATATATATATATATATATATATATATATATATATATATATATATATATATATATATATATATATATGTATGTATGTATATATATATATATGTATTACACGGCTGGTATAATTACTTATAATATTATTCATATTATCCATCATACCTCAAGCGTCCGTTAAGGGTGGGTTTATCAGCAGTACCCCTCAATTTTGGGGGAAACCAATGTCTAGAAGTTGAATGTCACGGCTGTATGGAAAGTCAATATTACGCAAGTTGACTTTCGGCTAGAATGATTCAAACGCGCGAAAAATTCCGTTTTGGGCCTCTAGGGAAATTATATCGTATTATAACGAGTTCGCAGTCTTAGCATGGCATTCTTTTGTCCGCGGGAATGTAGAAATTCCATTCAGATTTTCACCCTTTGTACTCTGCATTTCTATTCTACGAATTGCTTTCCGTGCGCGCTTGAAGATATATTTTCGCTAATGAAAATATTTATTACGAGAAATGCTACTGCGAAGATAAGTTTAAGCAAAGTTACAGTGTTTTGTTTGTGGTTTTGTCTTGAAATATTTTTAGTAAGTAGCGGCACTAGCTCAGTTAGTAAGATTCGGACTTATGATCTTAAGTATATGAGCGCTTTCCTTAATACAGCTTTGGACGTATTAATTTACCTGAAAGCAGCACTTATGTGATGGTTCTCCAGTACAGCGCGGTCGTTGTACAGAAGTGCAGTGTCGGAGCCCGACATCACGTGGAAATTGTTGGTGGTACCGGTGTGCTCGAAGTCGTGGACGATTGCCGCAACCAGCGTCGCGAATATCTCCAAGTCCGAAAGCCAGTTCTATAAACAATTTTCAGCAATTCATTTTCAGCAATTCATTTTCAGCAATTCTAACTTAAAGATCGTAGAAAGTAATTAGTGTAGGAGTGAGGAACGGAGATTTACGAAGCGGTACTGCACAAAAAGTAAGAATACGATATAGGGATATTCAAAAAATTTGTGCAAACAAGACGAATTCGAAAAAGTCCTATTTTGTTCCAATTATAATATATACATTACATATAATATATACTGCTGGCCAGTGCATACAAAAATTAAATACATACATATATTCAATCTTAATTCGTTATCTAAGTATAAAAATACACTTTTTATATCTAAATATAAACAGTGAGGTTTAATACTTACTGGCAGTGTTCAAAAGAAAATTTTAATTACAAAATATTTATTCAATCATTGTTTTGTGAAATTACAAAATATTTCATAATTTATATTCGAAAGGTATTTAATTACGAATAATCTCATTCATTAAAATTTATCTTGCCGAAAATTTGATTTATGTTTTTGAAAAGTTACTTTTAATGTTATTATAAATTGTATTAAAAATAAAAAATTCTTAGCAAAATTTTCAATTTGAATGTAAGAATATTTAATCACAATTCACATAAAAATATTATATAAATATATTTTATTTAAGTACTATATTTGTCATCAATAATAATGTCACGTATTGTTTTTATTGATATATATATATATATATATATATATATATATATAATATATATATATATATATATATATATATATATATATATATATATATATATATATATATATATATATATATATATATATATATATATATATATATATATATATATATATATATATATATATATATATATATATCAGACGCATCCAGTCTCTGCCAGCCGCCTTGCGCAGATCGTCGCTCCATCTAGCAGGAGGGCGTCCCACACTACGTTTGCCGAGTCGCGGTCTCCACTCCAGCACTCGTCTACTCCAACGATTGTCGGTTCTCCGACAAACGTGTCCAGCCCATTGCCACTTCAGTCTGCTAACTTGAAGAGCAATGTCGGTGACTCTGGTTCTCCGGCGAATTTCTTCATTTCGAATTCTGTCCACCAGAGAAACCCCGAGCATAGCTCTTTCCATAGCCCTCTGAGCGACTTTGAGCTTGGCGAGGAGACGGACTGTCAGTGTCCACGTCTCGGCACCGTAAGAGAGTACGGGCAGGACAGGACGCACTGGTTGAAGACTTTTGTCTTCAGACTTTGTGGTATGGGCGACTAATTTATATTTTTTACAACTTTTTTTTTTATTTTTTATTGTTATAGATGGCCTAAATTATTAATTATATTTATATAAATACATGTATATGGGTTTAATTCAAATATATATATATATATATATATATATATATATATATATATATATATATATATATATATATATAGGCTCAAATTTCTCAAGTCGCCCTGTGTATCTCCGTGGGGGTCGGGCGGTGGCAAAAAATCAGTTTCTCTACTCAATGACGTTTGACGTTCAAGGGGACGTTTTGACAGAGTCAGCGCTCGTTTTTAGTCTGCGGTATGTGTGTGTGTCTGTCTGTTGTGTGGAGAAATTGGTATTAAATTAGTTTTGTTTGTATTATGATTTAATGTGTAATGTATTAACTGCATAATAAAATATACCTATCTGTCTGTCTGATATATTATACTCTACTCATGATAGCTCTATAGTCAAGATTTTCCTAGCGTCAATAATACATACCATAAGGCCAGTTTGGCAGAGCATGTAGTGAACAGTTTGCGCGACGTCTGCCGCGTGGAGGTTGTTGTGGTAGGGATTGTGGAATTTGCAGTAGCCTTCCTCTATCCGACTGAGAAAGTTTTCTAATATCGGTGACTGCACCTGCGGGAAATAAAACACGGGAACGAATGAATTTCAACAAAGTCTTCTATCTTATCCTTTTTAAGATGATTAATGGACTCAGGAAAATCCATCCTTGCGGAAACCCATCACTATTTGGACAGTCAAAAGTTTTACTTAGCTAAGATCTTTGCGACAAGCAAACAATAACAAAACTTTAATAATGTGTGTTTTCCTGTTGGATGAAGTGGATTTATTTGGAACTTAAACCAAAAACTTACCGAAAAACGACCAATAACTCTCCACCCACCAACCACTATACACAATACAAAACACGCACTACCACTTTTCTACCTTGTAAACGACACCTGTTTCGCCCCAACACGAGCCATCTTCAAATCAAAAGTGACTTTGACAACCGAAAATTACTTTCGGTTGTCTTCCGTAGAGTCTACTATACCTGAAGATGCCTCGTGTTGATTACAATCAGCTATATAACCCTGGTAAAGCTATTACCTGTTGTCCGTCTGCCCAAAGTCAATGAACGCGGCTTTAATTTCCCGCATATTTACACTGAATTTGGGCTTTCCTCCACTCCACCTTGGACAAACGCGGTCAGTAAATGTCCCTTATTTCAGAAATGAGAAGGCCTGTGCCATGTTTGGGACATACATATTATATATAGGTTGTGAAAAAATCTTATCACTATTAAAATTATGTAATCAATAAATATGGTAATTTGAAATTTTTAAATTTTCTCTTTCGTTGCCACCATGCTATATTACATAACGATGAGGTGTACTTGCAAGTAGCATATCTAAACGCAATTATTTGTTTATTATTATTTTATTTCTTTATCCATATTGTTGATATTTAAATTACTAAAATAACGTGTACATATAATTTATTGGGATGAAGCGTCTGAAAAATTTAAATCAAAGTTGAGCTCTCAAAGGCTTCGTACGAAATAGCACAACGAACTGTTTCGAAGTTTCCCCTACACAGATAACGGTCCCATTAACTTGATAGGAATCTACGAAGCCGACAACTCTTTTCAGATATAACATAGAGTGGAAACTTTCGCCGGCGGCGAACTGAGAACGACTCCAGGTAGAGGGTTACGCAAACGAGTAAATACCAACTGAACTTTCAGCTGCTTTAGTATTTCAACTAGGGTTACCATATTTAAAGTTGTCATTTCTAGGACTAATATTTTATTTTTGCGAAAAGAAGATAAATGAGCTATCGTGTTTGCTTTTGAAAGATAAAGATGATAGTTAGGCGACTACATGGTAAGGAATGGGAGGGAAAGTTTGATGGATAAGGTGAACTTAGTATTCACACAACGAAGTAAACCAGCTAAACCGACCAAATAAAATAACTCATCTTGCCGATAAAAACTTTTCGAAGTTGTAAAAAATGCTGCGAATTTATTTTTTAAAAAATCGCAATTTTTATAATGCTTAATTATTATATTTGAGAAAAGCCATTATTTTTTCATTACATTCTTAAAATTTGTTTTTAAAATTTGTAAAAGAAAAAGTGAAATGTTTTTAAGAAAAGTGACCCATATTGTAATTTAAAAATTAGGTTTTTTTTTATAGACTTCAAGTAAAGAAACTGAAACCATGTGTATAATACATATTTCGAGACATTCTCGTTTTCCTTGTAATATGGTGACCCTATAAACAACGTAGATAAACCTGAAGATGTATAAAGTTTTTCAATGCCAGATTAATCTTTAATGTGGCTATGGCTACTGTAGGTTTTACTTTAGACACAAACGTGTTCAACGTCTGAGATAAGAAGTTTAACGATGCAAAGTACTTAGTAGAAGTAAAAAAATAATTATCTTTAGTAAATTAAAAAAAAAACAAATTAATTGGGTGTTTCCATGGTGAAGTCACTACCACCAAGATAAAGCTGGCAGACGCTTCTTTTCCATATAGTAACTAAAAGAAACAACCCATTTTTGGCAAATGTAATTTACTTGCGCATGTGATGTACCTTTACTCCATATAAATTTATTTTCATTTTTATAAATAGGTATTGTATTTAGTAACTAAATATGTATAACAGCGATTTGCCAACAAACCTTTCAGAATTTCCTTTAAAATATTATACAAAAATTGAAAGTTTATATAATCAAAATATATTTATTATTATTAATAAAAAGCAAATTGTATTTAGTTTTTCGCAGAATAAATTGGAAATAGTAGTAAACCGTCTTTGATTACTTTTCAAGCGCGCTTCTTTCAGTAAGAGTTAAAAACCCAACCTCTTTCCTTTCCTTTCTGAATTGGATAAGCTGAATTGATTACAAAGGACGGATATTCTACACGGATAAAAATCTCTTCTATGTGATTGCTTGATGTTGTAACAGTTTTGGATACAAAATATTGAACATTTTGTCTTCAATATTACATTGTTATTAAACGGGTTCTCCTAGTATTTATTATCCTTTCAGACCACGCACAATATTCGTGACAAATTTTCAGCAACTAATTTCAAAGTTATTAAGTTATCGCAAAGTCTATTAAAACTTTGATGCAATCTCGAATGTTTAAACGATTTTTGCAAATAATCTTTGAAAAATAAATCTTAAGTTGATTAAAGCAAGTTATTAATAAAAAAAAATCATTGCTTATCAAAATTCAATGAATATTCTCTGCAAGCTGATCAGAAGAACCCACCCCGGTTAGAAAGATCGCATAACTACAAAATAATAAAATGCTTTAAATTCATAGCCTCAGAGTTCATAATAACAAGGAGTCCTAGTCCTTGTTATTATTAACACACAAATGATGTACACAATAAATACCTAATGAAATTGATCCAAAAATTAATTTTGGGTCATCGATCAATGAGAATTTAAATCTTTTTTAATTTCTAACATATTTTGTTTATAACAGACAACGTCGGTTAGAAAATTTTCTACATTTTAAATTACGCCTTATTTTTGTGTTTATATACTAGTTTGTTTTTTCTGGATCTTAGCAAAGCAATTCTTGTCCCGTCATTTGAATAAGGGATTTTCACAAAGTAGTGCTTGATTCCATATAATCCGCACATAATAAAGTTAGTCGGTCTCTTATTTTAAATTTTTGCGTTGTTATATTTACCTTAAATTTATGTATCATTCCGTATCTATTGAGAAGTTCATAGCCGAGGTACTTCACGGGCGCGCCGGCCGCTGCCTCGTGGAGTGCAAACACGTCGAAAGACCATTCGTCAAGCGTCTGTGGGAGAGAAAGAAATATAGCCTCTCATAAAACTTAAACGAGCTAAGATTAAACTTATTTTTCCTTAATATAAATTAGAATCCTCCTCCCTTCTCCTTCGTATTCCTCCGCATTCTTCCAGCCGTTACGGTGGCTCATTCACTGTACATGCAGTGCGCTTGTGGAACTCTCTCTCACATACTATACGTGTAGCCTGTCACTGGGTGTATTTAAGAGAACAATTAAAGAACATTTCCTTTCAATATAAAATATTTATATATGTATATATTTATGTGTATATTATATATATATATATATATATATATATATATATATATATATATATATATATATATATATATATATATATATATATATATATATATATATATATATATATATATATATATATATATATATATATATGTATCCTCTTATTGATATACTATTATATTATATATTATTAGTATTTATATGTTTATATATGTAACATCTGCGACGATCCCGGCACACCTTCCTTGCTTCCTCCACACTCATCCATCCCACCTCTCATATTCATCGTAGCGAAATGGCTCTCCGTTAGTCGCTACTCGCCCTCGTGGGAATCAGCACGTGACAGGTGGCGAAGCACGTCACCGTCATTTTTAATAAATTAGGTTTATTATAAATCGTCATAGTGAATCCCATGAGCCGCAAGGTACGATGGAGGTCAGCCCCAGCAGAGCCCCGCATGCTGAGGTAAGGCACTATAGTACCCGGGAGTGCCCGATCCCAGGACGTATTAACAAATATGGTATAAAACATATTTGAATTGATTTGATTTGATAAAAAACCGCAACGCCGGAGGCGTAACAAATGCGTTGTCGGTCTTTCGGCGGTGGACACATAAGCATGCTTCAAGAGATCGTACCCCCATGTCGTACTTGTTTGATGGTAGATCGTTCCATGATCGCACCGTTCTTGGTAGAAAAGTACGACTGAATCGCACGGATCTCTCAACATTTTATATCGCTTCTATCATGGGGAGTGTTTCGAGGAATTGTTTGAAATAATTCCCGCCACCGAATTCCACAACCGCACAACTTGCCGAAAATGAAAATTTCATCCCCACTATCTGGATGAGTGGCGATCTACTCTGGTGCGTTTCTCTCGTAACTTCTTTCGATGCACCACCAATTTGTGGAACCAGCTACCCTCGGCGGTCTTTCCGAACCGATACGACACTGGAACCTTCAAAAAACAAGCCTATACATACCTAAAAGGCCGGCAACGCTTCCGCGACTCCTGCGGTGTCGCGGTTGTCCATGGGCGGCGTTGATTACTTTCCATCAGGCGACACGCTTGCTCGTTTGCCCTCCTATCCCATAAAAAAAAATGTGGAGTGCAAACCATTCAAGTGGGGATGGAACACGATGAAGAAGGGATGGAACTGTGCCGATAGTAGAACATTGGCCTTACAAATTATCATTCACTAGAAATGGTATATTATTTACAAGAATTTTATTTCACTCAACATAAGGGTAAATTTTACACGAAATACACCTGTACCCTAAAAATAAAGGAAAATTTTCCAATTATATATTTATAAGCCCGTTCGTGTTTTGTGTGTCCGTAGAGAGCGCTACGTCAGAACACAAAAGTTAGCGACAACATAACTCACGTCCGTCGGGAGGGAATAAACGTTACCCCGAGGAGGTGAGTGTAAGTTAAACGAATAAAAAGCTTAGCTAAACATCAGCGGTGAAGTGGAGCTTTGGGACCCCTCTCTTTAATTATTTCTGTTATATGCCGGCACTTTTGAAATATATTTTGTTTTTCCTGGAAAGTAAATATCATAAAACTACTCGTAAGGATTTTTAGCGGGAATTTATTTATGTAAGGTCGCTTAGTAATACTTAATTGTGTTTAATTTTTAACTTTCATTATGTCAATTCATGTTTCATTACTTTAATCTATGTTTCATTATTTCAATTATGTTTCATTATTTTAATCTATGTTTCATTACTAAAATAAATTTACTATGCATATTATGTATCTGCTTTATTTATTATAATAGGTCGGGGCAAAAGTATTTTCGTATTTTGAATGTATTATTAGTAATCAAACCTCTTTGGCTGTACTGAATGTAACTGGCTGGTTTAATACCATTAAATGTGACATTCTGAAGATGCAATAAATAAAAAAAAAAACTAGTTCCCGCCATTTTTCAATTGTTTGTTGTTGTATTGTCAAGCAAGCGAAATGCACGTATGTGACCAAGAAATTCGGTACATTTTAAAGTTTTATTACAAAAAAGGTAAAAATGGTTTTCATCAAGCACCAACAAGGTCAGATTGCGGACCACAGTGACGACATTCATACTGACATACACACATACATCCATAAAGATAAAAAAAGTTAAAGTTAGCGTAAACTTTTGTTATGGAATAGGGAGGCAAACAGCAAGCGTTTGGCTTTATGCTGAAGCAGTTAACGCCGCTTATAGATATTAAAAAACAAATTAACAACAGCAGAAGCATTGAAGAAGCGTTGCCGTCCTTTGAGAAATATGTAGGTTATAATAATTGTCGGTTCAGACAATAAGAGTACAATTAGCTAACAAGAGCCAGTTAATCTCACCAGTACAAAACAGCTGCGTGGTTAGTTACAACATAATTGCTTACTTAAGTGCGCACTCGATGTTTGTTTCGGGTTTGAGTATTTAGGACTGTGTCTACATAGTTTGCAGACGAAACTAGCATTATCGTCTCAGGGAAGGGTGTGTGTAAATAACCTTAAAGTTAACAAGTGCGACACGGAGTCTGCAAGTCGTAGTTCGTTAATATTGAAGTGAAACGTGTATTTGAAACGCTATTGTTATGTGACATATACGCATTTTTTTAATCTCTTAAGTGGTTTATTTCGATTGATCGATTGATATGCATGCCTGAACGGAATGTTTTTTTTATCCGTTGATGTATATACACGTACATAATTGTACACTTACATTATACGCGAGCGAATATATTCGTCTTAATAATAATGACGAATATATCCATCATAGCCACATAAGAGTTAAATGGAAGCGATATGCAAACGAGTAAACGGTCTCTTTTTTGATTCCATATCTCTAATACTATAAAAATTATATTATGTTGGTAATTTAAGTTTTAGGATCTAGGGGGTCTTCAAGCAAGCAAGTTGTATTCTTCTAATAATCTCAAACAGTTCACATATTACTGGTTTCATGTATCGTTCACACTTTCAGGTATAAGATTGAACGCTTTGACATCATAGAAGCTCTCTTATTTCAAAAAATGAAGTCCATGTACAAAAAAATGCAATTCCTTCTTAAGTTTTTTTTCCTTTAATATATTTTATTATATGTAGTGTATTTTTTTATTCTATTTTTCTTTCTTCTATTCTTTTACTTCTCTCTTAAGTTCTCATTATTCTCATTTCAACTCAAGGTATTGATGCATCAATAGCAATTTATATGCTTTGCCTGTAAAAACGATGCTGTGAGATGAGACATCCCACCGCAATGTCAAAACAATATAAAGTGTGGCGTTTAAGAATGGAACAAATTTAAACTGTAAAATTAACTTTAAAGTAACATATTACGGTTTCTATTCCAGCAACAGGATAGCCATTGAGCTTATGTTTTACGCGCGTTAACAACCCCTTAACTTGCAAATGACTCGTCGCTGTTAAAGAAGATTAATGTTCATTAGTTAAGTTCATTAGTTATCGGTGTTTAAATAAATTGAAGTTTGGTTTAATTATCCTAGTTGTTTCATGAATATTTTAATAGTTATGATAGGTTAATATTAATATTGAGGTGAGTATTTGAGATAAGTAAGTCTACGTAGTCAAATGATTACTGAGTTTGTTAATTTTAAACTAGTATTATATATTTTAACAATCAAATTTCATTCATGGTTGAAATTTGTTTAATAGACTAAAGTTGCATCATCTTTTACAAAATTTGGAAGCGATATATTAAATCAGGTCGGGTTTTCCACACTGCTCCATTGGTTGAGAATAAATGGGTATCGCGTCTTGGTGTTTAATCCTAATATGTGTTCGTTCGAGGCCGGCAATAAATCCGCGACGCTTCTGACGTTGCAGATGTCTATGGGCAGCGGTGGTTGCTTACCACCAGGTGACCCGCATGCTCGTTTGCCCGCTCTGCTTAAAAAAAACCTGGATTTTCTTCCAAGGATCTCCTGCTCGCCTGGTTGATAAGACGGCAGTTAATATGATATCTCTTAAGAAGAAAAATCTTTCTCCTGTGTCAGCCCGTCTTTTAAATATCAATATAAGCCCGCAGCAGTCTACTGCTGGACATAGGCTACACTCAAGGCGCGCCACTTAGACCTATCTTGGGCTACACGCATCCAGTTTCTGCCAGCCACATATCGTCGCTCCATCTAGTAGGGGTGCGTCCCACACTACACTTGTCGAGATGCGGTCTCCACCTCAGCACCTTGTCTAGTCCAACAATTGTCGGAGAACCGCGGTTGCTAACAGTCAATGTCTCGGTTTTTTCTCGATTACAATTATCTCGATGGAAATTACTTTTCATAAAAAGAGGAATTTATTCAGTTTAGTATGAAGCACTTGAGCGGAGAGTGTGATCTAATAGAAGGAATTGAAAAAGTGGAAACGCAGTCTGTATTAACATCAAGTGTCCACCACTACATTAAAAAAATTAGTTTAAAAAATGTATTTGAACATGAGTGGATGAATAAAAAAGTATTTTATTAACGATCGAAAATTTGAGTCCGATAGTCTAAACAATTCGTTACGTTTCGTGAATTCGTGTTTGAACACTACTATTGATCGCTCACTAATTGGAGTAGGCCAGGCTGAGCTTTGACCGCACCAGGGTAGAGTTTGTTTAATTATTCTATCCGGAACACGTTGCATGCAGATAGCCTTTTAAGTTACAATTGTACAAAATTGTACTATCTGAATACCTCTGATTTTAAATGTGGAATAATTTCCTATTTCCCTGCAAGGAAAACGATAGTACATTCTTTATAGCAGAGTAGAAAAAAGAAAAGTTTCATCCATCATATCATCTGGATGACTGGCGATCCAGTACGGTGCGCTTTTCCCGAAACTTCTTTTCATGCACCACCAATCAACTGCTTTCAACTCATTTTTCGAATCGATATGACATTGGCATCGTCAAAAAACAAACCTACACGTACCTTGAAAGCCGGCAACGTTTCCGACATACTTATGATATGCGGCGATGATGGCAGGGATGATTGTTTTCCATCAACCGACACGCTTGCTCGTTTGCCCTCCTATCCAACAAAAAAATATATGTTTCCTTCTAAACCAACCTTGTCTTATATTGTAGTTATTATCTACCAATTATTATTTTGATTCAACCACAACGATCGATTAGATCTGAGGCGGGGCCGCCATCAGCGGTGAAGTGGAGCTTTGGGAGTCCTCTCTTTAATGAGTAAATAGTGTATACGTATATAAAAAGTTGTTTTTATTTTCCTTGCCCGATTAATCCACGCCTACCCTAACAATGGAACCGCCTTATAGAGGCCATATCCTGATACGGGCTTGTGTGCCTTTAAATATAATATATATCATACCTTTAAAACTCTGACGACGTCCTGTGGAAACTGCATAAGTGTAGTACTGGTGACCCGCCTGTAGATTCTGTCGACGAATATACCCGCTCTGATGGCATGAGCTACCGATCGGAACTTCGGCTTCTCATCAGACTTTCTTTTCGCCGTCGCCAACTGCCTGGTGAAGGTCGACGCCAGCCACTCTCTGACTTCAGGAGGCACCGCATCCGGCTGAACTTCCGAAAGTTCGTCTTCTTCATCTGCGAGTCTCCTGTACATATGTGAATTAAATATTAGTAAGGAGATTTTTTAATTAAGACACAAGCCCGATGACTAAAGCAGGTTCGCAAAAGTAAAAGTGACATTTTTTAACGCAAGTTAAAAACTAGCACAGTCAAAACCAAAACTTCGTTTTAGAGAGATATCGGTGTTAAATTGCATAGGTATTCATTATCCCTACATGTATAAATCTTTCAAAGCTTGCAAGGCTATTTCAAATTTAATTTCTGTTAACTTTTACAATAGTTCAATATGTTTCAATAAAATGAAAAAAAAAAACATGATTCATATAAATATAACACTTTCTGAATCCATTTTTGCTACTTATTCACATGGAATTATTATTATATAAAAATCACAAACTTATTTAATTAAAATTTAATTTCTCAGCAAAAGTGATTTTAAATGCTCTTTTTCCAAACTATTTATTTACATTTGTAATTAACAATAAATGAATTACAAAACTTACGTAGAATTTCTGCACCGTTAAATTGGAATACAATTAAAATTAATCTATCAACTATTGATTGTAATAATTATTGAAACTAATAAAAATATTACTCTAATTAACAACTTGCTTTTACTAATCAATATAATAATATATCTATATATTTAATGTTTACACTATTTATTTGTCTAAAATACAAAAAGTGTTTACTACAATCATTTTAATATTTATTTCTATGAAACAAGAGAAAGATATTGTTTTTGTGAAATACAAAAATTATTTAATACAAAGTCTCAATTACGAAAATAGTATGTTACCAGAGAAATTAATTAAGGAAGAAGAGTTGTATATAAAAGATTAATGACATTTAGCTAATACGCGCTAGTTTTTGAGGGGAAATTAGTATTAGATGAAGTAAGAAATATAGAGAAGATAAATAGAATTTATTATTGCGACTGTACTGCTAGAAGTCTTACATCATGTATTTCTGTGATTGGGACTTTGCATAACAATCATTGTTTTTTATAAATATAACTTTGTTACAAAAAGATGTATATATTATGTTTCAGAAACATTTTTATAGTCTTGAAAGATTATAAGAGCGAAAGGGAAAAATTAAGATAGAACGACATACTTGATAGTTACAGATATTGATAGGTATTTATCGGGGGTTGAAGTTGATGTTAATTAATTTGCCTAGTATTTGATCTACAATATTCACATGCATCGTGCTCTAAAATTCTTGTTTTACTACGTTGCTTCCCATTCGAATTAAAAAAGATCAAATAACAATTATTATATACAATAATGCCGCAAACACAAATTATTAATAAATGCCCGGATTCCTGATTATATCAGAAATGAATATGAGTACAATAAATATGAAAGTCTATTCATATAAAGGAAAAGAATGAAAACAATCAAATTCAGCAAAATATTTATATAAAAATAGTATTTACGGAAGAAATATTATCCTCCTTTGAAGAAAGTATATGCTTGTTTTTTGTATGTTTATTATTATTCGATATATAATCAAAATATTATTCATCAATGTAATAAAAGTTTTTGACTTTGAAATATGATTTGGTATTGTTTAAAATATTTGATTTTATACTACACGTTTAAATTTTCAGAATAAAATTATTATTTTGCAAATGTTTTCTTTGTAAACGAAAGATTTATTATAGCTTTTATTCAAATAGATAACGCTAGTTGTTACGGGACATTTCTAGCGTTTGTTCAAGATAGGGTCTCTTAGGGTTTCTCTTGTTAAAAATTGGAAAGATTTATTGCCCAGACGACTTGAACTTTTGTAAGTTTAGTACATAGAATCTAAAATATTACAATAGATATAATTTTGATCCTAAGCCTGCTAATTTTTCCTCTTATTGTGAAATACGTATTCTTTTTTCAATAGGTCATATAAAGTCGCAAATCTTTTATAATCCATTGCTATAAAAACTTTTTTTACACGCAAACGACCTATGATGGCGTTTTATTTGAATAAACATGTATTAACTTCGTTAAAATTAGCAGTTTTTTTTCGAGATAGGAGCAAGCGTATCACCTGATGATATCAGCGTCACCGAGGGAGTCACGGAAGCGTTGTAGATCTTTTAGGTACGTATAAGCTTGTTTTTTGAAAATTTCAAACGTCTACTTTCAAATATCATATTACGTTATCTGGCTAGGAATTTTTAAAAACCAAAACTATCAATGTTCATATTACAAGGTTTTCTTTACCATTTCAACAAAGCTGAAGTTGCTTGTATTGTCAATTGGTTCACGTAATATTGTAAATTGTAAAAAGAGCATTCATTAATAAAAATTTTCAGTCTGACAATTTACATTAATGTAGTATTTTTTAAAGAAAAAAATGTTTTACTGTTCGACCTACTGATCTTCAATAGATATGTTTTTTTAAAAGAAACGAAATTTTATTAATACAATACATTTAAATATATTTATATTCATTATTACATATATATACTTGAAGAAAATTTCTATAAAAAACAAATTATGAAATTAAAAATCTTAGAAAATTTATCCTGAATCTAGTAAAACTTTAAAACATTTACTTCAAAGGTTCAATTTTAGTTCATTTTGCTGAATGTCTGAAGTAGCTCTCACTTTTCGAATTACACTAACCAAATTTCACTTTGTGTTCAAGTTAAATTATGAAAGTTATATTAAGTCCGAGAGACAGAAAATTAGTAATTAATTGAAGTACACAATGGAAAGCAACGTCTAATTTCACAAAACACACGACGAAATAAGCGGGCTTCGTTAGGGATGCTGAGGGTTAATTTTTATTGCCACTTGAATAAAACGAGACGGGGAAGCTCGTCATATGGCTTGAAAGAAAGGTAAACAAAATGAAATGTTTGTAAAGAAAATTGACTGGAAACAAAGGCCTCAGCTTGCTCTCATCGGCGCTCTGACTAAAGAATTAGAAGCTGCAACTCAATAGCTCGCTGAACATGAGGGATTCAAAATAATTGCACTTTTGATCGAGCATTTAAGTTCTAATCATTCCGTACTACTCATTAATGTGATTTACAAAAAAAAAAAACACAAAAAATGTAACTGATTTGAGGATAGAAGGCAAAATTTAATATTGTGTGGAAAAATAATAACACATTATGATAATTTACAAACTAATGGATTAGTCTTAATTTGTAATATTAATATTTTTAAATATAAAATGACTATATTAAGTTTTATAGCTTCGTTATTATAATAATATAATTATTTTCTTTACCTTTAATTAGAATGTGGAAATCTATTAAGTTCTATAGCTTCTTTATTGATATATTTATGTTCTTTACCTTTAATAAGATGTCTAATTTTATTTTCAAATATAAAATTACTATATTAAGTTTAATAGGTTCTTTATTTATATAATTATTTTCTTTACCTTTAATTAGAATGTGGAAATATTATAAATTTTTTTACACACATTGTTACAGCTGCTAATTATTCTACAAAGATTCAAGTGGCAATTAATAAATTATGTTGTAACATCGACACACCTAAACACCAGGGTCGGCGCAGACTGCTGGCGGGCCACAGCCGGTCTAAAATAAAACACGCCGTCATTGTTACAGTCAGGGACACGACGGATATGAAATTCATTAACAACAGAAATTTCAATCGGTTGTCCATCATTTGTTTAGTTAAGAACATTTGTCCAACATCACTATATTAACAAAAAGTCAGAATTCATATTGCAATTTTTAAAACCAGCAGAATGAATGGAATTGACTATACTGTTCATACATACAACATAATGATTAGGACAGCCGATTTAAAAGTTTTCTAAACAAACAATAATCGGTGCACAAAAATGTATAATGTACTCAAACCTAAAACAAAAAAAAAATGTAAAGTTGCTTAAAATAGAGCAGTCTCGAAAAGTAACTCAACGGAAAAAAATGTCTTTCATAAAAGAAGCAATATTTACGATATGACGAAGTAGGAACATGATATAAAACTAAAAAGAAAAAAGCAGAACGTGGTCCAAGTAGTACTTCATTGGATGTTAATTCAGAAAACACATGCCTGTAGGGGTAAAATCGCAATTCAAAGGTAGGATTTAAAAACTCACAAAGGGACAAAACGGACAGTAATTAAAACAATATCTAACAGTATGAAGAATTCTACTCAGTAAAAAGACGTGCAATGTTTCTTTAAGAAAACAGGGACAGCAAATAAGTCACGTATTTATTAATAAATGCAATCTTTTTTTCTAAAGGAACACATTGTGGGGGTAACAAGATGATTTGTACACAATACCAGTCAGGAGATTATGATTTGGGAAATAAATTTTGACAGTGAAATTATTCCGATAACTATGTCAGAGTTGTAGCATATAAGCTCAATCAAATTCTCCAAACTGGTAAAAGAAGACAGTTATAAAAGATCTAAACTACCAGGAGAAAAGAAAGTGGAGATGGTTACTGAAGCTTCAAAGGAACAGAATGTCCTAATCGCACAGAGTGGACAGAAGGGAGGCGCAACTACTTGGCCATTGGCGGCGTTGTTTGAACAGTATTAACTTTGCTTCGTTCGGTTTTTCGACTGAGCATCTCGCCCAGCAGGGTGTGCGAAGGCGGCGCATGTGAAGGGCTGTGGGCTGCACTCGTGGCTGCTCTGCACGTCTCCTATCCCTGCATTAGAGATTATAACTAGCGACGTGGTGCGCCTGACAAACATCCTTAAAAATCCATTTTGCCTAGGGGTAAGCAAAATGATTGGATCTGCTGCAAAAAAATTAAAAAATGGAAGGAAAAAGAAAAAATAAGAACGACTGCATTCTACTGTTGGAGCATTTGAGTTTTATTTATTCATTATTTTATTAAAGCGTAGCAGAAGAGTAAAGTGTCTATATAGAATATAATTTTATGTATTTTATTACCTTTAAGGGATTATTTGCAAATCGCGTGTTTTCAATACATATACGACAATAGTCTGCACGTTCATGATTGGATAGAGTTTGAGCGAATAAAAATTCTACATCTATGGGAAACATATTGTCATTTGTTTTTTTAAACTCAAACTTAAGACAAGAAAAGAACGTGGCCTTAAAAAGATCTACCTTAAGTTCACGTGCTTTCAGTGTCCAATGGAATTATGATCTTATGTATGTATGATCTTAACAGTTTAGACGGGTAATGTAATTATTGTCTTAGTATTTACATTTACTGTCGTCGTATTTTTCGAGATAATGAATTTTTCCATAAAGTTTTCATTATTTTCAGAGTTATATTTTAATGATATATTACAGGATTTTGTTTCAAGGGATATACACGTCACCTATCTATGCTATCGTGATGCTTCTTTTATTGAGATTGAGAAACAGGTTTTTTATAGTCAGCAACTTGCAGGCCTCTCGTTTGCGGGTCTTTTTGTTAAAGTTGTTTAAAAGAGTAAAAATGTTAATTCAGTTAAAAAAGAATCATAACATATATATTATTTCATTTATTTAGGACAACAAACGAGAAAAAAGCTGAATATTTTATACTTATAGAATAGATTGTGAAGGAATAGATTCTTTGTGCCACTTCAGTTATCACGTAACTTAAATAAAGATTAAAAAAGTAATTAAAATGTGTCATAAGATAAATTTTTAGCTAATATCTAATAAAACTTCTACAGAATTTATACTCTTATGGACCCCGCTGAAAGGTTAATTTAAATAATGAAGTCACTAAAACCGGGACAGGGTAATAGTAAAAAAGAACTAATTATATCAGTACTATATTCATTAAAATTTAATTTTTCATTATACGTTCATTATTTTCCTTATACGTTTTTAGTTAATTAGATTTAAATAACGGTTGTCTTCCATAGAATCTAGTACATCTCATAGAGGATACCAGGTGATCAAATGAAACGTTTGTCATGTGCGTTGTTGAAAAGTGGTGTTATGTTTATACGGATTCCTATGCGTATATTATTTTTCGATTTTATTTTTTTTTTCGCGAATCATAGCAAGGTAGTCATTGAATTTCGATTTGTCGTTAGAAGGTAGTTTTATTTGTGTTTACTACAATAATTTATGTCAATGTCAGTGGCCACGTTCTGGCCTGTAGCGTCTGATGCCTGCTGACTCTATGAAGAAGAAGAAGAAGTAGCTCAGCAGCGAAGTGCCTACTTCAGAGTTAATGGTCGTGATTTCGTAAGTTTCAGTATAACTAGAACTTACAGAAGCGATGAGGCACGGACGCGCATATCTGCCACCATGGGACTATTAAAATGACTCCCTATTTAGCAATAAATATTAATTTAATTTTGTCGTTGACTTAATCAAAAAATAAAATATTTTGCCTGATTTAGATTATTACAGCTAAAATGTATAAAAATATAGTTTAATTTCTATTCTCACTTTTTGTAAACAATTTCAGAATAATTCCTTTATTTTATAGATTAACTAATCATCTTATAATCATCATTATGAGTCTACGTTCACCCACAGTCCTTCAATAGTTAAAGGTTTATCTCAGAGCGCGCCACCTAGGCCAATCTTCGGTTACACGCATCTAGTTTCTGTCAGGCTCTCGGTACAGATTTTCGCTTCAATTAGCCGGAAGCGTCCTACACTGTGTTTGCTAATATGCGGTCACCACTCCAACAGTTGTCAATTCTTCGTAAAATGAGACGAATCCACTTGAGTTTATTACTTGAGTTTTTTGAATTTCTTACTTGAGTTTTTTACTTGCGTGTCTTGCTTGAGTTTCTTACTTGAGTTTCTAGCCTAAGTTTCTTACTTAAGTTTCTTATTGGAATTTCTTACTTGAGTTTCTTAGCTAAGTTTATCTCTTGAGTTTTTTACTTCATTTCGTTACTTGAGTTTCCTAATTCGAAAAGCCAAGTAATCATAATTTTTCACAAATAGTTTTTGGGTACTTCAAATACAACGGAGGAAGGGAGACTGTGTAATAAAAAAAGTTGTAAATCATCTACTTAAAAAAATAATAGAATATTAAAATCTTGCCATAAGAAGTTTAAATAATTTCTAAAACAAAATTCGTGCCAAAACCAAACACTGGTCGCATTGATCTGATAAATTATCGTTGGCTTTAGTTCAACTTTCGATCACTTCCTTTGTCTTCGAACTCTTATATAAGCTGGACTAAAGCGACGATGGGCGGTCTAGCGCTGTTTATAAATTTATTTTTAAACTCCAGTAATCTGTTTGGTCGATTATCGTCTTATTGTTTAAATATCATCTTCTAATAAGTACTATATCCTTAAACTGTTGCTGTATATTACTTAAATGTGATTTTAAATTAGATACATTTTGAATTGTTTTCTATTTGATGTATCTTAGTAAATAAATCAGGCCTACAAATGCCCATGGGAGTATAATCATAGTTGGCATCATTAAAATGTGGGTTAATATGATTGCCTCCGCTGTGTAGTTGTTCCAAAAGAACATTTTTTGTTGGCAACATTTTACCAACTCGTTCACGAAAATTCTATACACTCGCAGAGGACTGACTCCCAAGTGGTATATTTGTTACTGCAATTATTTTTTTAATGGAAAGAAAAACGAGTAAGCGTATTTGATGGAAGACAATCAACGCCACCCGAAGACATTTTCAGCAGCTGAGATATACTATGAATCATTGTTCGCCTTTGAGAAAGATGATGGTTAGTTTTATGATCATTTTTTTTATCGCTTAAAAAAAGCTCTGAAAGTAACTGGACCGTAAAAGTTGTAGGAAATACTTCTTTTAGAAAAACACATAGTACTGACCACTCCATATCCAGGTGGTAGGGAATTTCTTATTTGACTTGTATCTGTGGCGAGTTCTGCAGTAAATCCAATACTATTATTATACAAAAAGGAATTAAACCTAACGGTAAGAAACTCAAGTAAGAAACTCGAGTAAGGAACTTCGCTAAAAGTAGCAAAAGATATGTAGACGTTGTTACGTCTATAACGTATATAAATATATACGTTGGTAACATATATAATATCCCTCTGTCTTAGAATCTTGTCGTTCGGTGAGATCTTGGTTATCGACGATTTGAAATTCTCGACGTTCACATTGGTCTATAGGGAGAAGCTAATATTCTGGTGCTCCGGTCCAGAGATGAGAATGGTATTCCATAGGTGACTCACGACTTGGCCATTGTAGGGTGGGACATCCCCTGACCAGGTTGATCTATTAACTGTGCAAACGAAAGAACAGGGACTTCTCTGCTCTACGAGCAGGCTTTAATATCAAGAGTAGTGGGTAGTTCTCATTGCCTGGACTGTAGCTAAGGGAGCAAAGAATTTTCCGGTTATTGGCTACCACTTTAGTAGGACGTAGGTTTGGTATCCTTTATGTTTTCAGGAACACTTTACGTCACTTTTTACAAGTGGCCATGTCGTGATCCTCAGTTCAGCTCACTGTTTATCCCGGACCGCAACGCTGGCCGGACGGCAAAAACTAATTACACAGGACTAGACAAAAATACGATTAAATAGGATGATAGACGCACCTTGAGAGAGATCTATACTCGTATAACCTGCAAAAGCTTTTAGAGGTTATTTTTATTTAATTTTTTTTGGGATAGGACGGCAAACGAGCAGGCGAGTCAGCTGATGGAAAGCTATGAACGCCGTAGGCATAACCATAGCCATAGGCATTGCAGAAGTGTTGTCGTCCTTGAAATAATGTATGTAGTTATTTTATATATCATATCGTTTCATTATTTATCAATTATCATTCATCATTATCATATATTTATCAGTTATCATTATATATCAATATCGAAATTTAATTTCGAAATACCAAAGTAGAAAATATCGAAGTAAAGTTATATTATAGTTTTTCTTTTTCTTATTCAAATAGAGAGTTAATAACTGCTTTGGTGGGATCCGCGTATAATAAATTGAAAACATAATATGACGTTAAACGAACTATAAAAAATAAAATGAACGTTATACGTAACCAGTATATATACAGCACCACTTTTTAATGACGTATTCATTGGTGAATCGAATTTGTTTTACGTGAATCTTAGGACAATGGCATGCAAAGTCATCCTGATTCCTTTAAGGCCTGATTTTTTAAGGCCGTCTGGCAGAAACTAGATATTTGAAGTCTAAGATCAGGTGCGTCTTGGGCTACGCCTATGTGTAATTTTCTTTGTAGTGTTCCGCTGTGAATACATATATTTCACTCCCATGCCAAGATGTGGTGTTTATTTATAAAGTAAAAGCCATTTTTTCATCATAAATTTGTTGCACCACCCGGTGGTCGCAGTCAAGTGGCGTGTAAAATGTATTTTTACTAGTGGTAGAGACACGCTGCAGACGAATACTATATCAAGAATGGCATAATATTTGTCTGTAGCATAATGGGCGGGCTCGCCCGACGAACTACCATACTCCAGTAGAAATCCGGCGTCTGAGTATTAGCTTAGTTACCAAGCTTCGTACGGTGAGCGGTTGAGTTGCGGAGTCCAAACTCCCTTCCTCTCCCCCCTCCCCTTCTCATAATGACACTTTCCTTAAACGTCGGCAACGCTTCTGCACTGCCTATGGCACTGCGGATGTCTATGGTCGGCGTTGATTGCTTTCCATCACCTGATGGCAAACGAGCAAGCGTGTCGCCTGACACGCTTACTCGTTCGTGAAACGAAGTTCACCGGGACATCTAGCATTGAAATGAAATTATTACATTTAACAGTTTTACAAAAATCAGTTCTGGAATAAATGGTAATATTAAAAAAGTTCTGGAAACGTCCATCCAAGGTTTATTGACAATTAAATTGACTTTAAATTAGCAGCCGTGTTAAATTACCTTCCAGTGCATTGAACACAGTTTAACGAGTCGCAAAAACGTGTGGCGGAAAATGTGTTCCCAATTTATTTTATTTTCCATTAGGGAATATTTTATTCCCTGCTAGTGCGCCATTGAATTCATTCTAGTTAGTTGTGGAGTATGCATTTTATTATAATGAATTTTTAGTAACACTTTCATTCTAATCTTTCGCATAATACTATTTTCATTGAATACATTGTATTTCGTGGCAGTATACTGTATTTTTTTTTACTTTATAGGCTTATATAAATATTTTTTTCATGGGATAAGAAGGCAAACGAGCAGACGTGTGAGCTAACGGAAAGTATAAACACCGCCCATAGACACCCGCAGTACCATACCATAGCGTAAATAAACGCACATAAATTCAGGAAGGTAAAAAAACATTGATGCTTGCTAATCCTGTGAGGATCGGCGTTATTGTAAGACAATTTACCAGCTGTAGTAACCTCGAAGAATGTCGACATTGGGGTAATGTCTTTGGAAGTAAACAAATATTGTACTCTAATAATATTCTGTTGTTTTCATAGGCAAGTGTTTTAGTATCAAATTCTAGTTTAAAAATTTATGATTTTTTTTTACGAATTAACATTTACTACTTCAATCGTATAAAGAAGAATCATTCCACTGAGTAATGGAAATTCGCATAAGTGTTTTCTGAGGACACACTTAAGATATACAAATATTATATAGCATATGTCTGTGTGTATAATTTGCGTAGTTAATACTTGTGTGATTTTTAAAAGAGATTGTCATATCCCAGATAGTTAAAGTTTCTAAGGAAAATTATTGCGTGGAAATAATTTTGTTTTCATTTTTTTTATGGGATACGAGGGCAAACGAGCAAGCGTGTCGCCTGATGGAAAGCAATCAACGCCGTCCATGGACAACCGCGACACCGCAGGAGTCGCGGAAGCGTTGCCGGCCTTTTAGGTATCTATAGGCTTGTTTTTTGAAGGTTCCAATGTCGTAACGGTTCGGAAAGACCGCCGAGGGTAGCTGGTTCCACAAACTGGTGGTGCGTGGAAAGAAGTTACGAGAGAAACGCACCGTAATAGATCGCCACTCATCCAGATGGTGGGGATGAAATTTTTCTTTACGGCGAGTTGTGCGGTTGTGGAATTCGGTGGCGGGAATTATTCCAAACAATTCCTCGGAGCACCCCATGATAGACGCGGTAAAAAATGCTGAGAGATCAGACATCTCTCCGCAGCGCTAGACAATCAAGCCGATCGGTGAGATAATATTTCATAATTAAGGTTTAGAGCGGTAAGTTTCTTGTACCGACAATAGACTGACCTTGTTATCAGCGCTTAAATAGCCACCCATCAACGATTTGGCAACGCCGATGATTTTTTTTATGGGATAGAAAGGCAAACGTGCAAGCGATGGAACCTAATGGAAAGCAATTGACGTTTAATGATAATATTGTAATAATCTGAACTAATTAAATATTAACAGATTGGTTTACTCTAGTTTTTGTGTCCAAATACTCAGTACGTTTGACCACGGTATAAAAATATAAAATGAAATGAATTAATGATTGGATTATAATTCCCATGTTTATTAACTTTTCAGAATTAATGTTTCAGAAATTATGAAGAGCTCTTGTTACGCGTGTAATCAAAAGCGGGATTAAATTTTAAATTAGTATTTTAACGAGCTATGAAATGAGATACCTTGGAAATTTATTAAAACTTTTGTAAATTGTTTAAAAAGGTTTGATTTCAACAAGTTTCATCCCCACCACATCGATGGGTCGTAATCTACCACCGTGTGATACAATCGGAATTATTAATTACCACAAAGGGTAAAACTGTAGAATAATTTAACATTGATAGTGATGGAATACTTTGTATTGACCTCAAAAAATATCTCTTTTATACTTAAAGTAAGAATGAGTTTACAAAATTCTCAATCTATGAAAGAAGATCAGTGATTGAGTGAAGTGATTATAAAAATTTCTACCTCTTATGATATAGAGTAAGATAGATATAGAGTGCTCCGAGGACTTGTTCGGAAAAATTCCCGCCGCCGAATTCCACAACCGCACAACTCGCCGTGAAGAAAAGTTTCATCCTCACCATCTGGATGAGTGGCGATCTACTACGGTGCGCTTCTCTCGCCTTCTTCGGAACTTTCTATGCACCACCACTCTGTGGAACCAGCTACCTACGGCGGTCTTTCCGAACCGATACGACATTTGCACCTTCAAAAAACAAGCCTACACATACCTAAAAGGCCGGCATCGCTTCCGCGATTACTGCGGTGTCGCGGTTGTCTATGGGCGGCATTGATTGCTTTCCATCAGGCGACACGCTTGCTCGTTTGCCCTCCTACCCCATAAAAAAAAATAACTTATTGATTTTTATACGTAAAATTTACAACTAAACAGCAAAACCCGCTTCATGGCAAATTGCCTGCAAGTTAGTAAGCACTACGGAAAATTAATTAAGATCTAATACATTAGCTAAATGGATCACCGTCATTGCTAGCTGGTAGTTCATTAACTTTATGTAATTGCTAGTAACTACTCGTGTCGTAAGTGGCTTCAGGCGTAGGCGGCTTGTAAGTGGATAACATATTGGAATTAATAATGGGTGTCCGGTCGTAGAATTAGGTTTTCAACCCTAACTACCACTTTCGAATAAGGATTATTCGACCTATATAACCTAATATAAATATGGTGCGTAAAATAATATAGTATTTTTCTCATGTAGAGATGAAATGTTTGTGTTTTTTTTATATATATTCACGCCTATCCCCCGCAGTGGTTGGTAGAGACCACAGAGCTCCATCCGCTGCCATTCATCGCAGCGAAACGGCTCGTCATAGGACGTGACGGGTGGCGAACCACGTAGCCGTTATTTTCGACAAATTAGGTATATTAATTTCGTCTTAGTGAATCCCACGAGCCGCAAGGGAGGATGGAGGTCAGCCCCAGCAGAGCCCTGAATGCTGAGGTAAGGCACCATAGTCCCCGGGGGAGCCCGACCCCGGGACGATCGGCACGCTTGCGACTAGGCTCGCCCCTAGCCACGTATCCATTGGCACGGCAGACCGTGGGTAGGCGGAGAGGAAGGGAAAGGATAGAGAAGAAAGGAAGGGACAGAAAAGGAAATGCGGATTGGGAAGGGGGGGGGTTACCAGACTCGGAATAAACATTTATAAATCCATATAAATATTTATTCCGATGCGGGAATCGAACCCGCGACCATTGACACCGCGGGCGGAGGGCCCCGCCACTGAGCCAATCGGTTTTTGTCTTCGGAGTAAATTATTTTGCACCGTTGATCCTATCTTTCATTTTTTTTTAAATTATTTGTTAAAATTAACAGTTTGCTAAAAAGTCATATGTATATCTATTAGGGAGTAATAAATACAATTCTATTGCGTTTACATATTTTTGACATGAATAACAATCTCATATCTTTGATAGTGGTAGCCAGTCTAATTCAAGGATGCACCTCCCCCCAGAATATCGTTATTAAGTGGTGGTAGTATTATACTTTGTGTTGCGTGTAATGAGTGTATACGGTGGATAAATTTATTCTCCCTTCTTTCAACTCCTTCTTCTCTCATTACTTCTTTATTTCTAATCCATTAAACCCATCTTTCATGATGTATTTTTTAAATTTTATTAAGGATAATAAACAATAGCACAATCATGATTATTATATTATTTTTTTTATTTATTTGATGGCAGTTTGTTTTAACTATTATACCAGTGTCAAGTAAATTACAATAACATCAAATCTCTGGAAGTGTAACTATTCAGCTTGTCACGTTACGTTTTGATAAAATGGTGGCAATTTTACCAAAAACTTCTATGGACTTTTTGAGTCAACTTAAAAAGTCACGATACACGCATTTATTTCATATCACTTCACTTATACGCCTTAATCAACTTATATTATACGCCACCACAATTAAACAATATAACTGATATAAGATTACGAAAATAACATAAAAACACAACGTCAATGCTGTAAGTTGAAGGGAATAGTCCCACAATCTTAATTAACTAAAAGAAATATCAATAATATAATAACAGTATATAAAGTAAGTTATTATGTTACCAACTATATGTCACGTGTGCCTTGTCATGTATGTTGCGATTACCTTCTTCATATATCATCTGTTCAATTTTTATAGTATTTCAATATAAGTAGCCCTATTGTTTAAATGTAGCCATGCTGTGCGCAAATTTATAGAGTTATAGTCCGGGCGCTGATAAATTTATATTACTATATTATATTGTATTCTTTAAGACTGTAACTTGTTTTGTGCCTAATAAATAAATAAATAAAAGATGAAGAAAAATTTTATGAAGAAGAAGATAATCGGGACTGCAGCGTTTCACAAAATGTATAAAAGCATATAAATGTTAGTAAAGAGTTGAGATTGCAATTAAAAAAGGCATTAAACTTTAATGAGAGTTGAAAGTGCCCCAAAACACAAGGCTTTGAAGTAGAATTTTAATAAGAACATGAATGAGTACCTGGGATAAAAGCAAGGGGCTTGTTTTAATTAATTTACCTTAGTATAAGTAAGATGAGACGTCATTTAGTTCCGTACTTGCTCGCGAATCGGACATGGAAGACATGGTTGGAGACGTAGTCAAATCAGGCGTTCCTTTGAGCATTCCATCCTAACTGGGACTTGCATGTGACAGATAAGGGGTCTATCATGTGCGCTATTACGTCCCGAGCTGGAGAGCGTCCTCAGTATTACGAGGAGCTTTCAACGAAGTGGGAAAGAGGTTTGAAGCATCCTACTTGAAGATAAGCCTATAAAGGCAACCGACGGCATTACGGATTTAAGCCAAGTATTCCCGTGACCCCGGTGTAAGTGACACGAAGGAAAACCCAAGTGCTATAAGGAGTTTTACATAATCCTCTGGTCGCTCCCTGGTCGAAGGGTATCCATAAATTATTTGTGCGGGGAAAAAAAGAAGTCAATGAGTTATTTTTTTTTAAGTTTGAGTTCTCCGATTTATTTGAGTATATAAATAAACCGACCTATCTATGTTGCGAACTAGAAAGATTTTTGTCTATATAAGTGGGTGACAGATAATCAAACAATTCTCACCAACGTCATTGTGGGCGTTGTGAATTTTATACATTTTGAATTTTTGAGTTTAAAAAACTTTTCATATTTCAAACTTTCATATCATTCATTTATTTCATAGTTATTAAAATATGTATTTTTTATATATATTCACGTCTATCCCCCGCAGGGGTTGGCAGAGACCACAGAGCTCCATCCGCTGCCATTCATCGCAGCGAAACGGCTCTTCATTGGTCGCTTTTCGCCCTCGTGAGACTCAGGACGTGACGGGTGGCGAACCACGTCGCCGTCATTTTCAACAAATTAGGTATATTAAATTCGTCTTAGTGAATCCCATGAGCCGCAAGGGAGGATGGAGGTCAGCCTCAGCAGAGCCCTGCATGCTGAGGTAAGGCACCATAGTACCCGGGGGAGCCCGATTCCGGGACGATCGGCACGCTTGAGACTAGGCTCGCCCCTAGTCATGCATCCATTGGCACGGCAGACCGTGGATTGGCGAATATAAAATATGAAAAAAAAATTAAAAAAATA
This sequence comes from Baronia brevicornis, assembly GCA_031353405.1. Taxonomy (NCBI): domain Eukaryota; kingdom Metazoa; phylum Arthropoda; class Insecta; order Lepidoptera; family Papilionidae; genus Baronia; species Baronia brevicornis. Next base: position 50,919 of record JASFAT010000234.1, on the reverse strand, counting down.
AAATATTAATGTATAAAAATTATTTGATTAAACTTACACGTACTGTTTTTATGGGATTCCTTAATAAATTAAAAAACTAGGGCCGTGATAGAACATAGGGTCGTGGTTGCGGTCGATTCTCTCATTGGGACAAATATGTTCCTAACAAATTGTTGGACGTATGTTCGCCCAACAATCTGTTGGACACATATTTTGTTGGCTTATTTTTAATATAGTAGTTTAATTTTTATGTGATTTTGTATTTACTCAAAATAGGTTAGTAAAATTAAAAGTAACCATGGTTATTTTAAATTAAAATATAGATTAAAATTTGTATTAGGAGAAAACATTGATTTTTATATATCTACATTAAGACTAATGAAACTTCATACAAAAACATTAAAAAAATATTAATTTAATAAAGGTAGTTATTAACTTGGCTTCGTGGCGAAGTCTAAAGTCGCCTGTTCGATTTCTGTTGATTGATTCGAAGATGTTAATGCTGGTAGCCTATTGGCTTTAACAGCTTTATCGTATTCAGGGCCCGCGGGCTGAAAGCCCGCGGGCTAGTAAAATATAATTGGGAATCTGCGCAAATCGCAGACTCCATCGGCCTGATGCCGTGTCGGAGGTACACATATGTGTGTGTGCTGATTTTAAACTCGTCATGATTCTACGTTAAACATGTAGGGGAGGTTGAACTTTAGTAACTATAGTCCCTATTAGTCCCATAGACCCTAAGGTCTAGGGGTGAAAACCGACCGGGTACGTGAGAGAATCTCGTGTAAGCGGCCGGTGTAGAAGTGTTCCCTACTCTACGTGCTCGGCTAGGGCCGGGGTGCGTGTGAGTGTTGGTGTCGTGAGTGGATCCGAACGACGCTGTTTCGTCGTCCGGATCGTGTAACACGTTACGCGGGCGTCGTCTTTTCGGGCGCGCGTTTAAATCGGGTGAATAATTTACCGATTGTACCACCAGTGGATTCGGATGGGATTCGGATCTCTCAAAATGTTTCTTAGAGAGTGTTTTAAAGTGTTGTTTGACGCTCGGCAAGTTAAGGTCGCAGTGGAGGTCAATATTGCGCTGGAACCACTGAGCACCGGTGGCTCGACGAATGAAGCGATTTTGTATCACTTTCGATTTCTGTTTCGCAACAAATATATCTGTGAGCTAAAAGTATTTATTCCGAGTCTGGGTGTGTTGTTAATAATACACTTTAGACAAGTGTGGTGGATAAATGTCCGTTGATCCATAATTGGGGAGGTCCGCGACATGTTGTAAAAATATTTATTTATTAATTAATTGTTTTTAGGGTTATTTTAAATACATTAATTATTGTTGTACTATTACTTTCGTCAATCGTTAAAAGAAACTATTTTTTCTTTTCTTTTCTTTGGGGACAATTAGTTATAACTATTATGCCAGTCTCAAGTAAAATAATATCAAATCTTTTTAATTGTAACTAGTCAGCTTGTCACGTTACGTTTTTGATAAAATGGTGGCTACTTTACCAAAACCTTCTGTGGACTTATTCAGTCAATTTAGAAAGTTACGATACACGCATTTATTTCATATCACTTCACTTATACACCTTTATTGAACTATATTGTATAATACGCCACCATAATTAAACAATATAACTGATTAAAGATTATGAAAATGAAATAAAAACACAACATCACTGATGTAAGTTGGCCGAAAAAGTCAAGAAACTATTAAAATTTCAATTTATTTCAAAAGCATCTTCATAGACATTCATTACAACACAAGTAGTATGTACAGTCAGCAAATTTACTTAGGAAGTAACTTTGCAAGACTTTGTCAAGTTACTTATTCGGCAACTTTATTTATTAACTGGAACTTTGTTGTGTAAGTAAAGCGTTTACTTCCCGAAAAAGATTTGTAATTCGGAAGCTACTTATATTGTTCCAGATAGTTTTTTGTATATTTCAAAGTCAATATTTTCCAACGTTCAGCACGGTTTCCCCATTTCTGAAAAAATGCACATTCTTTAACAAAGAGAATCTAAATGAGGACAAATACACGTAGGCCATACATATATTTATCCCGATGTGGGTATTGAACCCGCGATCTTTAGCTCTGAAAGCGGTAGCCGGCCGGCAACGCTTCCGTATCACCTATGGTACTGCGGATGTCTATGAGCGGCGTTAATTGCTTTCCATCAGGTGACACGTCGTACAAAAATCATATCAGTGATGTGTGTATTCTACAAAAAAATATTTTGATAGGTATAGTCCCACTTTCTTTTTTGGGATAGGAGGGCAAACGAGCAAGCGTGCCGCCTGATGGAAAACAATCCATGCCGCCCATAGACAACCGCGACACCGCAGGAGTCACAGAAGCGTTGCTGGCCTTTTAGATATGTGTAGGCTTGTTTTTTGAATGGCGTATCAGTTCGGAAAAATCGCTGAAGGTAGATGGTTCCACAAAGTTGTGCGGTTGTGGAATTCGGCGGTCTCTATTTCCTTCCATGTCCTCTTTATACTCCAGGGCTATATATATATATATATATATATATATATATATATATATATATATATATATATATATATATATATATATATAATTTTGTTAATGTCGCAAAAAACAAGGCACAACCAATTTAAATATTTTCTTTATTGTGTTCGCTCTAATACAGGGAAGGTTTCCAAATAAAAAATATAGGGAAAACATAAAAGAACGGCTTGAAAAATGATATTTACTTTCAATATATGATGTTCTTGACGGTACTATCGTCTGATGGACGTGTTGTCATACAAAACTGTAGTTTCTTTTGTGCGATTTTGAAAAGTATTGCATATCTAAGTACTATAACATACTAGGAGAAGAATAAATAAATCGTAGGTGAAACAACCAAGTTCAACCTAATTCCAAATAATAGGATTATAAATTTTTTCATGACCTTAAATAATGAGAGCGTAAAAAAAAAAATGGAAAAGTGGACATAATCCACCACGCCTAAGGCGGATTGGCGAAACAGCTAGACTCGGAATAAAGACCTGTATAATAAATACCATACATATATTTATTCCGTTGCTAGAATTGAAGCCTCTGAAAGTGGTAGCTTCACCATTAAAACCAATTAGGTCGTCATATACATATATAATAGTTACATATTATTATTTCAGTACAATACGTTCATTAGATGGATTATCATCTTCTGTTTTGTTGTGGATATTAAGGCATTGTTACAACAAAGCCTCACTTAATTACCCATACAAGAGCAACTATTAGTGACGTCATTGAGTTTAACCTAATTATTTCTTTTGAGAATTCATAATAATCATTATTATTCCTTTGTGGCAATACAAGGTTATACAATATGTTTTATATTTTCAAAGAACTATCACCTAGTGCGTTTGAGATCTATGAAAACTCTTAATCAACACTATCGTATGAGACTTAATCAGCCCCCTAAAAATGTTTTCTAAAATATTGCATATCTAGCTCAAAAAATAAATTTATTTAACATGCGCTGTGGAGTCACAGATAATTAATTCGTTCTCTAACTTTAGATGGTTTCGTATGCAGTTTTGGCAATTAAACAATAAGGAAAATATGGTTGAAAAATCAGTTATCGATTGTATTTATAACTAGTTTTTCAATTATACTTCCTAAATTTAGATGCTTTGACGTCCCGCACACAATTTATAAACTATTTTAGAGGTTGCACCGAATGAAAGAATCATAAGAGATATTTTAGATCCCTTAATTTAATGAACGTGTAAACACAGACTAGAAATTTTTAATTATGGTAGCAGCTGGTGCCGAGTTACGCGAAGGATTATAAATAGTAATAACCTCATTTCGATTGTAATCGTTAGACCCTAACATAAAAAGAATATACATTACATAAATGTTTCTATATTTATTAATTATAATATAATCATGCGTCTTAGCATGGATCTGACCTATTAAGGTCATAATTATTTAACATTGTCGAGATAATCATTTACATATATCTATATTAGACTTCAATTCAGGAACAGTTACTACGAAATTTCTAGGACAGACGGAGAAAACGGACAATCACAAATCGTATTATTATATATTATGAGCCAGTCGTGTCGTTCACCCCACCCCTTACTAAAAACATGCTACTTAGAGTTAACGATGTATAAATGTATGGAGAGCGATAGGTATCGTTTTCTATCGTCGCAAACATAATACGATTTGTCATTGTCCTTTTTTCCGCCTGCCCTAGAAACGAAGTACTTTTTTATAATATAATATGATAATAATAATACGTTTATATGTTAGTAATATACAAAATACTTTAATACCTATGTTAGTAAAACAAACAAATAATAATCAACATAAATATAAAGCGTGAATCCCACTAACTTTTACTATTTAATGATGAATACCTTCATGAAGGTATTTCCTTTTTTTAATAGTGCATCCCAAATTTGTGTTTAAAAAGCCACGGCTCTATATAAATTAAAAATGAGCGAATACGTAGTTGGTAAAAGTAAAAAAAACGCTCTGCTACACAGCAAAGATTTTCAGTCAACGCAAAGGTACAGAGCATAATCCGCTGTGAGGCTCTTTTACCAACTTAAATAATTTACAGCCCGTCGTATTTATATTTAACTACAGCCTCCATGCTTTCATCTTGCATGCTTATATGGTTGAAAGTAATATCTATGTTGGCCTTAATTTCTATAAATATTTAATATATTCTTGTTTTCAAAAATGTTTTCATTTACAAGTATTAATTTACTTTTCCTTTAGAGTCATATGTCAAATCATTTTATGAGTCAAATGTACGTTTATTTGAATATACGGAAAATTATACTTGAAAAATATGTTTTTATTTGAATTTATCAACTATTACTATGGATTAATGTATGCAAAATTAGTCTTTATTTGAATTTATCAACTATTACGATGAATCAGTGGAAGAACCACGAGTGGGACTTAAAATAAATGTTGGAAAAACCAAAAATCTAAGATCTGGAACGACGGATAACATTCCATTGTACTTAGATGGAATAGAAATGGAAAGAGGTACTGAACTCACTTATTTTGGGAGTGTCGTGTCAACAATTAGAGGAACAGACTTAGATGTAACGTTGCGGATCAGTCAAGGTTAAAGAGCCTTTGCATGTTTCTGCCCTGTGTGGTAATTAGAATACCTTTCTCACTGAGTGAAACTTAAAATCTTTAACACAACGCAAATCGGTTCTGCTGTAAGGGTGTGAGACATGAAAAGGTATGAAAGCAACGCAGTACGCAAACTCCAGGTATTCGTCAACTTATTGGTTGGATAACATGGTTTTCAACGAAGAGCTGTGGAGAATCAGCAAAAAGGATCCAATAGATTTCTAGAAATGTCAGCTGAAATGGGCGGAGTCTCGCCAGTCATATCTCCAAATATATATTCGCAGAGGAACAAGAAAACGTAGGCGTCCAAAATCAACTTGGCGGCGTATTGTGATGGCCGAAGTGCAGAAGATGGTCTTATCCTAGAGAAGTGAAGCGTATGATCTCCGACAAATCGAGATGGAGAAGCGTCTTGTCGGCCCTTATTACTTAGGACTTAGAGCGAAACAGAGAGAGAGAGACGATGAATCAGTGTGTGCAAAATTCGTCTTCATTTGAATTTATCAACTATTACGACAAACTAATACATGCAAAATTTGTATTTATTTAAATTTATTAACTATCATGAACAAGGTATGCAAAATGTGTCTTTATTTGAGTTTATCATTTATTATAACGTATCAATGTATGGAATATTTGTCTTATTTTAATTTATCATTTATTACGACTAATCAATAAAAGTAACATTTATCTTAATTTAAATTTATCAACTGTTATCATAAAACAATTTATGTAAAATTTGTATTTACTTAAACATACTTAAAATCCTCAACATGTGAAATATATAAAGAAAATGCAGGTATTAATGCACATTGTTAAGTCTTATAAAAAAATCATAATAGAGATTTTTTTTGGTTTATTATATATTCAATACATATTACATATTATATATTTCTTATTGTACATTAGTAGATTTTCATACGAATGCAAGTCAAATGGTATGCAAAACCCGTATTGTTATGTAAATGTCTGCTATTCCAGGCGTGTAACATTTTCTTCGGTAAAATGGTTAGTCTCGCTGTGATATTACACACCGTGTGTTTGCGAGACGAATGACAATATTTTGCATAGTATTCGAAGCCGTTAAAAATTATTTGTAATATATCATTGTTTTTTTCGTACAGCGCCTTTTTCAACATGGCAGATGGTTACTATTGATTTGTTAAGTAATTTATGGTTAATTATTGCAAACGGCATTACTTTGCAGTGTCTATAAAAATTGCAAAATAATAAAATAATAATTCTTCTATACGGATGTGAGGTTTGGACACTTAAAGAAGACCTCAGAAAACGTATAGAGGCGTCAGAAATTTGGGCATATTTCTCGCTATTAGCTGAACTCAAAGGGTGGCCAATGACGAGATGCGAAGTTAAGTAAAAACGTGAACTTTTGCAGATCGTCAAACGTAGAAAAGTTGCTTACCTGGATCATATCATGAGATATGACTGGTACAAGTTGCTGCAACTGATCATGACGGGAAAAATCGCGGGCAAAAGACAAGTTGGTCGAAAAAGAAAGCCTTGGCTACGTAATATCAGGGAGTAGACTGGGATAGTGAGTGTTCCAGAACTGCTGCACCTCGCGAAGGAGGAGAAAAGTTGTGCTGAATTGGATGTCAACCTTCGCAAGTCGGAGAGGTACTCTTAGAAGAAGAATAAGAACTGCTAAAGGTTTAAATCGTTTTAATAAACGTTTGTGGAAGCCAGATATGAGCCATTGCTTTAAAGAACATACCAACAATTTAGATTAGTCAGAATCACAAATAAAGTCGCATTTAAGTCTGATTATGACTCATAAACAATACTCACTCATAAACAATAGGAATCTCTTCAGACAATTTACCGAATAGTACTGTGTTTTTTCCGCTAGAGAATTTTCAATTTTATGTATCACCTGTATGAGTTATTTTTATTATAAAGAGCAAAGCTGGTCCCGCGTATAAATGTCAATGGCTTGTTATTTTATTTAGAAAAAATATATAATCATATTGATACTATTAATTTTTGTACCTTTGCATATAGTTGTAGTTCTACACAATTGTAAGCTGTCTCAAAACTGTAAAAAATTTGTATCATTATAGATAGTATTTTTTCTAAATTTAATTAAAAATAATGGAAAAGTTAACAAGCCACAAGATTAATATTTTAAAAACTACTTTTATATTATAATTATTGTTAACTAAATAAAATTCTTAGTTTTAAGTCTTTTTGTTTTCTCATTATTTGTTCTTTTTCTTAGCAATTCTTTTTCTTAATCATTAAAAAATATTACGGAGAACGAAGTCACAAAAAATGTACTCGCGATTCAAAAAATATGTTGCGTGTACTTAGAAATAGAAACAAGAAAACATATTCCAAGTAAATGTAAAATTATGATTTTAAAATATAATAACGAAATAGAATTCTGTTATTCCAGTAATCAATATAATATATAATATATTATATAACATCGACATAGTATAACGTTTATGTACCGTTTATTCCTTTCACGATACTTCGGAGCATTATAAAATCAATACCCGTTAATATTTCCCGGTAACTCGCAATTTGTTGAACACATCGTGCTTATATCACTTTACATCGACGTATGACTGCGGTGATTAAGTCATATTTTAGCGTATTGATTTATATAACATATTAACCATGTTGTTTTAATTTTATATTATTATATTTTCCATCATATTTTTATTTCATGCGGTCTATGGCGAAAAAACAGTGCTGGCAACATTTAATCTGCAACAGGGATGACATCAATCTATCTATACAGCCTTACTGTTCACTATTGGATATTGACATAAATTAGGGTTGTTGCCGTTTACGTGACATAAATTAGGGTTGTTGATTAAAACTCATCTACAAGCCGATTGGCTTGTAGATGAGTTTTAATTCCTCAAATAGACGCTATGGCCTATTTATCGATATTTAATTCCTTATTCATCTCATATTAATTCCAAAGGAACCAATTGTGCGGCTCTATTTAAAGCTGGTAGTCTCACAATCTTGGTATCAGTCAATTACATCTTTAACCGAATAATTTATTTGAATACATTTACCCGATTATTAATATATATAATTATGAATTATGATCAAAGAACTATGTGAAGATTAACACTAAAAGACCGCAAAAGAGCAAAAGACATTAGATCTACAACAAACGTGGAAGAAAATAAGACAGTTGAAATGGCGAAGGACAGGACATATGACAAGGGACAGTAGGAAAAAATGGACGAAAATTATAACTGAGTGGCAACTACATGATGGTAAAAGAAAGAGAGGCAGATAATTTAAGAGATGGATAGATGACATTCAGGTTATTGAAGGGACACTCTGGTACAGAAAAGTACGGAATAGAGAAGTGTGAAGACAGCTGGAAGAGGCTTATGTGTTACCGGACACGCTGTATACTAAATCTTAAAGTAATAAGTTAACATAATTTACAATATCTGTATGTCAAGTATTAGCAATAAATACTAAATCAACCTTCGTTTATTAATATTTCTTAATAATGATTAGTCTTTAATCATGATTAATGATTAATCATGTTTAGTATTAATCATGATTAATCTTTAATCATATTTAATATTAATAATGATTAATCTTTATTTATAATAAATCTGGTTTCGGATAATAATCAATCGTAATCATAAAAGAGATACAAAGACGATTTACATTAATCTAATAAATAATACTGTACTAACAACATTACACAATAACTATAGTTCAGCTATTTTCTAAAATGAAAGATAAATAATCTGAATTGAACATATTGTACAAATTATTCATATAATATATGTATATATAACGAATACATGTTCATGGAAAGGTGTAATGAGAAATGGCGTTTTCAATTACCGCTTTGAAACGCCAACATTGGAGCATGTATTGTACAGGAGGAAACCGACTTCTAATTAATAGAACTAAACTGTATTCAGCTAAATGTTATGCCCTATTTGAATGGGAAGTGTGATTTATTAAAATTTTAACCTGTATTAACAACTTAATTACAACATCAGTATGAATGAGATGGTTTAAGCAAGAATCACACCTTAACAGAATACGGTAATCAAGTGGAAATTTTTTTCTATATTAATAAGCACAGTATGATGAATGCAGTGATATGGAGAGCACTTCTTTTCCTTTAGTTTACTTTCATCTTCAATTTCATAACTTACGTATGTGGTAGAGCCGCGCTGCAGACGAATACTTTGTCAAGAATGACATAATATTTCTCTGTAGCATGAATGGGCCGGCTCGCCCGGGGAAGTACTACACTCCCGCAGAAAACCGGCGTCTGAGTGGTAGCTTAGCTGCCGCGCTTCGTACGGTGAGCGGCCGAGTTCCGGAGGCCCAACACTCTTCCCCTCCCTCTAACCCCTCCTCTTTCCTCTAAGAAGAGTGCCAGAATGGAGACTTTGTCTTGACAATCAATTGAGTGTCCCGTGTCACATGAAGGGCAGGGCAGCTGGCGGAAATAATATACATGCAACCGAAGGTTTTGCTAGGTGGCGTGCCTCAGGAGAGACTAATACTGCATTACCCCCGATCGATAATGATGACGATGACAAATTAAGGAAAATAAAGTGTCAATCTGATATGTAGAAATGATTGCTAATATTTATTTGGAAGAAACAAAATTAAAAAAAAATTGAAATTTGGAATAAAAAAAAGGATTTTTAAAATATCTTTATGTCCGTCTGTTTGTTTATCTTGGAAACAGGTAAATAAATGTGATAAGAACTTTCATCAGACGGTAAACTGTAGAAGTAAGTGTGTTATTTTGTGAGGTTTGAAAGCAAACAAGCAAATGTGCTGCCTGATGAAAACCAATCAACACTGACTATAAACACCTGGAAGACCACTTTTTTAGGAGCGTTATTGACCTTTTTCAGGCCGGAATTAATAGAATTGTATAAACTTACCAGCACTTCAAACAAACTCTCATCTGGAAAGAAATTTTGTTTCCAAATGGAGAGATAACTTAAAAACATAGCAGTGGATGAAGTCACAACAAAAGATAAGTCGCAAGCACAAAGTGAAGAATCAATAACGAATTAAATTTCATGGTAAAAGTTGAGAAATATATTTCATATTGAAATGGCTATGAAATAATTAGGTCGTACCTAATAATTGCTATGCTCAATAATAATTGGAAACAAACTAACCGATATCTCTTTTGTAATGTCTATTTTCGAATAATCAGCCATTTTAAATATCGGAAACAGAAAATATTTGATCGGTGCATATTTTATTGTGTAAGTCATACATATCAAAAGGTTTGTTTGATGTTTGTGAATTGAAATGAAAGAGAATGATAAATTGCGTTTTGCTTTTACCTTTTTAGTATCAGGAAAGAATACCTGTATGAAAGAATCGTAAAGGTTTATTTCCGAGCTTGCAAAGAGATGCTTTTAGAGAAGCGAAAAGTATTAAATTGTTTAATTTTGCTCTTCGAGTATAAAATTTTGTTTGTGTGAAATGAATTTGTTGAACTTGAATCCTTTTACACTTTGTAGGAACAGTGATGTAGATAACCAAGGCTTTTCTTTAATCCTGGTACCCTGGTACCGAAACGATAGAAGACGCATCACCATGATAAGATCGGCTTAGATGATAACATAGAGGTAAGGTGACTCATTCGAATACAAACGGACAAATATACTTTTTGATAATTTTACATACATACCGTATGTATATAATAGTAGGATTTTATTGTATAATATATTTTTACAATTCAACTAAGAATTTTTTAAAGAAAAAATTTTTGTGCTAGAATACTGAAGATAGAATTTTTATTGATACCATTCTTCACATTAAACTCAAAAAATATCCCTTTTTATCTAAAATAATTTCCATCCATTATTTTAAATTATTAAAATTTGTAAGATGTTATAGAAATTGAGAAAAATCCGAGGCATGGATTGTTGGCAACCGTTCCCATCAAGCAAGGTATCGTTAATTTATTTCTCTTTATTGATCTTTTTGCCTGTATATTTTTATATCAATAATATTGTATAATAGGTAAGTAATTAAATGTGCCATGAACTAAATTATTGACAATGTAAATATTTGTAAAGATTTCAATGTAAATTTTTTTTACTCAAATATATGTAGGTGTATCTCTGAAATATCGTTTAGTTTAGACAAATGATCCAACATGTAGATAAAACAGTATTCTATGCAGATATAAAATAAACTCAAAGCAGTACAAGCTTATTTAACAAATAATTGAAGAGATAATGAAAAAAGTAGGTAACGGTAAGCATTTTCATTTTGTCGTCAAAGGATTTGCGAGTATAATAATTTAAGATCTCCGGTGCAATTTATACGAGACGGCTACAAATCTGAAACACAAAAATAATGAAAGAATTTCTCATTTCATTCCTCATGTAAGGTGGCCCAGTATCTGAAATTACCCAAGGAATTAGGAGATGACATTTATGTACGTATATATATTGTATTTTTATATACAATATTATATTATGATTAAAATGTATATAATATGTAATAATAAAACATGAAATGTCATGTACATAAATAAAAAATAAATATATGTTAACTTAGACGATTATATTTTACAAAGGATTGATATTTTCTGTATTATTTTTGTGACGATTTCTGCCGGACTGATTTATCAGAGGGGTACTAAAAGAAGATGTTATTTTTTGTTAATAATCTTGTATGTTTTTTTATACTGATTGTGGTTTTGAGGTAATTAAATACATCCATTTTGCATGAATGCTTTAACTTAACGTGTAACCCATGGCGATGATTTTGAAAGTTAATTATATATATTATTTTTTTGTAAAATATAATTTATTTTATATAATCAAAATATTCAATAATAAATAATGTAAAATATGGTATTGTACATACTTGGTCTCGTCGATGTAGACTGCTTCGAGTACTTTGGCTGCATACTGAAGGTTCTTTTGCAACGTTTCCGCTGGTATTTCACCTCTATTTAATTGTCTTAGGAGGTAGCGTAATCTGTGGACAAATAAAATTTTATTTTTTAATAAAGGATTTGCTTTGTCGTTGCCTATATATAATAAAGACACCTTATACCTTTCAGTAGGTTTTCTACGAGAATATTATACAAGAAGATGGACAGTTGCGACTACCTAAGCATAAACAATCACTTTGCCCTCGGGTCTGCTATGCGTGAAGATAGAAAAATCTATGGACGATGATTACCTACTTATAGTGTACTTGTAGTGTAGTAGTAACAATTGATATTTGTTTCTGTGTATCATTGAGAATACTTCACTAGAGTTATCACTGAAGTGAGAGTCGAATAAGTTATTCATTGTGATACGACGTATGTACGTGTAGAAGATTTATTTCGTAAATTATTCGAGTGTCTTTTATTGCTTCGATAATAATACTGTTAGCATCCACGTTCATATATTTTGCTTGTTAATATTTTACGCTACAAGAGAATCAACAGATTGGCAGCTTTTGATAGTATATTTTAATTAAATTGGTTGTATTATTCTTTTTCAATCAGGAATTTCAATCGAATTTGTTTTATTTTCTCCTCAAACGATTTCAACTGCATAAATTCAACTGAAAAATTAGGTTTATATTTATGAAAACTTCACTACACTTCACCATCTTTGTTTGAGATGAGTTCTATTTTGCAGAGAATAATAGATAATAAAAGTAGTTTAATTTACTCATTTTAACATAATTAAGTACTAATATATTACTATATGTATATTAAACCTCTTATAAACAAAACGAAATGCATTTATTGTAGTTAAAATATAAATGAAAATTTATTTCATTATAAGTAGTTCTGAAGTAATATTTTAGTGTCTTCTTTTAATATAAATCTTATCTAAGAATAACTTTCAGAAGTAAAATAACTTTCATAATATGTCTAGTTTAGTTTTTGAATAAAGTATATATAGAATAGAGATAATCTCTAGCCCGACTCACTTGTTAATATTTTATATTTAAGGTTATTACTTTTTTTATGGGATAGGAAGGCAAACGAGTAGGCGCTAATGTGCTGGTCATATTTTTCGGAGAACTGACAACCGTGGGAGTAGATGAGTGCTGGAGTAGAGACTATGACTTTGTTGACGTAGTGTGGAACCCCTTTCCGGCTAGAGAGAACTACGATCGGCTACATTATGATAGACCTGCCCAGTGCTGCTGGCAGAGGCTGGACCCATATAATCGAAGATTGAATTTGTTTGCGCGCTTGAGTGAGGCCTATCTTTGTCGAGCAGTGAACTGCCGTAGGCTGATGATGAGGCAAAAGATTTCTAGCAATATCAAAATATATTGTTTGGCTCTGGTAGTGTTCTTTATTTATTCCTTCCAGATTTTAATTGGATTTAAAAAAAAATTACTCTTATCAATTTTCATTTACTCTAATACAGCCGTAAACCCTGGTTACAAGTATGGAAAACCTTATAAAGTAAACTGTATTCTTATTTTATATTAATAATATAATAATAATAATATAATCATTTATTCAGATAAATACATAATATACTAAAATAATGTTATACATCGTTATCCTTGTTACCGATTAGTACCCGAGGAACCTGTAAACGAGACGCGGAAAACAATACTAAAGATGGGACGATGAAATAAAAGAAGTAGCAGGAAAATTTTAGATTAGGAGAACTAGGGATAGGAGTCAATTTTATACTATTTTAACATTATTGATGAAGTATGACTTTACTTTGCGGAAATCCAGTGTAAAGGTGGATAGTCAAATTTATTTTGCTAAGATCCGCGAACGCGAATTTTTCTGATTCGTGTTCGCGGATCTTAGCAAAGTAAGTTTGAGGGTTAATCTTTATTATTTTGACAGTCACAGATCCATAGTAGTAAGAATGGGCCGGTTCAACTTGGATCGTGCCACATTCTTAAATTCAACGGTCGGATCGGCAAATGATAGCATTTTACTGTCATCGCATTTCGTGCGGTAGGTGTGTGGAGCCCTTAATATCTTTGCAGTGTAGTGCCCTTAATACCTGTGTACTGCTCTAGAGATCTCGGGCCTTGATACTTTTTATGTAAGCGCTTTGGACACTTAGTGCTGATCGTCATATTATGATTCCGACCGCTGCGAGCTTGTTTATATAATATTAGTCTCAAGAAATAAAAACAACTATGAATAATTGTTTTTTTTTGTTATTAATAAACTAGAGAACCACGTTAAAATTGTATAGCGATCGGCTAGACGTAACGATCAATATAACGGCGTCTACTGATAATTATCAATTAATGTTTATTTTCTAATATGCTTCATTGTATTATATAGAAATCATTTAAATATATAAATTTTTTTATTTTATAAGACATGCTAGTGGTAGAGCTACCCTGCAGACGAATATTTTGTCAAGAATGGCATATTATTTGTCTGTAGCATGAATGGGCCGGCTCGTCCATGAGTTGTAGCTTAGCTACCGCGTTTCGTACGGTGAGCAGATGCTCAAAACCCTCCTCTCCCCCCTCCCACCCCCACTCCCATAATGACACTTTCCTTAAAGGTCGGCAACGTTTGCGCACTGTCTATGGCACTGCGGATGTCTATGGGTGACGTTGATTGCTTTCCATCAGGTGACACGCCTGCTCGTTTGCCTTCCTATCCCATAAAAAAACATGGTTATATAATCACATAATAATAAACTTTTTTATGCAGATAGAGTACTATCCTTTCCTTAAATTTTTACATCATTTAATTTTGATGTCCTTAAAAAAAGTAACCATAGACGATTAAAATTGTCAAAAAAAAAGATATCAAGAAAAATCTAAGACATTAGAATTCAGGTAAAAATAGTTATCAACAAAATAAATAGCGGATAGCGAGCCGTCAAGCGGTTAGCGAGGGTACATGAGCGGTGCTGGTTGCTTACCTGATAGTAGATCCATCACTCGCACGCTCATTTGCCTATTCCTTAGAAAAATATATGCGAAGTTGTACTGAAAACGTATGATGAACAGACGCGAACGTCTTGTATAACGATGTGTTAAGGAGATACGTAAGTTCGCATGACGTACGCTGTGAAGAGACACGGCTCCCGATGTTTGCAAATGAGGGACGTTGCCGACGCAGCGTGAATATATTAAAGATAATATTATATCTTCTTACGATGAAAGGAACATTTTAAAATATTTTAACGGCTCGTTTCTTTACTGGTAAAATTATTCTTTAAATAGTATCTTTTTAAAATATGATCGTAATATTTGTGTATATAGTATAGAAATACATAAGCAATTGATTTGCCCTATATTTTGTTTTTTTTTGGGGTTAAGAAGGCACAGAATAAAGATGCCGCCCCGTGATGGACGACGAATATGTTTTTACCATAACAATGTGCGACCACATACATCTGTAACCACTTTACAGAAGTTGGTAGGGTTTTTCATGGGATATTCTACTTCACCCTTCACACCGCACCACCTCACATCGCACCGTCCAACTACCATTTATTTCGCCCACTAGAAAATTATCTTAACGGAAAAAAATCGCATCTTTGAATGAAAAAATCATCACCTTCGAGAGCAAAGATGAAGCATTCTGGAGAGATGGCATTATGCAATTGTGTGGACGTTGGGCCAGAGTGATACGAAATAATGGGCAAAATAGTTAATAATAAAAGCTTTTATTTTAGTTTTGCTTTGAATTAATGTTAAAAAAACCGATCGAACTTATATAACGCAATACTTTCCTCTTCCTCTACTTATTTTTGTTTTTCATTAATTCCTTATATCTATAAAATGGATATCTTTCATTTGTGGTTCACAGCATAGAATGGAGTGATCCCGTTTCTTCTTGTGGGAGTTATATGAGTTGAATTTAGATAGGCAGCGATTTATTTGAGATTAAAAATCAATCTTCAATCTCCAGTCCGTCAACCGAGCACGGGGATTAACAACGCTCAATTTTGAGGGATGTATTGATTGATGATAATATTTAAGAAAGTCAGTCATTACTCACCATCAGGTCTCGCTTGCTTAACTCTTCTATAAAAAAACATTAGACGAACTTAATACAGATTATTATAATTTGTACAGTGGTCCGGAAACAACGATTTGTTTGAGTGCGCCTCACAGGAAAAGGCCGGTCGTGTTCCAGATAGAGCCGCCGTTCGGCCGAAATGTACATCCTCTGCTCAACATTCCGTGAACACAAACGTATACCAGATTTTAAAAGGCTCTTTGTAAAAGAAGCCTCTTAAAATAAATAAATCGATATTTATTTATCGAGTTAACTGAACATGTTTTCACATCAGGATATATTTTTATTCGTCCACGGGCCTTCATATTGTTAATTCAAATTCATTATTTTCTTTGATACGTTTTTGTTTATTTTTGTAAGTTAGTATTTTATTATTGTCATATTTTTATGTTTGGCCTTGTAATGTGTGTCGAAATAGTTTTACCTTCTAATGTTAAGACGGGCTCAAATGGTATGAAAAGTGGAAATAATATTTTACCCTTACATTTCTTTAGAATTTATTATTGTATAATGGCAATCCTTAATGCCATATTAATATGGTATTATCGATTGACATTATATAATAATATGCTCAATCCTTAATGGCATATTAAGGATCGAGAACACCAAATCCAGTTTAAAATTCGTGTCGTCGAATCCTTTTATAAATCAATATCAAAAACCGCTACGGCCACAAACGAAGAGTAATGCATCTTAAATTTGTCTTGACGTGTTGCAGATTATGGAAGTAATTGGTCAATAAATAAAGGCTTTAACAATATAACGGGTCTGGTATCATACAAAGTAACATTCTGTGATAAACGATTGCGGTTGCTTTGCCGTGACTGCTTTTTTATTTTATTTTATAGAGTTGCCACTCCACAGATGTGGCGCTGCCTGGAACGGAGTTAAGGATATACAGAGTTGCCCATGGCCTGCATTTCCCTCTATGCCTGGCTAGCAAATTCTACAGGAGAGGCGGCTAATACGTGTGACGCTGAAGGTCGGCTTCAGCAATCTGCCACATATTATATTTCGGGTTGAACCCTACTCACGACCCCATTCCGAATTGGATTTCGGAGTTTTCTTCTCCTAGATGAGTTGTATAGCTATGCTAAGGAGCCCATTATTTCCTGTTGCAAGCAGTCGAGATGCTTACGTTTGCTTCTGGATTTTATTCACCTTTTACGATATTTCAGTCCTTTATAGGATTGATTAGTTGTTAGGGACGATTCTATAGTCAAAAATATGAATAATATATGCTAAAATATGAATACATAAATAAATACATTTTCTCTCTTGGTTTCCCTAACAAAATCGAACACGAAAGTATAACAAAGTAACTGCTCGGAAAAGTGCGAAATTGAAGCAATGAGTATTTCTATATTGTCTTTTTCCTTTGCTCCTCTTTATGGCCCTCTAGATTTTATTGGCACGTTCAAGTTTATTATCATTGCAAGTCGATTGGCACCGGGCGCCATTTCACGGAATTAGCAAACGAGACTACATTTTTATTTTTTTACATTTCATGTACTGGATACATGGCATATTTTATTTTTATGGGATGGAGGGCAAACGAGAAGGCGTGTCACCTGATGGAAAGCAATCAGCGCCGCCCATAGACATCCGCAGCGCCATAGGCAGTGCGGAAGCGTTGCCGACCTTTAAGGGTGACAAGTGACATTATGTGAGTGGGAGGGGGGGGGGGGAGAGTGATGATTCAGTATGGTTCGTTTTCCCCGAAAGTTATTTCCACGCATCATCACTCTGTGCAATTAGTACGTACCTTCATCTGTATTTTATAAGCGATACGACATTAGAATGGTCAAAAAATAACCCTTCATTCCAGAAATCCCGGTAACATTTCTGCAATGCATCCGGTGTTTTAAATGTCTATGAACAGCGTTGATTACTTTCCAACAGGCGAATTGATTGCTTATTTGTTTTTCTATGTCATTAAAAATATAGCAAATTATATAATATAAATTTTCATAGACATATATCGTCACGCCTGTTTCCCGTTGGGGTAGGCAGAGACCACAGATCTCCATTTGCTACGATCTCGGCATACTTTCCTTGCTTCCTCCACACTCATCACTCTCTTCATGCAAGCTTGTCGGTTAAGGGTACTCTTGATCTGGCCTTACTTAAAAACTTCGGCGATTTGGTCAAGGTATGTTTTCTATGGTCTTCCCAAACCCACCCTTCCATCCACATCCGCAACGTAAATTTATTTTGCCAGTCGTCTTTCATCTATTCTCTCTATGTGCTCATACCATCTAAGCATCCTAAATTGTGCGTCAAAATATATATTTAATAAATAATTGATATTAATAATTTTCACCCAAAAACACGTCTATTAATTAATAGATAAAGCGTTCCACAATAAACCCGCCCAAAACCAATTAAAAGCGAAATTAAAGTCTTGAAGTGCCATCAAAAGCGAGCTCCTCGACTATTTTAGCCATCGCAACATTTATTAATTTCCAACCTGATTGGTTCAGGGCTCACGCCAATTCACGCCATTCTTCAGAGGAAATCAAATGGAATAATTGACTTGTCGCGTTTGTTTTTGAAAGAAAACAATTCTTGCCTTTCTTAACATTTTATTTGTTATTTCAATGTGTCATTTTTATTTGTATTCTACACGGACGAAATTGAACTTTCGAACTATTTATTCCTTCCAAAAATATTTGAGTGTGCGTCTAAAGGGCTATATGGTTTATAAGGGAAGGAAGACAAATGAGCAAACTCATCATGCCGTGGCACCACCGACATCTAGGTCATAGAGACCGAAGCACGGGAGACACGCGTGGTACTTGCGTAGAGCTCTTTCCTGCGCGTATTTCTTGATTCCCTACAAACCTATCTGTTCCTGTCCTTTTTCAATTTTATCCATTTTCCCATGATGGGGCTGACGTTATACTCATACTTTCGTTGCCGGGCAGCTTTACGAGCGCTCACTCTGACCTGCAGCGTCTAACATGCCAGGCATGCGAGAACGCTCGTACTTACTTAATAACTTCACTGAGATTTTAAAGTTGAGGAAAATGACAAAGCGTATCGCTTGATGGGAAGAAATTAACACAGCCTATATATCTGAAATATATGTAGTTGTAAGTATTGCAGGGGCTTCGCCGGATGACCGACCGTCCCGGGATCGGGCTCCCTCGGGTACTATGGTGCCTTACCTCAGCATGCAGGGCTCTGCTGGGGCTGACCTCCATCCTCCCTTGCGGCACATGGGATTCACTAAGACGAATTTAATATACCTAATTTGTTGAAAATTGACGGCGACGTGGTTCGCCACCCGTCACATCCTGATCTCACGAGGGCGAAAAGCGACTAATGGAGAGCCGTTTCGCTGCGATGAATGGTAACGGATGACCACAGCGGAGCTCTGTGGTCTCTATACATATATATATTTTCTTTGGTTTGAAATTTTTATAAATCTATTCTTACTGTATAAACAGAGATGTTTTTTGAGATAAATGCGAACTATTCTATCAAATACGCTTTAAGATAATAAAGATTACATGGCATCAAAAGTAAAAAGTGAGAAAATATATCTCTTTGGAGTTACGAATGTAGGCGTTAGGCCGTAATTACATTTACAAGCGATTTAAACTTTTTTGCATCGATATATTTATATTTTTTCCTTTTGTGTGACATTAATTTGTTCTTTGTGCCAAATAAATAACGTGTGATTTATCTTACCTAAGCGCAGCCTTATCGCAAGCATCGGGCGTGTCGACGGCGGGCAAGTGCTCAGTGTCCAAGTCAAGCTGGTCAAGCTGTTCATCCGTGGGTGTCGAGCAGCTTTCACCTTTACTTCGACTCGAAGAGCGGCGGACTATCGTGAGGGCGCCTTGTTCTGTTAACAACGAAACGTTTAAAGTACTTTCTCTGCTTCATCTACACTTACAAGCTTGTCGGTTAAGGGTACTTTCGATCTGGATTTTCTTGAGAACTTCAGCAATTATATGACATTAATTATATAACTCCTCGGATATATAAGATGTTTTTTATAGTATGAGATTTTTATTTATTTTATTTATTGAGATTGATAGAATTTATTTGGCTGAAAGTTAAATAATCACAGTCATTATCACTATTAAATATATTAAAAATAAAAAACGTGTGTGCTAACCACACGACAAACGCAAAAACATGTATCACATAGATATTATTTTATTTATTTAATAATAATTTTATATGACATTAATTATATAACTGCTAGAATATATAGGTTGTTTTTTATAGTAGAGCAGGCAAACGAGCATGCAAGTCACCTGGCGGTAAGAGATCACCGCCATCATCCGCAAGGCCAGAGGCATCTCAGATGTTACTATTTCCCCAAAAAATAGAGATAGATTTGGCAGAAAGTTAAATGATCACAGTCATTATGACTATTATATATATTAAAAATAAAAAAACGTGTGTGCTAACCACACCACAAAAGTAAAAAGATGTGTCACAGTGACATTATTTTATTTATTTATTGTAATTGAATATATAAGTTTTATTTTTTGGATAAATTTGAATGAATAATTAAATACATTGAAATATTTCTCATTTTAAAATTTAGAGTACGATTTAATATCTGAGTAATAAAAACGAATCTACAATATGCTAACTGCAATCCAAGCGCGGGGATAACAATAACACTCCCTAGAGAGGGCAACGTTTAGCAGTGTACTATAAAGACTGTATGATGTTGATAATGATATCAAACAAAAGCCTGCGGCAGTCCACTGCCGGATATAGGCCCCCTTAAGAAGCGCCACCTAGCACGATTAACTAAGGGCCGTGGTTTGGTGGTGTGCTTCATGAGATGTTTGTCCGTAGTTGCCACACTGAGCAACTCGGCTGGCGACTACGGGTATGATTATATTATAATAACGTCTAATTAAATTAAACAGCACATACCAGTTAAATTGAAAATTAAAAAAACAAATAAAAATAGCAGTAACATGCAATTTTACTTCAAATAATAAAAGCATGCGATCCATTGATTAGTATGAATACAATAAAATGGAATCAAAAAAGAAATGGAATTCAATGACGTGTTTAGTTCATTTTTCTCTCGTAGGAATGCATTGGCTATCTATCGAGCGTGCAGTGTTGAAGCGCCTGCCGTTTGGAGAGCGCTATTCAAGCTTTTCAAATCTGAGCATCATTCGCCGCTTTTGATATTGAATGGAAGCGGAATTCTTTGCTCAGTAGTTGTATACGGTAAACTTAGTTTGAGCGAAATTTACTCAAACAAATGTAGAGATGATATTTAATTATATCTATATGGGAAAATACGGGTAAAAGACAAGTCGTCGGGTAAGGAAATTTTGGCTACGTAATATCGAGGACAAGGATAAATTATCGAATAATTATTTTATTTTAATTCTTTTAAAATGTTTTCGGAGACAAGTCGCGTGTCTCCCGGGTCGCGTGTTCAATGTATTATTGTATTAGGATAAATACTGTACTTATTTTGCTTTAAGGTATTTATTTTGAGGCTGGACTTCCCGTCAATTCGCGTGGAAAAGCATATCGGGTTATTTTTCATTCCTCATTAAATGGAAAGGTGCCCAATAGTAAGAAATATGAGCTGTAAAAGAAATATTAAGGGATTGTAGTTTTTATGTTTATCATTTAGCATGGACACGTACTAGATTATTTTCTTCATACTCATTCAATTTTTAGAAAGATTGCTTGCAGGTTGTAAGTCCCGCGTCGGCATAGTTCTAAGGCTAACATATAATTTACATTATCTATAGATAAGACACAATGAAGAAGACGGGCCTATCCTGGAGCGAAGTTAAGCGTATGGCCTCCGACAGGGAGAGATGGAGAAACGTCGTATCGGTCCTATGCCCCACCAGGGGGACTTAGGACTTAGAGAGATATATAAGACACGAAATCATGATATAATAGTACTGGAAATTGTTTAAAACTTTTTAGTATTTGGTCGCTTGACCTTCGAAATCGATTTTCTGTTCGTTCTTGTTGTTCGTACATGAAAGAGAAAGCGCTTTATTAATGTACTGAAGATGTTTTTGCATATAATTTTTATTCTAGCGACGTTTATGAAAACGATTTGGTAGGTATATTAAAGGAAAAATTTAATGAGAATTCTTTAAGAAAAACGAACGAATTTTTTTCATTAGATATCGTTTAGTAACTGGATGAGAAAGTCAAGTAAATTATTATGTCCATTTAATACTTATTTCGTTAAGTATAAGATTCAACATTTGTTGCTGGCAACTTTACTTATATTGGTCTTTCTGCAAATAGTATACCTATTTGCAGAAAGACAAATATAAGTAAAGTTGCTAGCAATAAATGTTAAACCGACCATTCTGTCATGAACGTCATTTATTAGTAAAACAATTTCAAACTCAACTACGTAGAATGGAACGTGGGTTATTTATTCAACGGATGTGAACCACAATTAGACGGATATTGAGCGGCTTCTGCACAGGACGTGTAGGCTTTTGTGTCGTATATATAGATATACAAAATTTTATATAATTATTATTAATAATAATAGTCTTTATTGCAATCTTTTACATAATATTGTCTAATAATAATTAAAAATATTTTTTTACATAATTAAAATCTAATTTATAATATGACGACGAATTGGCTCAGTGGCGAGGCCCTCCTCCCGCGGATTCAATGGTCGCGGTTCGCGATCCCCGCATTGAAATAAATATATGTAAGGATTGCAAATATTTATTCCGAGTCGGACAAGTGTGGTGGGTTAACGTCCGTTCTTTCAGAAATGGAGAGGTCCGTGCTCAGCAGTGGGACATAATATTGGCTATTAAAAAAAACATAGTATTAATAGCTTTATATTTGGCGTTACGATATCTGTATCTTGCTTTCATTAGCTTAGGCCTCCCCAAGAAGTTTCCACACCGCATGTACCTCGCGTTTTTCTTGTCCACGTAAGCCATGCTACTTTTTCAATCGTCCTCTCGTCTACGACGCTCTTGTAATAATTAAAGATAGTGTAATAAAGTAATCATTTTATGAACAAGTGGACTTAGTAAAGTAAATAATGAAATTTTGCTGTCATTGTCATGTCTAAAATGCAGTCTGTGATGAAAGATAAATGCATCAATTAGATTATTTATCTATTCTCGTACGTATAATGAAAATATTAATACATTTAAAATATTATACCTTCAAAAATATGTTTTCAATTTCCTGAGACACCTGGTTTTTGCCGTCTGCACATTGTATAAACACCACTTCGGGCGGACAGTGGGTGATACGCAATGAACGTAATAAATGCATTTTAAATTTCAATTAAATAAATAAGTGAATGGTTAAACTTAACATTTGTTTGAATAATTTTTATTCAAGTGCGCGATGAGAAAATAAACAAGAGCGGTGCAGAATAAATTTGTTCGCCCGAGCATCGGGGAGCAGTCAACAATAAAATTGTTTTTGCGAGACGTCCCGTCTTATCTTCGGGCGTACAGTTACCGGAGGGCAATGTTGACGAAACCAGTTGCCGTGACGACCGTGTTGAAAGGGTAAATCCTCCTTGCTGAGTTGCATTTGAATAAGGCTTATGCTAATCCCGTTTGGCGAAAGTCAACTTTGTTCGTAAATTATTTTAATGCATGTTTAAATAGGAAAAATGCTGGAAATGCACGAATAAAAATAAAAATATGTGAAGAAACGTTTTAATCGAGATGTATTAGATAGACATACATACATATCATCACGACTGTCTTCCGTAGGGGTAGGGAGAGACCAAAGATATTCATCTGCCACGATCTCGGCATACTTCCCTTGCTTCCTCTACACTCATTATTCTCCTCATGCAAGCCCGCCGGTTGAGGGTACTCTTCACCTGGCCTTTCTTAAAAAGTTCAGCAATTTGGTCAAGGTATGTTTTCCGTGGTCTCCCTCTACCGACCCTTCCATCCTAGATATTAGATATGAAGAAATTTAAAGGGGAAACCGAAAACTTAATTTCTTATACATACATATCGTCACGCCTGTCTCCCGTAAGGTTAGGCAGAGATCTGTGGATATCTCCATTCGATACGATCCCGGCATACCTTCCTTGCTACCTCCACACTCACCCATCTTTTCATCCATACTTCCTCTCACATTCATCGTAGCGAAACGGCTTCTCGCCCTCATGGGAAGCAGGATTTCATATTTCAAAACAAAATTCGGTTCTACTCAAGTACTCTATCTATTAAAGTTTGGCTGAAGAATCAGTCGCTTTCCAAGCTGAAGACCAGACGGTGAGAATGAGTTTCAATATCTGAAATCTGCACCTGGGTACAGAAAACCCTATTCATTCGAGATCCTACTTGATTGGGAGAGACCTATACCTGATGCTAGACTGTTGGTTGAATGAATTTAGCAGTATATATTTCATAGTAAAATCATCACCGAGAATAAATAAATAAAACGGAGAGTGTATGGATCCAGAGTCTCAATTACTTTCTCCTGGTACAGTGTTGTCTTGTACAACAGATGTTATTGGCGTCGGGATTGGTTACCAAAAGGTGCCTATAGGTTTCAAAACCAAAAATATATTTCACTTTAAATATAAGCGACGTAGAACATTTTATTCAATGAAAAATACTGGACTATCCTTTTATCTTTGTCTTATTTTCTCGTTAAGAGATCGACAATTATACTGAGGAATAGAAATATAAGCGTAAATACATCAAAGCGCTTTGAGTGCCAGGTAAAAAAGGTTGTTGATATTTTAAATTCCATTGTTTTGTTTTTTCTCTTTGCAAATTTAGTATTGGAGAGACTTTTACATATATTTTTATATATTTACTTTAAATACTTTATATAGAATTAATTTATATAGAAGATAAGCTATCATAATTAATCCAACTGTTACAATTCAGTTCTGGATATTGGCTTTCCATAAAATTAAGGGGTTTTGCAGTAATTCAAATGATTGCCGCCATACTGGCGATTGAGAATTAGCTTTAATTACTCAAATAAATGTGCTCATCTACTGGTATTTGCTCTCATAGTCATTTCATGATGGAAGTAATGTTTTGTTTATCATGCATAACATTGTCTTATATATACATATATGTATATACATATAATTAAGTATTACATTTTTTATTTCCCACTGCTCAGCACGGGCCTCTCCATTTCTGGAGGAATGGACGTTAACCCACTACGCTTGTCCAATGTGAATTGGTGGGGTTGTCAGGCTCGGAATAAATATCTTTAGACCATACATAGTATATTTATCCGATGCGGGGATCGAACCCGCTACTATTCACTCCGTGGGCTCCGCCATTGAGACAATTGGTCGTCGTTTTCTGTTTTATTTGTTGGTATTGAAAGTGAAGTAGAATTATGCAGCGCATATTAATATCTCGGTTCAAAAACTGACAAACAAATTTTGTACCGTGAAATTGTCGGCTGCAAAAACGGAGGATAGAGTGCAAAAACGGAGAATAAAACGAAGGCGCAATATTTCAACTGCCATGACACATGTAAATATATTATGAGTAAAATGGAAGTACAATGGGATTTTTTACCGTTTCATTTTGAACATAATTTAGCTTTATATGAACTCTGATTCATAAAGAAACGACGGCCATGTTTTGCAAGTTACGAAGGCTGCGTCGGACGAATTACTTGGGAAGAATTGATCACACTAGAGCTGTTAAAACCATCTATAAGTGGGCCCCGCATTAGAAGAGATCCAGAAGTAGACTCATATAGCATTGAAAAGGTGTCAATGAAGAATAATTTGATATTTTGGCGAAGGGAGGTGAGAGGCAGTGAGATGGAAGAAATCGTGGAGAAGGCCAAGATCCACAATGCGTTGCAGCACGAGGGAGGTAAATATAAGTTTATATAGTAGCACAAACCGAAACTAAATTGGGTTTGGGGTTGGGCCTCCGGAACTCAACCGCTTAGCGGTCGAAGCGCAGTACCTAAACTACCAGTCAGACGCCGGTTTTCTGCGGGAGTGTGGTGCTTCCCCGGGTGAGACGGCCCATTCAAGCTTCAGACAACAATATGCCATTCTTGATAAAGTATTCGTCTGCAGCGTGGCTCTACCATTACTAAAAGATGGTATACTCGTATTATATATAACAGCATGAAGCACAAGAGCCTCCCGTCAGCATGAGCTGCGGCGTTGGTTTTATTATAGCCTGTTGAAGTACAACTGATAGTGTAATGGTAACTTATGCTTTAATCAATTGTTTTTATTTATTTATTTATTGTTTAGGAATAGTCTACTTTTATTCAGCTAAAAATCTGTCACTGCCCTGAATAAATGATTAGAATTTATTGTAAGATTTTTTTTAAATATTTAAAAGAATTGAATTTTTCTTGGATTGTTGAATGTGTTTTGGTAAAAATTTCATAAAAAAAGGATTATTAATATAGAATGGCTTAAGTTACTTTTTATTTGCAAAAAAAAAATAGTTATTTAATTTGAAATCTTTGAAGATTTTGGGAATGGAGGAAGTAATAGAATACAGGTTTTAATTAATTATGCAATGAATTGTAAAATGACCCGATAGCGTGACAGTAATCTGACCTTCTTTCAAGGTACGTGTTCCGCGTTAAATTTCGATTTAGGAACACTTTTATGATACTAATTTGTTCCGAAAAAAGTTAATACTGATTCCTAAATAGCACTGAAAAATCATTCGTCAATTTTTTAATGTTTTATAGAATAGACGCAAAGATTTTGCGTCTATTCTATCTTCCTTTATTTACTATCGCTAATCTCATCTCAACCACATTTTCACTCTGACCCTGAATTAGATTGGAGTACTTTTTCTTGGTCGTTCGAGTCTCTTGGGACGGAGCGAAATGGGCTATCTTGAAAATAAATTCGGTGGTGCCCAACGGACATGAGCTAGATAGCTCAGGAGGAACACCGTCAAAGTAAGACGTAAATAATGCAATATATTTTGATATTTTTATTAATTGTGTAGTGTAGTTGTGTATATTAGTAGATAAGTGTTCAACCAGAAAATTATTATTATTATTTTAATTTTAAAGCGTTTTCTTCTTTTTATATGGAAAGGATAGAGGCTTTTTTTTCATAACCACTGCTGCAATTATACAACCACTGTTGAGCACGGGCTTCCCCGTTTCTGGAGGAACAGACATTAACCCACCAAGCTTGTCCACGCGGATTATCGGGGTCACTGGATTCGGACTTAATAGCTGTATACCAAATACATATTTATCCCGATGCGGGTATCAAATTCGCGATCATTGTTTCGTTGTGAAAAGCTTGACCTATGCAAAGTGCAATGTTTCTTCTTTAGACCAATTTTACAATTTATTGTAAACTTCGACAGTCTTGTGTTATGAGATGAGCAATAAACAAGCAAAATTAACTTATTCCAGTAGAAACATTATTCAATGTGAAAAACTCGAGGTTTGTTATAATAGCAAAACATATTGAATTACATTTCAAAATATCTATCGAAAAATGATCCAAGTCTCCAGAGACAGGAACAGAAGACAAATAATCAAACAAAAGACAAAGAAGTACAAAGATAACAATAAACGAGGTGCCAATTGTTGCAAAGATAATAGTGAACGTGTAAGCCAAAAGTGAAGAACTACAAAGGTAAACAAAGTGCCAATTGTTGCAAAAATAAAAGTAAACATGTAAGATAAAAATGAAGAAGTGCAAAGGTAAACAAAGTGCCAATTATTGCAAAGATAAGCGTCTTGCCAATTGCAGTTAAGATGAAGTTTTAATACGAATCAACAATGAAGAATATCGAAAAGTGCACGCAAAGACTGCGGCTATAACGAACATCGCTACATCATGTATTATAGATATACGTATATTCTTGTAATAATGTTTAGTTAATGAAAAGTATCTTGGATAAAAACCATTTCTTCTATTAAAAAAATACATAAAACAATACAAATAATATAATATAACAGCACAAAAATACTTTCTATTTTATAAAGAAATGTCTTCCAGCGGATCTTTGATCGCAGAGTAAACGGGAAAATACATACAAATAATCCGGTACTATAAAAAAATTAATGGAGTCAGGCGTTACTTTGCGGAAATCCATCACTATGTGGACAGTCAAAAGTTTTACTTGACTAAGATCCGCGACAAGCAATACGATGAAGTTTAGTTAATTTGATGTATAGTGTTGCCTGTTCGGCTATGCTAGCCTTTTTAAGATGATTAATGGAGTCAGGCGTTACTTGTCGCGGATTTTAGCTAAGTAAAACTTTTGACTCTCCACATAAGTAAATGTATTATTATAACTGTAATAATAAATGAGTCAACAGTTTATTCGGTATGAATTGCCTTAGGTTCGGACATAGTAAGTTCGTATTTTCCATTGAACCATTCCTAGCACAAGCATTATTAGCTCATGTGGAATGGTTAACAAATATTTAGTATTATTACAAATATAGTTAGCCTTTTTTTTAATTATACATAAATAAATTTACAATATATAAATATGAATATCATAAACATATACATATATACAAACATATAAACCTACATATAATTAGACATTTAACGGGATAAATAAGTAAGAGTTTTTTTTATAGCAGAGCAGACAAACGATTTTGTTGAAAATGACGGCGAAGTGGTTCGCCACCCGTCACGTCCTGTTTCTCACGAGGGCGAAAAGCGACTAATGGAGAGCCGTTTCGCTGTGATGAATGGTAGCGTATGGAGCTCTGTGGTCTCTGGCGAGAATATATAATAAAAAAAAGAGCAGGCAAACGAGCGTGCGTGTCAACTGGTAGTAAGTAATCACGTTTATAGACATCCGTCACGTTTCAGATGCATTGCCGGGTTTCAGAGTATTATTTGACTTGCTTTTTCAAAATTGATACTGTTTTTTTTTAGTTTTAACTGTTCCAAGGCAGTGAGTTTCATAATCTGTCCGTTTTTATAGAGACGAAGGTGGAAAAAAAAATCGGAAAAAACTTCATGCGTGCTCTGTTTGGCGATTTTAAGTGCTTCTATAAAGGTGTGTGACGTGATAACCGCTAGAGTGGCGGAGTGCTTACTGGGCGGGGTGCCGTTGCGGGGGGCGGGTGGCGGCGGTGGTCGTGGAGCGTCGTCACGTGGTACCCCCGCGCCGCCCGGCGGACTCGCCACTGCAAAAGCAACCAATACGTCATAAGTCTCACAATCATGTCGTCTATTATATTAAATGAACTAGCAGCCAATATATTACTATTGCGTTGGATTGATACACGCCATAACATCCTAGATGGCAGTCGGGATATTTACTAAATTAATGTCGCACTCGGGACGTAAAATGTGAAAAGAAATGTCACTTCGAACAGGAATGGGGTAAAAGAAGCTGTCGTGACGAAAGTTGAGAAAGGCATGCTTAGATGGTTTGGACACATAGAGAGGATAGATGCAAGAGTAGTAAAAGAAATTTACGTTGCGGATGTGGATGGAAGGGTCTGTAGGGGAAGATAAAGGAATAGATACATATCTTGACCAAATTGCCAAAGTTTATAAGAAAGGCCAGGTCAAGAGTACCCTTAACCGGCGAGCTTGCATGAAGAGAGTTCAGAGTGTGGAGGAAGCAAGAAACGTATGTCGAGATCTCAGCTGATGGAAGTCTGTGATCTCTGCCTACCCCTACGGGAAACAGACGTGGTCATATGTATGTATGTATTATTTATTATAAAGATTTATGAATTACGTCAGTTCGAAAGGTTTTAACATTTTATAATAAAAATTTTAGTTGAAAATCAATTTTGAAATCATGTTCAAATATAAGTGAACAAATATATTAGTATATTTTTCTTGAAACCGTGAAAAGATGAGCAAGTTTAAAAGAGATGTGAAATAAATCTAACTACACTGTAAATGCAAATACTTCGTGAATGAATGATGTGGGGCCTCCGCGGTTAATTGGCTGTGAAGATTGGACGCGAAAGGATGTTTTAATACTTAATTCGGTCATTTTAGATTCTTATATGTTACAATTAGGATGTCCTTGTTTGTTTAATATGGTCATCATTGTATTATAATTAAAGGTTTTCTCGTGTTATTTTTTTGCTAATAGTTGTAACTGTTCTACCCCAATGAAAGTTACTTTGGACATTTGTAGCATTACCTAACTAAACAAAGTTTTCTCTGAAGTTAAAATAATTTGACCACATAGCCTCTTTTGGGCCAATGGATGGAGGATAATAATAAAAACGTTTTTTCCTCTAAAATTTAAGGCGTGTCACCTGATGGAAAGCAATCAATGTCGCGCAAAGAAATCCGCAGCGCCATAGGCAGTGCGGAAGCGTTGCTGACCTTTAAGAATAGTGTCATTATTGGAGGGGAAGGGGGAGGGGGAAAGGAAAGGGGGAGGGGGAGGGGAGGGTGTTTGGCCTCCGGAACTCAGCCGCTCACCGTACGAAGCGCGGTAGCTATGCTACCACTGAGACGCCGGTTTTCTGCGGGGGTGTGGTACTTCCCCGAGCGAGTCGGCCAATTCATGCTACAGACAAATATTATGCCATTCTTGACAAAGTCTGTAGTGTGGCTCTACCACTATCAAGATTCTTATCAATACCAGCCATTCTGTATTGTTCATTATTGCGCAGCCTGTTTTCGTTATATGTAAATGTATGTACGTAGTCATAATTATATACTCTTTTTTTGTCGATGGTCCTTAAAATTAAAAAAAATACGATAAACGACGTAAATACAAAATAATCATGACAACTGACAGTTAGTAAATTGAAATTACTAGAGATTGGCAGCTGTCATCTGATAAAGGACGACAACTGACTATTGACTGTGGTGTTCAAAGCAAACCTTAATTTCTGATAAATCGATATTGCTTTTGTATCAGTAGTTGCTATTGGGTATCAATATCAGCTCTATTCACGTATTTATCATTGTATTATATTTAGTCTTTGATTTCATATAATATATGCACAGCTCAGAAGGCGAAAATGTGCTGCAAATATATTAGGCACCTTAAAAAAGTAACTGTCTAAGCAGGATGCGATCTCTGGCAAGAGATATGTGATACGGGGACATCTACACCCATAGGGGTGTGGAATCGAGCCTCGGGGATGAACTCTGACTGCTCGGGCTGCACCTCAAAGAGGCAACGGTCCCCCAATCCTAGATGCGTCCCTTAACGACTTCACGTCGTCGAGATGTGGCTGAACCTATTCCTATGTTGGATCTATCACTGACTCTTCCCCTCGCGGGCCAGGCGGTGACAGGAGGATTTCACGTGGGAGCGGGCGTCCCTCAGGTAAACGAACGTGGAGGGCAGTTTTTTAGGTATGAGTGTGAAGAGAAATGTTAAATTTCTGAGTTGGCTGCTCAGTTACAAAAATTTTCATCTTGAACGTCAACTACGTCAGCGACTTGGAGGTCTTTGAACAAAATTCGAATTTAAATTGCGCAAAGCAAAAATAATCGGTCTGATGGGGATTATTAGATTCAAACGAGCTCAAATATATATTCCGAAACAATTTTTTGTTCTTACTACGCGGAGATATTCTACAAATAATGGCTATTATGCTGTGAAATTCCATAAAAGTTCAATTGCGTTAACATGTGAAATAGAATATGAAGAACCAAACAATATGATAGAAGAGACAGAAGAATAAAATAGAACGATCGAATGTGAGTTGTCTATGGTCTGGGAAAATAGCGTTTCACTGATACGATGAACCATTCTAGAGCCGGAAAGGTAATCGTCAGCTACGGAAGCGCATTTCCATTATTCACCGTTGAGGTTTATGCACGTCGTCAAACAGATCAAAAATAGATACGTCATGTCAATTTAAAAGCGGAAGCGAATTATGCAATACTAATGATGAGATTTAAAAAAAAATATCACTCTTATGAGGGAGGGCATCAAAGAATTGTTCAGAATAATTTCAGCTTTAAATTAATTTTTCTACCATTTCGATGAGTGGCGATCCAACACAGTGCGATCTTTCCTAGCACCATCAGTTTGTGAAACCAGATAATTTCAGCGTTAATTTCGAACCGATGCCTATTTGGAAATTTTAAAATATGTTAACATTTTTTACAAAGGCCAGATCAAGAGTACCCTTAACCGGCGGGCTTGTATGAGGCGAGTGATGAGTGTGGAGGAAGCAAGGCAAGTATGCCGAGGTCGTAGCAGATGGAAATCTGTGGTCTCTGCCTATCCTTATGGGAAATATGCGTGACGATATGTATGTATGTATTATAGCGTGCCTGCCGTACTGCTTACGGCGACACCCGGGATCTTTAGGGGGTTTTTATCTTCAAATAAAATTCTTCAAAATGACATTAATTTATTTTTCTTGTATCATTGTACATTTATGTCATATTCATATTTATTCTTTATTATATTTTATTAACACTTTTCAATTTACATTTTATATATGTGCCGGACGGGTGACATGTCTATATAAAAAACGTCAGTCGAACTAATGTATTTTGTTTTATTACAATTTCTTTTTCATTCTAAATTTGAATATTAAGAATGTCAAAAAAAATATAATATATTATAAAAGGTTTTAATGCATTAGTGATATATTTATGAATGTATCACTACAGTGTGTACCTACACATTTTATAATTCTGTGAAGAGATTATACTTTCCCAGCTTAGCTGGTTACAATTCATGCTATAGTATTACTCAACTAATGCTAAATGAAGGAATGCATTTGTAACGTTCCTTTTGATGTATTCACGGTAAAGGTCATTGTCACATACAAGATCGCGTATTCATTTATTACGC
Source organism: Baronia brevicornis (assembly GCA_031353405.1). Classification (NCBI taxonomy): domain Eukaryota; kingdom Metazoa; phylum Arthropoda; class Insecta; order Lepidoptera; family Papilionidae; genus Baronia; species Baronia brevicornis. Next base: position 18,110 of record JASFAT010000234.1, on the reverse strand, counting down.
GCCATTTATCTTCCCCTGTCATCGGGGATATAAGGGAAGTATTAACGATGTGGACAGTTTACACGAGCGCCATACTGATATTTGGTTGTCTTATTGTTTACATTCTCTGTAGGTCACTTTTTAACTTACATTTCTCAATCTAAGCATAACAATATGATATCGATATATTTATTTAATAGCCCATATGTCCCACTGCTGAGCATTTCTGGAGGAACGGACGTTAACCCCACCACGCTTGTCCAATGCGGATTGGCGGAGTTACCAGACTCGGAATTCATTATTTGACTTGATCTGTATTTCATAAGTCCATATGAGTAAATTTTACAGGAACAACAAATCATAGATTAAATATTTTTATTTGTTTCCACGTGAACAAAGATAACCTCTCGAACTATTATTTCAATAATATAACACTTTTTTTACTTTACGCAAAAAAAAATGTTTTTTGTTTGGCATCTAAAAGACTGTTTCTTATTGGAAAGGAACGGAAATGAGTAAGCTTATCGCATGTCGGAAAGCAATCAACACTGCCCATAGATATCAACAACACATGTAATACCTACCTATTACAGAAGCGTTGACGGCCTTTGAGAAATATTTTTTAAGGAGTCAATGTCGTATCGGTTAGGAAATACGGTGAGAGGTTGTAAATTATATACTTTAATTTTTAAACGTGGTAACAAGTCTAGTTATATAATTATTAAAAATATATTTATATGATTAAAATGCATATTATATTATAATTATTGGATTTTTTTATCAATATATTGTTTGCTTAATTATTACAATTCGTAAGGTCAAATATGTTATTTATATAAAAATAACTAAAAGTGATTTTTCTTCATATTTTGAGAAATTTTTACAAAACCATTTTTATTTTAGGTATAAAAAGGAGTAATTTTTGAGGCAAATACAAAGTTACATTAGACACGCTTTAAGATTACTAGTTACATGGTATCAAAAGTGAGAAATGAACATTTTTTTGGAGTTACGAATTATAATAATTAGGTAAACGATAATTTATCTGTAATGTATTATAGTTAGCTTTCTCGCAAACGCTTGAGATTTAGACAGAACATATAAAAACACACACAGACACGAATAAGCACGTACGCACGCACGCGCTCTTACACACAATAACACACACACACACACACTCACACACACATATACACAGAACTTTTACGAGACAATGAAGTGTTTCTGTCTTTACTGTCTTTTGTATAAGCGACTGATGTTTGGATTTTAATAAAAATGCTAATCGTAGAATTAAATTTCGAATATTTCATCCATTATGATATACACATGATTTTTCAGTTTCATCAACATCTTGCTTTTACGTAGTTCACAAAGCTGGTAAATTGACAGTTTATTTCTACAATATAATATTTAATTTAGAGCAGGAATAGCTAATTTGGTAAGGCTTCATCTCACGATCGTTCGTATCTTCCATTGAACTATTATATATAACCTATTTCTTATATTTAAGTAAAGTTGGAATGGTAAACAAAACTTCTAGTAATAATTTACAATGCAAGTCTTCTTTAAAAAAATATCTGTCAACAAAATACATACGCCTCATATTTTAATAAAGCCTGTCACATAGCCACACTGTTTTATTGGATCTAGTAGCCTCTAAGGATTTAATATGATTAAAGTGAAATAAACATTTTGGATACAAACATATAAGATATTGTTGTTGATTGAAGATTGTCTCTTATCACATGGTGTTAGTGACGAGAATTACTTGTCATAAAAATAAAACTTATGATAACGGCGGATTAGCAGAGGCAATATTGGTAGAATGACGTGTAATATTGTAAGAAGTCTCCTCTGTAATGACAGTAAGATTATATATGCTTATGTGTATTTTATTATATATGTATGTAATAACGAATAAACCGTGTTTATTATGAGTAGATTTTTGTCATTTTGTCTATAACAGATTTATCTATAACAGACCGCCACTGTTGGACATTGACCTCTTCCAAAATTGAGGAGTGTTGCCGTAATCCCGACATATTTGTATTGTCACTCATACATATTTTTGTTTATGGGATCGAGAAGGAGTATCGCCTGATGGAAAGCAATCAACGCTGCTCATAGACATCCGCAGCGCTATAGTGCGGAAGCGTTGCCGACCTTTGAGGAAAGTGTCATTATAGGGGAGGGGGGAGGGAGGAGGGGGATTGGGAAGGATTCGTTGGGCCTCTGGAACTCAGCCGCTCACCGTACGATGCGCGGTAGCTAAGCTACCCCTCAGATGCCAGTTTTCTGCGGGAGTGTGGTATTTCCCCGGGCGAGCCCGCCCATTCATGCCACAGACAAATGTTATGCCATTATTGACAAAGTATTCGTGTGCAGCGTGGCTCTACCACTAGAAAAAGTCATTGTAGTTATGTACTATTAATATTGTTCTTGTATTTTGGTAACTAAATCTAGTACTTATTAACTCACAACGACTCTCATTAACTCATTGACGACCGATTGGCTCAGTGGAGAGCCGTTTCGCTGCGATGAAGGTAGTGGATGGAGCTCTGTGGTCTCTGCCAATCCCTGCGGGGGATAGGCGTGAATATATAAATAAAAAATAAAGAAAAAATTAACTCACAACGTAAATGCAACAGTTAAATTGACACACACCTTTGTAAAATATAAAAATATTTAAGGGATTTAACATCTCATATTTTTATTAAAAAAAATGACAGAAAAGTTTTCAAAGTATTTTATTTTGTCAAATTTTATTATAAATAAAATTGAGGACACAAAATTCCGATAAATTTAAATTAAAAACAAACAAAATTAAATTTTTGAGGTTAGATATGATGGAAATTTTATAATATCACCTTTCAATGGAATTTTTGGTGAAAATCTACTTAATTCTAAATCTATCTGACTTAATTCTAAATCTAATCTTAATTGGATACAAAAGGCTTAAGGGTTTTCCCAATTGAATCCAATTTAAATTCGGTAACTCTCAACCTATTAATTTCTCCAGAAACAAGTTAGTTAAGGGTTATATTAAGTTTTATTAACTACAGAGAGTTTTTGATCTCAACTTGAAGTTATAGTTCTTGTTAAAACTACTTAGGGGTTAGATCTATCACCATGAACTTTACGTCTTGGCTTCTCTTTAATTTAATGTATAACGGCCAAATTAATTGAAATATCTTATTCTTATAGTCCCTCTCCAAATAGTGAAGGTAGGCAGCCAATTCAGTACAACTATCCTCATCTTTAGCGAGGTGAAGTAGTTCGGGAAAACCTTCTATCTCTGTCTACTCTCTTATATTAGGTAACCAAGTTTTCTTTCTCCGACTAAAGCGTTTACAACAAAAACAACTGTCAGATCTTATGATGTGATTTAGATAACTTTTCTACCTTTAACGGTATGCAAAGCTCGCATATTTGCTTGACTTGTCGGAAAACTATGTCAGTTGAAATATATATAATAGAATAAGAAATGAAACAGAAATAAAATAATTTTAATTTATGTAATAAAATTAATAAATATACCGAAATAAATGATGACAATGAATATTGAAACCTTTTTATTATATGATAACGAGGAAACCCAACGACCCGTGACAAGTGTCGTAATATTAATATAATGGTTCGCCTCAAGGTCGCGTCGATCCTGTAAAATGATAGGGGGTATAAAATGATCTTGCCTTTTTATGTACAAAATAAGTACATAAAACGGAAATATGATTTTACTTTTTTTTTCAACCAGACGCAAGTAAAATAAATACATTCTTAAAAATAAGAATACAATTAAATAAAATTGAAGTTTATTATGTGGGAGCTAGTAAGTGGACGATTTTTATAAGATGAATTTGTTTATACAATAAATACATCAATTTTTTATTCTGTTCACATTTCATGTTTTTTCTTATGCTATTGATAATCATATTTTAATCGATTAAGTCAATTGCTAGTCTCGAATAATTAACAAAATTTATAATTTAAATATTATATATTATCCACGTGAATGAATCTGTTTTGAAAGCATATTTCTGTAAGATAAAGACGATTTATCAAAGTTACTTTTTTCAACGAAAATATGTAAATCGTTCAGAACATTTAATTATGATTCATAGCAAACATTTGCAAAATACAAATGAATAATATGACTTGAACCTTAGTTGGCCAAGACTTATACATCTTTACTGTAAACTTATGATTTATTATTATATTTTTACACAGAAGTTGATTTTCATTTATACATTTGACTATTAACTAATATATATACTAAATTGTAAGACTCTATAATATATGTTGAAAAAAGAGAAGCTAAAGAGTTGATGTATAAGTGATCATAACTTTTAGTCATTTTTAATTTTTTTATTAGAAGTATTAGGCTATAAGCCGGCTAGTCTTTATTATGAATATTTAGCTAATAGCTATAAGCTCTGCAAATGTATTTCTTTTTTTAGGAAAGATAACGGAGGGTAAAACGAAGGTAAAGGAATGAAGTGGGGAAGTGAGAAAAGGTTCGATATATTTCGGCTTTCAGTTGTCTTTGACTCAAAATTATTGATAAAAATCCATCAACTTTTTAAATTAAAAAAAAAATTGACAAAAATTTTTCTCAAGCTTTTTCTGGAGCGTTACTCTGAATAGATAAATAATGTCGTTCCTGTTGTAAAATTCTTCCCTTTTTCAGTATTCTATATATGTTTGTGTAACAAAGAGATTTATTGAGAAATGGTAATAAATACACAGGTGCGACTTTATGGGTACTTTCAATTGGGTTTATTTATGACCCATAAGAAAGGCTACCGCCATGATAATAAGCATTCATAAAACGAAACCAAACTGAATGGGCTTCGAGATTTTATTGGGGCGTTTGAATTATATTTTATTTGATCACTATAAAAAGTTTTATATATTTTTTGTAATATTTCTTTCCTAATAAATAACTGACCGAGAGAATTAAACCTTGGCTTGGCTATGTTTTTTATGAAACAGGAAGGCAAACGAGATAGCGTGCCCATAGACGAAAAAAATTCTACGCCACCCGGTATTACACCTTGGTATATACAATCTATGTATTACCTATAGACAATGCAGAAGCCTTTAAAAAATTTGTAGCTCTATTTTTTCTTAGGGTTCTAACGTCATATCGGAATATTTATAATGCGGGATTCGAACGAGAGACCTTCTGTCTTTGTGCACACATTTAAAGAACTTAAATATTTCTTCTATCTATCTTACGCAGTGAACACAGTGAATCGGCTTGGATAATTTTTTTGTAACCTCATTCGAGTGAATAGTTCGTCTTAAATAAACAGGACGTCTTCAACTGTATATTCAAAACTATTTATAACACACACCCATTGACGAGTTAGGGGGAAGGGTGATGGTGTTTTGGAATTAAGAGTCGCTTAGTATCGTATTCACCTTTTATATAGTGTTCATAATTTTGCACCGAGTCGAAATGTATTTAAAAAAGTTTTAATATTACCGAAATTCTTGGAACTATCCCAACTAAGTCCAGTCGTGATCATAAGACTTTTTGTACAGTAATGTCTTCTTAATGGTATCCCAGTGCGGGCATGAGAGTGTAAAACATTTGAAGAAAAAAGAAGAACATTACGTAGATTAAACTTTTCGTGTGATGTCATTAATGTGAGTAAAATATTCGAAAACGTCCTAATTATGGAACTTGGTGAAACACGAAATTTCTAAGTAAACACTTATTTATTAATACTCTACTCCTATATTTCTAACACACGTTAGAAGAGAAGGATTAGAAATTAAAAGGCGTGTATTTAGTATTTTAAATACACGCCTCATAAAAATGAAATAAACAGTTTTTCATCTGTAGAAATTTAAAAAAAAACAATGTATTTATGTACTAAGTTTTTAGTATTGTACATCTAGAAACGTTTTGCAAATAACTCTTCTAAAGTAAGAATGATATTTGTATGCTACAATTTACCCATTTGGACCTTTAAATAACAAGCCTACATGTTTCTTAGAGGTCAGCAAAACTTCTTTATCTTTTAGGCACAAAAACAAGTTAGTCTTAAAGGGTAATATAAAATTTAATAACGTCCGGACTCTCTAGATTTGCGCTCGACACGGCGATATTTTAACGATAGGGTTACTTATTTCTTTTCTTTCCTTTCTTTGATGGCAATTAGTTTTAACTCTTATACCAATATCTAGTAAAATACAGTAACATTAAATACCTTGAAATGTAATTAGTCCGCATATCATGTTACGTTTTGATAAAATGGTGGCAATTTTACCAAAACCTTTAATGGACTTTTTCAACTTAAAAAGTCACGATACACACATTTATTTCATATCACTTCACTTATGCGCCTTAATCGAATTATATTATATAATATAATACGCCACCACAATTAAATAATATAACTGATAATATTATAATATTATGAATGAAAATGGAATAAAAGATTATGCAAATGAAATAAAAACAATGTTACTGATGTAAGTTGGCGGGAAAAGTCGGTAACTTAGTCATACTTATATCATAAAGACATTAAACAGATAAAATAAAATACAAAAATAAAGATAAAAATTATCTCGTGATCTATCTATCGGTTGCCAAAGATATAACGGAGCGATCGCTTTAATTGGTGTATTTTAATATAGAAAACTTGTCCACTGCCTACGGCGTTACAGACATCTATGGGCGGCGAGCTTTCCATCAGGTGACACGCCTGCTCGTTTGCCTTTCTATCTCATAAAAAAAAAAAGATTTTCGAGAAATATGGTTAAAAAAGAAAAGGCCTTATTTATGGCATACAAGAATCGTATCAATATTTTTTTCGCTATTCTTTACCCAAATAATATAATAGATATGTTATATACTTTTTTTATTAAATACATTTTTATAACAGCCACGTAAATACGTACCATATTAAAATAAAAATCGTATTCAACTCGAATGATGCTATTAAGAAAACGAAAAAACATAAATTTGCAAAGAAATGCCAATTAATTTTGTATTTCATTCAATTAGTGTCTGGTTGCCATTCCAGTGGTTTGAAGTCACAATAGCTTAATTAGTTCGGGTCTGTCACAATAACGAATAAAGTTATATTAATTTATTTGGATTATGTTATCAGCTTTTTTAATTAGCTTATTTAATATTAATTAGGTTAAAAAATTAATGATATATCGTGGTTTTCGCTAGACCATGATATATTTAATTATACGAATAATCAGTTATTTTCGCCTTCCATAATTTTTTTTATATTGAAAGTAATAGAGATAACTCTTATTTGTGTATTTATTTTGATATTTCTGTCTCAGTGAGGCGCCCTTTTTAATTACAATATGGCCAGTCATTAGTTAATCTTAATCAATCTTAAGCTGACAGTCATGCAAGTAATGGTTAATAAAAGAAAATTTTTACTATAATATTTCACTTTGAACATTTATAATTAAGATTTTTCAAATAATTATTATATATTTTTAATAAAATGTTGTTAGAAGCAAGTGAGCCCAGATCTATTTTGGCAACTTGAATATCCACCTTATTTGGACGACAAATGAACGAATGACGACAAGAGGGTATTCTGTAACCTGTTGCGTATTTTTTTTGGAGTGAAATGAGCATATTAAATTTATTTTCATATATTTTTTTAAAGAAGACTAGCAATGTTTTTAATTTTAAATATTACTAAATTCTTGTTAAGCATTTCAACTAAGCTAATCAATATCAGCCCGCGGCAGTCCACTGCTGGACATAGGCCTCACCCAAGGCGTGCCACCTAGCCCGATCTTCGGCTACACGCATCCAGTCTCTGCCAGCCGCCTTGCGCAGATCGTCGCTCCATCTAGCAGGAGGGCGTCCCACACTACGTTTGCCGAGTCGCGAACTCCACTCCAGCACTCGTCTACTCCAACGATTGTCGGTTCTTCGACAAACGTGTCCAGCCCATTGCCACTTCAGTCTACTAACTTGAAGAGCAATGTCGGTGACTCTGGTTCTCCGGCGAATTTCTTCATTTCGAATTCTGTCCACCAGAGAAACCCCGAGCATAGCTCTCTCCATAGCCCTCTGAGCGACTTTGAGCTTGGCGAGGAGACGGACTGTCAGTGTCCACGTCTCGGCACCGTAAGAGAGTACGGGCAGGACGCACTGGTTGAAGACTTTTGTCTTCAGACTTTGTGGTATGGGCGACGAGAAGACTTGACGGAATTTCCTGAACGCTGCCCAGCCCAGCTGTATCCTAATACACACACACATATATATATATGTGTATGTGTGTGTGTGTGTGTATATATGTGTCACTGGACAACTTTTCGAGTTATTGAAAAAATATGAAGGAATATGATTTGGGGCTTATGAAATATTTCTTCACGATAATTGGAAAAATGTATACGGGGCTTTGCGGGTCGCTTGATTTCTTGATTTCGTACGAAATTAATCTTTTATGAATCATTCGTGGAAAGTAATAAAGCGAAATGTTCGTCTATGAATGGACCATTTTTATATCTAAGAAAAAAATATATTATTTATTCTGAGACTTTTATAGGAAATGAGCAAAAGACGTCAATCAATAATAAGGGGTTTTGCAAATACATTGCCTATCTTAGGGTAAGAATAGGTGAATGGCAAGGAAAAAGAGGATTTAATAGGAGTGGGCCTGACCAAGTATGCAGATATATCTAGAAATAACGTGAATTTCTCTCAAAATGCCAAAAACTGCGCAATTCATGTCACGTCCATGTTCTAGCATCTTGTAAATGTGGCAGGATATAGAAGCTTGACATATTGACTGAAGATTATTAATGGAGTCGGGCGTTACTTTGCGGAAATCCATCACTATATGGAAAGTCAAAAGTTTTACTTAGCTAAGATCCGCGACAAGCAAAACAATAACAGAAAATTAATAATGTGTGTTTTTCCGTTGGGTTTAGTGGATTTATTTGGAACTTAAACCAAAAACTTACCGAAAAATCGGCCATCAACTCTCCACCCACCAACCACTATACACAACGCCAAACACACACTATCACTTTTCCATCTTGTACACGACACGTGTTTCGCCCCAACACGAGGCATCTTCAGGTATAGTAGACTCTACTTTTCGGTTGTCTTCCGTAGAGTCTACTATACCTAACTAAGTAAAACTTTTGACTGTCCATATATTGACTGAAATAAAATGAGTAGAACGAAGTAAAGGCAATACAAAAAAGTTACCCCTTACGACAATATTCCGTGACTGTGTGGTACTTACCCGATCGAGCCGGCTCAATCATTCATCGCTCTTTTTATGGGATAAGAGGGCAAACGAGATAGGCAGCACCAACAACATTCTGGCCATGATTGCTAGTAGACTAGACTGTGTCTATGTCAACAATTGCTGCGGTGTTGCACATGGTGTAACAGCTTGAAAATAATACCATTGATATGTGTTTTTTTTTAAATTTTTTTTACTAACCTAGGATAAGTAATCTACTAACCTAGAGTCTTGGTTACTTGAATAAAGGATTTTATAATTATTAAAAACATATTATACAAAAGAGTCATATATGGACAGTTTAAAGATTTACTTAGATAAGATCCGCGACAAGCAAAACAATAACAGAAAATTAATAATGTGTGTTTTTCCGTTGGGTTAAGTGGATTTATTTGGAACTTAAACCAAAAACTTACCGAAAATCGGCCATCAAAGAAAAAAGACACTTTTCGGTTGTCTACCGTAGAGTCTACTATACCTGAAGATGCCTCGTGTTGGGGCGAAACACGTGTCGTTTATAAGATGGAAAAGTGATAATGTGTGTTTAGTGTTGTGTATAGTGGTTGGTGGGTGGGATTGATGGCCGATTTTCGGTAAGTTTTTGGTTTAAGTTCCAAATAAATCCACTTAACCCAACGGAAAAACACACATTATTAATTTTCTGTTATTGTTTTGCTTGTCGCGGATCTTAGCTAAGTAAAACTTTTGACTGTCCATATAGTGATGGATTTCCGCAAAGTAACGCCTGACTCCATTAATAATCCTAAAAGAGTCATCATAGCACATTATTTTGAATTAATGAGGTTAAAGGTTATTATTTCACCGCCTATAACGTTCCACTGTCGGGCACGGGCCTTTACATTTCTGTAGGAACGGACATCAACCTATTGCGTTTACAAAACGTGGATCGACAGAAACCAGACTCGGATTAATGCCTGTAAGCCATACACATATTTTTCCTGTTGTGGAAATCGGATCTGTAACTATCGATTTTATCGCCTGGTAGTTATGGTATTGGTACACGGGTACCGGATCCGGTACTGGACCGGTAGAAGCCGGCAGGCTCGGCTCGAGCTCCTACCGTATCTCTCCTTGTCCTCCGTTGTGGTAGTATCATATCCCTATCATTCTATCTAAATATTATATATCCCTTGCGGCTCGTGGGTTTCACTATGACGAATTTTAATAAACCTAATTTGTTTAAAAATGATGGCGACGTTGTTCACCATCCGTTCCGTCCTGATGAGGACGAGAAACGACCGTTTCGTTACGATGAATGTGAGAGGAAGGATGGATGAGTGTGGGGAAAGCAAGGACGGTGTACCGGGATCGTAACGGATGGAGATCTGTGGTCTCTGCCTACCTCTACGGGAAACAGACGTGACGATATGTATGTATGTTACTATCGATTCCATATGCGGTAGCACCGTCATTGAATCAATCATGTCGTTAATTACGTAGATTTTTTTCAGTATATATTCTATCGCAGCAGATCCATTAATGTGTATGACGTACTCGCAGCCACACCCTCGGAGTATTCGATATCCATCTCTGATAAGGTGGGGCCTGTCGGTATCGTTATTACGCCATGTGAAGTGCCTTTGTAGATACTTGATGAGCTGATACTTATAAACGCCTCATTGAAGCTTTGAGAGCGTCAACAAGGGATTCAAATGATAACATTATTGTACTCGTATTTTTTGCATTGGTTTCGAATTCGAATTCAAATTCTATCCTCTCTATCCTACAATTTGAGTGTCAAAGAATCATTGATTCGGTCTAATTATAAGAATTCGTAAGTCCGTAGGCATAATTGTATTTTACAGAAACAACAAAAAACTGATTTTTTTTATAGTTTGAGGAATTTTTGTAAAACCATTCTTTTTATTGTTATGAACCCATAATAGTTGTATTTTTTGACTATTTCATAATTTCGAAGGAATATTTCATTATTCTATCAAATACGTTACAAAAGTGTCCGTTAGATGGCATCAAAAGCAAAAAGTAAGAAAAAACCATTCTGAAAATAAAGTATATATATTTTTTCTACAAATAAAAATATTTTTTTTGGAGTTACCAATTCTGGTAATTAAACCAAAGATTTTAGGTAATAATCATTTTATGTATCCACATATGGAGCCTCTATTTGCTAGGATGTACATAATAACGCCTTTACGTGACTCACGTGTCGTATTTGTAATGGTGTTGTGTATCCTAGTGTAATGCTTATATGAGTGATGGATAGGTAAATACCTGCATTGTCATCTTACATTCGTAAACTTTAGCAAATATTATTTTCTCTTCTTCAGGTTGTTTATTCATTGCTGAGCGTCGTGATATTCCCTCTGCTTCCATCTCCGACGATCCTCAGCCCCATGGGCGTTCGACCTTTCGAACTGCACGGTCGACCTTGTTGAAATGCCATTGCCGGGGCTCTTTCCTTGTACTTTTCAGGTTAATATGAACGTCTGCAGGTTGTTAGACGGCCACCACAGAATGTGGTCAGGTGAGCTAATGCATTTTGTGGAGGCAAATGCACGATAGCATCTTTGTTGTGTTTAGTGTGTGAATATAGAAATCACATATTTTTTATATAATGGATTTCCGCATGGTTAGGTCTTAATTCATATATCGTAACAATGACAATTAAAAATAATAAAAACGAAAAAGCATAAAATATTTTTGACATGAAACATCTTATCGCGGCCATATTCGAGTGAAATCTTAGACCTAGACGTCGTCTCGATTCAGGCTACGCTCCTCTCCTCTCGACTCTATACAGGGTCACTTACACGCGGCCGTGATACCTTAGTGCCTATGGCAGGCCTTACCTTACTGCCTATGGCATTGCGGATGTCTATGGGCGGCGTTGGTTGCTTTCCATCAGGTGACACGCCTACTCGTTTGCCTTCCTATGCCATAAAAAAAATAATTAAATGAATTTATATGTAATGTATCACGAAAGGGTTTCAGTAAATGTACGAATTTAAATGTAATCATGCTTTAACTAAGTCGAAATTGAATGTGTTAACTCACTGGCTAGGGTTTAATTGCTTCCGCTAAACTTGTTTACGGTCTTCACGGAGCCGAACGGGCCTGGATATGACGTTAAAGAATGAGAGGATTGTAAACGTTTGAGATTATTCTTGGCGTGGCTCGATATAAAAGAAAATGTTAAATTTATTTATAAAATGAAAATTAATTTGCAACGTTTAGTTACATCCGTTTATTGAGCGGAGATAGCCTAATTAGTTATGATCGTGGGTTTAATTCTATTTACCATTGAGTAGTGACGTAACACATTTTCCTAACACAAGCATAAGATTAGTTGGAATGATTAATAACAGCTCGCGTAATGTTTTAAAACATTGCGCTAGTATTAAACCAAATAGTTTAACAGTTTTTGATCGAAGCGTTATTAAAAGTTCACATACTAATCAAATACGAATATAAATGGTATCAATTATATTGGAAGTTGAATCGATTAATAATAATAATATATAACTGAGATATGGCAGCTTTTTGTCTATGGTTCTACTAATTTAAACAAAACGAAGCCAAGGGATTTTTCCCGCCAACTTATATCAGTGACGTTGTGTGTTTATTTCAATTTCATAATCTTATGTTGTTAGACGGCTGATTGACTCAGTGGCGGGGCCCTCCGCCCATGGAGTCAAGGTAGCGGGTTTGATTGCCGCATCGGAATAAATATATATATGGATTTATAAATATTTATTCCGATTAATCCCCCATCCGCATTTCCGTTCCTGTTCTTTCCTTTTTTCTCTATCCTTTTCCTTCCTCTCCGCCAATCCACGGTCTGCCGTGCCAAAGGATGCGTGGCTAAGGGTGAGCTTAGTCGCAAACGTGCCGACCGTCCCGGGTTTGGGCTCCCCCGGGTACTATGATGCCTTACCTCAGCATGCAGGGCTCTGCTGGGGCTGACCTCCATCCTCCCTTACGACTCGTGGGATTCACTAAGACGAATTTAATATACCTAATTTGTTGAAAAATGACGGCGACGTGGTTCCTTCACGTCCTGATTCTCATGAGGGCGAGAAACAACCAATGGAAAACCGTTCCGATGCGATGAATGGTAGCGGATGGAACTCTGTGGTCTCTGCCAACCCCTGCGGGGGATAGGCGTGAATATATAAATAAATAAAAAAAAATATCTTATGATATTGACAATTATATTGTTTAATTTTGGTTGCGTATTATACAATATACTTTGATTAACGGGGTATAAGTGAAGTAATATGAAATAAATGTGTGTATCGTAACTTTTTAATTGACTGCAAAAGTCCATAAAAGGTTGTGGTAAAATAGCCACCATTTTATCAAGACGTAACGTAAAAAGCTGACTACTACATTTCAAGATACTTGATATTATCTTATTTAACTTGTCAATGGCATTATAGTTATTGCTATAAAAAAAGCGAAAAAATGAATGAATGAAAAAACCGTAGAATATTGTCTATGGTTCTACTAATTTAAAGAAAACATAGCCAAAGGTTGCGTTCTTTACAGCCTGATTTTTTAAGATAACTAAAAGATATTGTTGTGTGTAATTCAATAATAATAATTATTAATGGCTCTCTGTGTGGAAAACGCAAATAAAATAAAAGTTAATTTGTCCTGAAAATGAACAGTGCAAAGCGTCACGTACCGCCGCAATGATCCCAGTACGTGATAGGAACCTGAATAACCTCACTCCTACAAAACATATACGAACACAATAGCAGTTAGTGAAATGTATTGTATAAAAACGTTTTTTTATCTTTCATATTTCTATGTTTCAAATAGTTAACGTTTCCCTAAAGTGTGTTTAGAGGTAAATAACAAAACTAACTTCAGTTTTTAAACTAAGTTTTTTGTAATTGACAACAATATTTTACACCATGTAGAAATTATTTATATTTTGTAAATTGAGTGCAAAAAAGAGTACATTGACAAGTGACGGTTTATTAATTAATAAAATATACACATCTAGATTTAATTAAAGTAATATCTGTACGATAATAATGCATAGTAAATTTAATACAAAAAGTTCAACGTATTGAACAGAGATGGCGCTGTACAAACTATTGTTGAAAATAGATGTCGCTGTACCATCTAAAAATTATTGTAGTTCACGCTGACCTTTTTTAAATTATTTATATTATTGTAAATGTGTACTGTCAATATCTAAAGTATAATGCTTATAGCGACATTAATAATTTAGGCGCGATGACCCAAAAGGAATCTTGGTCTCCATCAATAGGAGTCGCCACTTGGACCGAACTTGCGCTACCATCTGTCAGTTTTCGACTTGGAGCTTCTTTTAAGTCTCTCTTCACACCATCACTCCAACGTTACCTAGGACGACCGACCGGGCGATGGCCCTCGGGCCGCCCCAGATAGGCGCGTTTTACGGCTCGATCCACTCCCATGCACATAACATGTCCCAGCCAGCGGATTCGTTATGCTTTGATCTCACCTACTATATTGGATTCAGTCATTAGGTTATGGCGAAATATTGCAGTATTATCTCTACTGTCACTGTAGATGCGTAATATCAATGAGTGAACGTGGAAAATTAATGATGCTGCCAAACTTTTTCGCTTAATATAGAAATGATTATGCCAAAGTGATTGCATGGGTACTTTCGCTAGTTAGGAGCACTAAAATAAAGAAGAAAAGAAGAAAGAAGTTTTACCGTATTCGTCATTTAAGTTCAAAAATAAAACATCTATCTATTACTCTATGACGACCGATTTGCTCAGTGGCGGGGCCCTCCGCCCGCGGAGTCAATGGTCGCGGGTTCGATTCCCGCATCGGAATAAATATTTATATGGATTTATAAATGTTTATTCCGAGTCTGGTAACCCCCCCCCAACCCGCACTTTCTTTCCTGCCCCTTCCTTTCTTCTCTATCCTTTCTCTTCCTCTCCGCCAAACCACGGTCTGCCGTGCCAATGGATGCGTGGCTAGGGGTGAGCCTAGTCGCAAGCGTGCCGATCGTCCCGGGATCAGGCTCCCCCGGGTACTATGGTGCTTTACCTCAGTATGCAGGGCTCTGCTGGGGCTGACCTCCATCGTCCCTTGCGGCTCGTGGAATTCACTACGTCTTAGTGTGTGTATTTAATATACCTAATTCGTCGAAAAATGACGGCGACGTGGTTCGCCACCCGTCACGTCCTGATTTTCACGAGGGCGAAAAGCGACCAATGAAGAGCCGAGCTCTGTGGTCTCTGCCAACCCCTGCGGGGGGATAGGCGTGAATATATAAAAAAAAAAATCTATTACTCTAACTACTATCTCTTTATCCAAATATAAATAATAATAATAAAATCTAACTACTATCTCTTTATCCAACTCAGATTTGAAATCTGGTTGGATAAAGAGATAGTAATTCCTTTTGTAATGTTAAAACAAATCTCAATTGCTCTGAACTGCCGTGATAGCATTCTGTTTCAATTTTAATTCTTAGATTAGTTTTTGAATAGTGTTATAGTGCTATTGAAGATTCTAACTATGGGTTGGCAGAGAAGATATGTGAAGTATATACTATACTAGGTATATATATATATATGATATATATATATCCATCAGTATTGATATCAGGTATATATATGATATTGATAATTAATAGTGATATACTATATAACTATATATATAATGAATATATTATATATAATATATATATATAAGTCGTCACGCTAGTAGCATCCAAGGCAGATTAGTTATATAAATATGTATATACGTGACCAAAAACGTAGGTAATTTTTTACAATCAGGTGACCTTCTTTCTCATCTGTTTCTTCCTAAATAAAGAACGGTCATGCAAATAGATTTTTTAAAAAAAAACAGTTCTTAACAATAGCATGTTATTATTGAGAAACTGTTTAATTATATATTTATATCTGTTTATACTAACTTAATTGCAACATTGTTCCTGCCGCAAAAAATTGCAACTATATTAGCCGATGGTGATCTGATCCTGCTAACTATTCTGATAACTGATAAAAATGAACTGCTTTTTAAAACTGAAGTTAGTAACTACGTCACTATCTGATTTTTGGGATGCTACTAGCATTCTGGCTTTTATAATAAAAATTATTTTTAATGTTTTCCTTAAATCTAAAGATGTTTAGCAATCCCACTATTAATTATCAACATCATCAACAACCTGAGATCAACACTGATGGGCAAAGATGTCTTCGCAAAACGCGCAACCTAGCGCGGTTGTAAGCTTCACAAATCTTTTCTCTGCCAACCCATAGTTAGAATCTTCAATAGCACTATAACACTATTCAAAAAATAATCTAAGAATTAAAATTGAAACAGAATACTATTCGATTATATTAAATTATATTATATTATACTATTCGATTAATTGAAAATCGAATTACTATAGGAGCTATAAACGCTATTACTGCCTATAAGAAAGTTAATGAACGATGAACGATGAAACTGAAGGAAGGTTACAATTACAACAAATGACGACGAAAAAAACAATGACGACCTAATTTTCGAGTCATTCGCGCGGTCGCGGATTCGATTCCCTCATTAAAAAAAATATGTGTATGGCCTACAGGTCAACGGTACAGGTTTCCGAGTTTGCATATTACACCAATCCACTTTGTACAGGGGTGGTGGGTCTTTTTCCATTTCTTCAGAAATAAGAAAAGACCATCCCATATAAAGCATATACAAAAATATATACTTTCGAAGTGTAGCGCGTATTTTTTTCTTCTTTTCTATTATATAAGTTCCAAATAAATAAATTATCAATTACACTAAACGATTTCCTGTTACACTTGCCCTTTCCGCAAGAAAAAATGAATTTAAGTGAAATACCGAATAATGGGTTATAAGATTACGTCAACTTGTTTTATTCAAGAGGTTCAAACAATGCTATCACGGCAGTTCAGAGCAATTGAGATTTGTTTTAACATTACAAAAGGAATTACTATCTCTTTATCCAACCAGATTTCAAATCTGGTTGGATAAAGAGGTAGTAGTTAGATGTTTTATTATTATTTATATTTGGATAAAGAGATAGTAGTTAGCGTAACAGATAAATTTTTTTTTGAACTTAAATGACGAATACGGTAAAACTTCTTTCTTCTTTTCTTCTTTATTTTAGTGCTCCTCCTAACTAGCGAAAGTACACATTGCAATCACTTTGGCATAATCATTTCTATGTTAAGCGAAAAAGTTTGACAGCATCATTAATTTTTCACGTTCACTCATTGATATTACGCATCTACAGTGACAGTAGAGATAATACTGCAATATTTCGCCATAACCTAATGACTGAATCCAATATAGTAGGTGAGATCAAAGCATAACGAATCCGCTGGCTGGGACATGTTATGTGCATGGGAGTGGATCGAGCCGTAAAACGCGCCTATCTGGGGCGGCCCGAGGGCCATCGCCCGGTCGGTCGTCCTAGGTAACGTTGGAGTGATGGTGTGAAGAGAGACTTAAAAGAAGCTCCAAGTCGAAAACTGACAGATGGTAGCGCAAGTTCGGTCCAAGTGGCGACTCCTATTGATGGAGACCAAGATTCCTTTTGGGTCATCGCGCCTAAATTATTAATGTCGCTATAAGCATTATACTTTAGATATTGACAGTACACATTTACAATAATATAAATAATTTAAAAAAGGTCAGCGTGAACTACAATAATTTTTAGATGGTACAGCGACATCTATTTTCAACAATAGTTTGTACAGCGCCATCTCTGTTCAATACGTTGAACTTTTTGTATTAAATTTACTATGCATTATTATCGTACAGATATTACTTTAATTAAATCTAGATGTGTATATTTTATTAATTAATAAACCGTCACTTGTCAATGTACTCTTTTTTGCACTCAATTTACAAAATATA